>CM076571.1:966083920-966255275 GCA_034641835.2 Pinus albicaulis | reverse complement strand
TAGATCCATCTTACATCTCAAAAATATACAAAAATTTTAATAATCTAAAAAATGTGACGTTAATGCCTCCGACTGGAACCAGCCTAGATCCATCTAACTCTGGATCTATCATGCGCCAAGAGGGATCAAATCTCTCAAGGTGCAAACCTTTCCTGAAGTTTTGCATTCAAAAAATAGGTTTGCACCTCGAGAGATTTGATCCCTCTCGGCGCATGATAGATCCAAAGTTAGATGGATCTAGGCTGGTAATTTATAAAATATAATATTTATATATTATATATATAAATTATAATATACCCCTGACGAACGCACACACCCTGTTTCAAAAAATGATGTACATGTCCCCGTCCCCATCCCTGAACCCACATTTCCAGTAAACAATTGAATAAATATATTGTCATAATTGAGAGTAAATGCGTAGTAGTGGCACAGAATAAGCATTGAGTGGATTTAGGGAATAAATACATGCCACTAGCAAGTAATGAATATTAAAAAACATTTGTTGGTCAATTCATTGTTAGTGGTTTCTAGCATGTAGAATTGGAAAACCATAAATGATTTATGGTTATTACTATGTATATGAGTAGAAAAGTTTAAGAAAAACAAATTGTAATTTTAATTCACTTTATAATTTCTAAATAATAACCCTTATTCTACTACTAAACACTCTTGTTTAGAGAAAATATACTATGTAATTATTGTAATCATTTATTTTTTGAATAATAAGTTAAGTGTGCTTGTATGGTGTTTTTCTTCTAAAAAGTTTTTTCTCATGAAATATTTATCTAATAGTTATATGTTTGATGTTGTTTATTATTACAATTATATCTATTTCCATACTTTTCCTTCTCATTGGTTAGTGTAAGAAATTTATTTGGCCCATTTATTTCCTTTGGATTGAAAGTGCTAGAGACATGAACATTGAGCTTTAATGAAGGTAATGATGTACTTTAAAGGTACCTTGAACATTTTAATTGATATCATAGTGTTGTTTCAATGGACCTACACTTAGTTAAATACAAGGTTATATGGGTTATGATGATGCAAACGATGTTGACAAAGGATATCTAAAAACAAAATTTTGTTTTGAATGTTTCATGAAGGAATAAGTTCTACGAGAAAGCAGCAAATTGTTTTAGCTAGTCTAATATAGAGGTAAAGTATATGGCAATTAATAATGCTTGTAATGAGGTCCTTTTAATTTATGAAACTATGCTAAGAAGTAGAGCTAAATGAGAGAGATATTGTAGTTTAATGTGACAATAATAGTGTCATTTATTTTGCTAACAATCCAACTTGTCATGTGAAAGAAAAGCATATTTGGTTGGGGATGTGATAGAGGACAAAAAATAAATACTAAAAATAATTGAAATTCTAAAAAATATTGCAAATGTATTGAGAAAATTGATGAGTGCACATAAATTCAAATGGTTTTTTAAATCTATGGGATTTATTCAATACATTTTCCTCTATGTTGCACGGGTTCACGAATTTGGGGGTGGGGTTCTCAAACCTGTCCCAGATTCTTGTCCCCAAGTACCGAATTTAGGTACGAGTTCTTCTGAGAAGAACCCATAAGAACTGGGTTCTTCTATGAAGATTCAGGTTCTCCATTAAAAAAAATTGGATTCTTTTGTCTTGACAGGTACAGAGAACCCTGATGATGGGTACCTAGAACCCAAAAAATAGTTTCTTTGGGGGTTCTTGTAGACCAATTTTGGATTTAAAATTTAAATAATTTTTTTATTAAAAGTAAAAAATTAAAATTAATCAAATTTTAAATTAAAAATTAAAAAAAATGTATCGAAAGCTAAAGGTAAAATTTAAATATTGAAAGCTAAAGGCTAAGTCATTTTTTCTTCCATTTTTTTCACCTTTCAACGATGACAAAGGATGAGCATTCCGCGAGGGGCGTTTGGTTTCAGAGGACGGGGTGTTTGAGGGAAATTTGTTGGTGTATGTGTAGGGACTGGAGGTTTTCCCCACATAGACGTTGAAGCCTTGAGAATATTATCCAATGGTCTGCAGGAGAGTCGAGAAAATATATGTGTGGCGTGACTCAATCCACATAGATGTGTCATGCACTCCATAGGTAGTTGAAACTCAATTATTTCCCACCTTCAATTAAAAAATGAAATGTACCCTCAAACATGTGTAATTAAAGAAAAAACTTACATTCATGATTCAAGATCCTAACAATGCTAAAAGGAAAATGAGAACATCACAGGAAATTAATATGGATTTTATGGAAATTTCTCACAGGAACTGTTGTCGGAAACCTGTAACAACAAAATTTTTAAATTTTATTTTATTTTATACATAAAACCACTTACATATTGTGGAAAATTGTATTCTAGCTTACTTGGTGATTTTCATTGTCAATACTCTTTTACAGTTTACATTTAAGTTATGGTTATTGATACAGGGATTCTGGGTTAAATCAAATCCCAACATATAAAACCACATGTACTGCCTTCAGCATTAAAATTCTCATAAAAAAAACTCTTCATTAACCACACATCTACAATTTCTCAAAGCATACATAAATAAAAGAGAGCTTATCCAAACACAAATGTACTGATATAAAATAGCACAACAAATCCTCAGCCAAATATTACAATGGAGAGCCTCTCTCGGCTCTTGGCCCTTTACAAAAGCTCTCAAATCATTCCTCACTCTCTCTGAATTCCTCACTTCTCACTCACTCTCCCTCTCTGAATTCTTCCTTACACAACTCTCCTATTTATACAAAAATATGAATTTATTCTATTCCATAAAATCCTCCACACAAATCTAAACTAAATTTAAATTAGATTTATTCTAGTTTTGGACTCAACAAAATATCGTATATAGAATTCCTACTCCCTATATTATCTACCTAATCCCATCCCACTCATATCCTTTAATTATTAAAGAATATATACACAATAATCCTCACCTTTACATTTTTTTTTCTTAATTTATTTAAAAATGAGAAAAATAATTAATAAAATAATTAAAAACCTCACCCCCTATTTCATACAAATAAATAACAAAAATTGAGCTTGATGCTCCTGCATCAGACTACCAAGGTTGAAATTAACCATGATCGCCTGATCATGTGTTTCAGATCTTTGTCTTCCTAGATCCCATATCTTATGCTGCAATTCTCCATTTGTTGCTGCTTTTGTTTTTTGTTTTTCTCCAGGTTTCCATACTTTATGTTGCATTGCCCCACTGGCTATGCTTTCACAGTCTTCTGTTGTCTTCCTCTTGCTACTTCTTCTTTGTTTTACTGTCGTTGTCTTCTTCTGGGATACTTTTTCATCATTATCCTTCTTATCAGTTCAATTTCTATGTTCAATAGATCTTCTCCAGCATATGCAATAAAATATGTACTCACAAAACAATTATTAAAATAAAAAACATAAGGTCTCAGTGCCTCTTTCTCCTCTGGCAACATTTCAGCATGCTACTCTAAAGTTTCCTCTTCCATCAACACATCAGTATGCTAATTTAAATCCTCCATGAGACTGCCAGCTAGTCCCTCCTCCATATCATCTGTTTCAATAATGTCTCCCTGTTCTGGTTCACAATAATGAACTTCTTCGATTTTCCGAATCATTCCTACATCCTTATCCTCTGTTTCCTGATTATTATTCAAGACAATTTCTTTGTCTTGCTCTTTCAGCAACTCACCCTGAGTATAGATCCTCTGCTTTTCCAAATTCCTTCTTTGAATATATAACTTTCTATATAACTTAACAATCTCAATTAGAGTAGAACTTGGAAATTTCACACAAATTTCCTTACCTTCACTTGTTGTTGACCAATCATTAGATGTCCCTTCTTCCTCTGCTCCAATATTCTACTGAATATTTCCATGAGACCCCTCTATCCTTATTTATTTATGAGATCTAGTTATCTCATCATCATTCTGAACATATTTTAGATTCAACTTCTTCTCCTTAACAAAATTCAAAGTTTGTTCAACATCCTGTGATGTACCTACAATCACACTCAAATCATTAGTTTTAAAAACAATAGTCCTTGTGGTCCCGCTTGATGCTTCAGTCATCATATCTCCTTGCTGCTTTGAATCCTTCATTTGATTTAGTTCTTCTGTAGATTTTTCTTTTGTCACATCATTACTTTTAGAAAGTAATGGACCATATTCTGGCTCACATATTAAATCTTCCTTTAAACTGAGTAACTCTTCCTTCAATTGAACATTCACTCTATGTTCCCACTTCACTTGCAATCCATGCCATTTGACTTTCCTCTTCATACTCCATCCATATCTCTGGTCTACTTTAATTCTCCGTAAAATTTCCATCAACAACTCAAGACGGAAATTTATCTCAGCTCTCTCTCTGTCAATATGCTCCTGACTCATTCTCATGCCATTTGACTTGGCATATTCTTTCTCCTTTCTTCTGCTATGGTCTTATTCAGAACCTCTGCAATGACCTTTAGTAGTTATCTTTGACTCTATCTTCATGAGTTCCTCACTCATTCACCATGAGCTGTGCTAAAGCTTCTACAACATCAAGTCCTCCCTGCTGCCACTTACCTCACCAATCCCCTCTCTAGACTTTGTCTTTGGTAAGCACTCATTCTCTATTCTCTGGAACCTCTTTGAGCATTCTCTTTGATCCCTCTAGAATTCAACTCATCTGCACTTTTTTAAGAACACAACTATCCTTTTATCCAATCTCCGTTGGAATTATTTAGGATTCTGCTCCACACTTTGCTTTCCTTCAGAAACTATTACTAGTCTCTTTCATCACTACTTTTAAAACTTTGATCTTCGTTTGCTGAGATCTTCACTTGTCTGCAACCTGAATTCTGAAAATATCATCTTCAAACCAGAGTTCAAATAAAACATATCAGCTCACCTTCAATATATCTGTTCGATATTTTTCCATCTCTCATTTGCACTGTATCTCTATGTGCTATCATCTTTCAAATTCAAAGGCTGAGCTCCTTTTAATTTCTCCATCAAACATGCATTCTCTACAATTCTCATTTAATTAAAAAAAACTTAATCTTCAAGAAAGAGCTATTACCATTCACCCAACTTCACGCAAATTTCATTCACGCAAATTTCAAAACCCACATATTATGCATATAAAAATGAATTTTCAATTAAAAACCCCAAACTAAAGTTACCTTTCACAACTTGCTCGTTCTCTCATGCATCTTGCACAAATAATTCAAATTGTCTGCTTTTGTTAAGGCCCGGGCTTATCTTCATACCCAAAGGAATTGATTAAATCGTTATTCTATCATTGTATTTTCAATACAACATTCCTTTATCCACACTATTCCATTAATATGGTTATGCATCACTACCAACATTGCATTTAAACCACTACTGGGAAAATGAAAGATTGCATATTATACTGCATAAGTTGAATGTTGACTTGCACTATTTATAAACAATGAATAACGCAAATCAACAACCAATGAATAACACAACTCATTCGACTTTCACTTACACTCTTTATAACCATGCCTTTATCTATATGATGCAAACCATCAATCCATACCAATGTTTGACAATAGTCACTAACCCACCTACGCAAGCATCTTACCATGATGCATTACCACTGCACTGGTGTGATACTGTTGAGGCATGAAACTGCTTTCATATGGTGGCTTGACCACTTCCAAACACATCCTTTGCCAATCTCACAAAACCGCAATGTTCTAATAGCTCGCATTTTGATTCAGGGCACTGGTATAATGCATTGTAGTCAATGCAAGGGTGCTTCAATGCCATGTATCTTTAACCTATGGTTGCAACCTTCTACTATCTGAAACCGTTGATCCACGGTTAGCGACTTCCTTGCTGCGATGCTTATTCACAGTTAGCAGCATCCACTTAATCACAGTTCTTTAGCCACCGTTCCCTTGCTGGCTGCAACACAATTTTTAGGACATAGTGTCGAGCTCTGTTGATATCGCATCCATTGGCTGCGTTTTGGGCATTACCATTCAACATTACCATCAGCCAACCCAGGTCCTTTGTCCAGTGATTTTCAATGATCTTTCAAAGAAATTTTGCTGTTGGATGGTCTGTAATGTTAGCTACCCCCATTTTCTTATGGCGTTGACTTAACTCTCAACTCTCACAGGCTTTGGTCATCCTCTCCACGATCATTCATAAAATCTGTTGCCCATTGCAATGTCACAGCGCTCGTTCTTTGTGTTATCTGGTGCCGACTCTCTCTAATTGTTGGGTGCAATCCCTCCTTTGCTGTGGAGTCACAACTTCTCAACGTATGCGGACTTCCTGTATTTACTGAAGTCGATATTTACAGTTCGATATGCTACCTTTTCTTATGTGAAATTCAAATTGTCTCCCTCGGGCTAACATAGAGAGAAATATCTAGCGTTGGCTATTGTGCCTTTCCCTGATGCATGATTTCTTGCGTTCACAACTTGCATACAAATTCTATGTATATATAAACTTGCAGATTCAAAAATGTAGAACAGGCATCTTTTCCAGCTCTGATACCAAATGATGCAGGGATTCTGGGTTAAATCAGATCCCAGCATATAAAAACAATTGTACTGCCTTCAACATTAACATTCTCATAAAAACAACTCTTCATTAACCACACATCTGCAATTGTTCAAAGCATACATAAATAAAAGAGAGCTTATCCAAACACAAATCTACTGATATAAAATAACACAACAAATCCTTGGCCAAATATTACAATGGAGAGCCTCTCCCAGCTCTTGGCCCTTTACAAAAGCTCTCAAATCATTCCTCACTCTCTCTGAATTCCTCGCTTCTCACTCACTCTCCCTCTTTGAATTATTCCTTACACAACTCTCCTATTGATACAAAAATATGAATTTATTCTATTCCGTAAAATCCTCCACACAAATCTCAACTAAATTTAAATTAGATTTATTCTAGTTTTGGACTCAACAAAATCCCGTATATAGAATTCCTACTCCCTATATTATCTACCTAATCCCATCCCACTCATATCCTTTAATTATTAAAGAATATATATACAATAATCCTCACCTTTACATTTTTTTTCTTAATTTACTTAAAAATGAGAAAAATAATTAATAAAATAATTAAAAACCTCACCCCCTATTTCATACAAATAAATAATAAAAATTGAGCTTGATTCTTCTGCATTAGTATGACATGAAAAGTGTAATTCTTCTCTTTCCTTAGATATCCAAATGTACCAATGGTCCAAGTGATGTTAGTTTTTTCATTTTTTTCATTGTCGACATTGAAAAGAAATCAACCAATTGTCAAAAACCATCATATTTTTTCAACACTAAAGCATCATCAAAATATGGCATAGTTTAACTCATAAATATTTTATTTTTCTTGTTTAAAGTTGAAAAATATAAAACTTCATATATATTATAATTTATAAAATATAATATTTATAAATTATATATATATATATATATATATATATATATATATATATATATATATATATATATATATATATATATATATAACATATACCCCAACGAACCCACACAACCTATTTCAAAAAATCACGTACCCATCCCCATCCCCGTCCTTGAACCCACGTTACCAGTAAACAATAGAATAAATATATTGTCATAATCGAGAGTAAATGCACAGTAGTGGCACAAAATAACCATTGAGTAGATTTTGGGAATAAATACATGCTACTAGCAAGTAATGAATGTTAAGGAAAATTAGTTGGTCAATTCATTGGTAGTGGTTTCTAGCACGTTGAATTGGAAAACCAAAAATGGTTTATGGTTATTATTATCTCTTCTATTGAGTAGAATAGTTTAAGAAAAACAAAGTATAAGTTTAATTCACTTTATAATTTAGAAATTTCTAAAAAAGCCCTTGTTATACTACTAAACACTCTTGTTTAGAGCAAATATACTATGTAATATATTGTAATCATTTATTTTTTGAATAATAATTTGGGTGTGCTTGTATGGTGTTTTTCTTCTAAAACGTTTTTTCTCATTAAATATTTATCTAATAGTTGTATGTTTGATGTTGTTTATTATTACAACTATATTTATTTCTATACTTTTTCTTCTCATTGGTTAGTGTAAGAATTTTATTCGGCCCATTTATTTCCCTTGGATTGAAAGTGTTAGAGACATGAACATGGAGCTTTAATGGAGGTATTGATGTACTTTAAAGTTACTTTGAACCTTTTAATTGATATCATAGTGTTGTTTCAATGTACCTGTTGGCACTCCGTAATCTCAAGGCTGAAGAAAAAACCTCGGAGGTAACATCCAAAACCACTTTGGAAGTTGGGATCTAGCCCTCCCAGCTTCATAGAGGGATCTCTCTGTAAAATTTAGCTATGTTTTATGTGAATTTTAGTCTAGTTAATGGGATCAAAGCTTGGTTATTGAATTTTTTTGGTTGGAACAACAAGGGAAGGCCATTGGGCAATGGAGTCAGAAGAGCTAACTAGATCTGCATTAAACTTTAAAGGATTCTCACACGATAAGCTAGGTTGCACTAGTTGGATCTTTCAGAATTTTTAAATGAATATGTAACAGAAGAAATATAAAGTTCAATAAAAACTAAGGAGCAATGAATAATTCCTTAATTCGACTTCAACATAAAACATATAAATTACATACAACCAGAATAGGGTGCTCTTTACAGCAAATCCTATTCGTCACAGTCTATTTTATGTAATTAAGATTTTTAAGAAATAAGAGTGAAAGAAAACAATGAAAAAAGACATGAACAAAATCAAAACATCACCAATTCGTACACCACATGAATCCTGTGAAGAATGTCCTTGTATTATTGATGAAGGTCACTTGAACTTAGTGAGCAACTTTACAATGAATGGTAGTCTTTCACATTACAAATCCCAACATCTATTACTTCAAATGATGAAGTATTTATACAAATTATAAACTAAAATATCTTGAAAAAATATCAAGATTTATTACAAATATCTCTAACTATGTTACACAAATAGAACTGAAATATAGGACATTCAAAACTAATGAATCTTCTTGGCACTATATTTGTGGATTGCTAGTGACAAAGAAGAGAAATTCGAATTTGATAGCAACTCTTATCCGATGAGGTGGCCTCCAAGTCACTAACTGTCTTTGAACTTTTAGCTCCCAAAATTCTGCTCCAGTTTTTCACATTATGCTCTGCAAAAAGATGACTAAAACAAGAATTTGCAGAGTCAGAAAATAGGTTATGAATACGTGAATGTATCTCTCATTCTGTAATACTTGTGTAAAAAGTGAGATAGGTTTTTATTATTATTTTGGAATATTAGGAACACAAACCTCCTCCAGTTTCTCAATATTCATCTTTGATTGGTCACGATATGTTTGGAAAAAATATGGCTAAATAGGACATTTTTGGAAAATTTGCCTTCAAATATTATTTCAAATTTCCAAAACTATAATTCTTGTGTAAAAATGGAGAGAGTTTTTTGTACATACAGATGTTAGCAAAAAAAACCTCTTTTAGTTTTTGAAAAATAATTTCCACCTATGCGAAAACCATATTTGAAAATATTGACTAAAAACATGAAACATTGGGAAAATATGCCTACAAATATTTTTATGAATATCCCAAACCATAACAACTATTAGAAAACTAAGATACATTTTTTAGTATGAGGATGTTATTAACAAAAACCTCTTTCCATTTTTTAAATTCGTTCTCAATTTTTTTTAAACCATGTTTGAAATTACTATGATGTATAAGGAAAAAACATAGTTTTAACTGATCATGAAACAAACATATGACGTGGAGGCAGGAGGTGACATGGAGGTAGGGGATGATTTGGAGGCACATGATTGGAATAATTGATGTGTGAGTGTAGAAGGAAGGTGTGAGAATGGAATGGTAAGTGGGAGTGCAGATTATGGCGGGAGCAAAGAAAGTTTCTTTCAAAGGGGGGTAGGAGTGGTTTGTGGTATTGAGAGGGGGGTGCAAAATGCGGAGGCAATGCCACGTTGCGTGGGACCGGCAGGACTAAAACCACTTTTCGGATCCCCCCCCCCCCCCTTGGTGGTAAAGGTAGGATGGTGAGTGGGGGTCGAAAAACATCTTGGGCCGTAGATATGGCGGAGTGATAATCAGGTCGTTGATTGGAGCGCCTAACTTAAAGAGAAATGAAAAATGCCTTTTGTCACTTTCAACTTTATAATAAAATAAAACTATAGTTCCAAAGCCTTATTCAAATTTATCTAATCACATTTAAATAATGTGATTAATTTAATCTAAACATACTTAATGTTGAGATTCAACAAGATGATGAAGCTTAGTGAAAATCAGTCACCTTCACTAAGTGGGCCCGCGGGCTATTTTTAGGTGTAAGCCTATTTTTAGACTATGACTATTTTTAGACATGGTGATCATATTTCAGAAGTTGGAGGATGCTATTTGTGAATGGTTGGTCAAGTTGGAAAAATTGATGAAATTATATTTTTAGAATATTGGGCGAAGTCTATTTATAGATCGACGATCTAAAAATAGATGTGTGTCAATTATTATTAGCTCTTAATAATAATCCGACAATAAACACCAACTTATTCTCTTGGAGCACTTTATTTCAGTATACAGATTTGACAAATCAGTGGGCTGAAGGAATTACACAATTCCTAGGATTTACTGGTGGTTCATGCATGGAGGACTCAGTTATAACTGAAGTGGAAAAGTTATGACAGAGTTGGAAGAGTAGTTCATGGAGTTGTTATTAAGTTTAACTCAGTTATTGGAGTTAAACTCAGTTGAGCTAGTTGTATCTAGTCTAACTGAATGATACACTAGTGAGAGTGGAGTGAACTAATTAGTTAATTAATTCACAAATAATAACTCACTAATCAACTGAACAAATACAACAGTTAACTACAGTGCATGTCAGTTCCAGTGGAGACCTAGTGGAGAGATAGGTGAAAGGGTGAGATAGACTATCCGTTGTGACTATAGTGATGCATTAATTGCATCAAACACACATTGGAGTTGCCAATGAGGATTGTGCAGTCAAGGCAAGGCCAATTCGAATTCATTCATGGGTCTTCTTCAGCAGGGATTGCACAGTGGAGGCAGGCTATCAGGTGGCAAGAAATCAGTGCATGGATTTGAAGATTTCTTCATGATAGTGTGTGATGATTGTATTGTACTAAGACCTTGATGTACTAAGCTTTGTATGAGATTGTTACATGATCTCCATGATACATAATATATGATAGTTGGGGTTTTTAGCTTCAGGATTTCTCGTTAAACAACTTTGCTATGTGCAATTGTTTTTATTGCTTCATGTGTTTGCAATTGAGTTTAAATTTCCGCAAAAGATTAATAGTGGAAGGATTCTGTATTTAGAAAGAAGATAAATATTGTTAGATCAGGAGAATCTGGATATATAATGCATATGTTATATAATTTCTACACTTAATTATCCTCTAATGTTGCATTTCTACTTGCAAGCATATTTTTATTATTTTTCTTAAGGTTTTGACCTTTTTTGGAAATAATTTACAATATGGAGTATTATTTGCAACATCTCAAATATAATAATCGTCAGTTATAATCAAGTGAGCCTATAAAAATTTATAGGACCCTAAAATAGGCTCTAGCTCAGGATGGCACTCTCCCTGTGAGGTGTCAAGAACAACGTAGACTAGTAGCCTGATCCCAAGCATGCAACATGCTCTGTTCCGTGACTAAAAATCTCAAACTAAAATAAAAACCTTTCTGGAAACTGAAATCTGAAATGTAATCTGAAACTGAAACTGGAAATAATGCTTGGGAAAAATACTCAAAGCACTGAGCTTATTTGCACACTACTACCTACCCTATACTACTAAAAATCATGCTGAATCAAGTAATACCAAAATTCCAATGAAGCGAGTCAAGTAGTTGCTAAAACAAGTGGACTACTTGACTGCTTGTTAGAATAATCAAAAGGACAACTTGACTATTTGTCCACACAATCAAAGCTATAATGTGTAATGGCAACTGGTGATGGATCTGATCATTATAGTGAAAACATGGTTGAACACTTAAGCTGAAAAGAACCTCCATGTAGTCTACTATAGGGTCAATAAAAACATGATTTATTATGTTAGCTTTCAGGTCTTCAATGACCATTCAATCATGGATGATTTTATCAGTTGTATCCTCAAGGTTAAACCTTGATTCCGACTCTACGGTTTCAGTCTTGTACTTGAAAACATAATTCTCATCAATCTGCAAATCAAAAGGCAATACAATATCCTCTTGTTTTGGAGAAGGAAGATTTTCCAAGAATTGTTTGGGTTCTTGGAAATTATATGACTGAATCTGAAAATCCGAAAGTTCAATACCCTTCTCAAATGTTTCAGTAACTAACTCAAGAAAAAAAAATTCCATGAGAAATTTTGCTTGATTTTAAACAACGAAACATGACCGTTAAAAAATCTTCATCAATTTGAAACTTTGTTAACTCATCCTTGAATTATTTTAAAACTTCACAAGATAGAGGATTTTCCACATACATTATCATCTCGTTCAACAAGAAATCCGATCAATGCGTAATGGAGTCACCATGAATGATCTAAAATCTGGATTCTTTGAATCATGGAGTTGCCAGGTGAATAATTCAACCTTCTTATGTTTGATCATTGTCCACCATTAGTAATCGAATCTATAACTTGATACAATTTTTTGAGGAAGATAAAAAATGATTCCCCAGTATGGTCACCACTATGTTAGCACTCCGTAATTTCAAGGCTGAAGAAAAAACCTTGGAGGTAACATCCAAAACCGCTTTGGAAGCTAGGATCTAGCCCTGCCAGCTTCAAAGGGGGATCTCTCTGTAAAATTTAGCTATGTTTTGTGTAAATTTTAGGCTAGTTAATGGGCTTAGAGTTTGGTTTTTGAATTGTTTTGGTAGGAACAATAAGGGAAGGCCATTGGGAAATGGAGTCAGAAGAGCTAACTAGATTTGCATCAAACTTTAAAGGAGTCTGGCAGGGCAAGCTAGGTTGCACTAGTTGGATCTTTCAGAATTTTTAAATGCATATGAAACAGAGGAAATCTAAGTTTCAGTCCAAACTAAGGAGCAATGAAGGATTCCTTAATTTGACTTCAGCAGAAAATATACAAATTACATACAGCTAGAATAGGGTGATCTTTACAACAAATCCTATTTGTCCTAGTTTCTGTTATGTAATTAAGCATTTAAGAAATGAAAATGAAATAAAACAATGAACAAACACATGAATAGAAGAAAAACATCACCAATTCATACACCACATGAATCCTGTGAAGAATTTCCTTGTGTTATTGATGAAGGTCAGTTGAACTCTGTGAATAAATTTATAATGAATGGTAGTCTTTCTCGTTACATATCTCAACATCTAATACTTCAAATGATGAAGTATTTATACAAACTTGAAACTAAAATATCTTGAAAAAATATCAATATTTATTACAAATATCTCTAACTATGTTACACAGATATAACTAAAATATAGGACATTCAAAACTAATGAATCTTCTTGGCACTATCTTTGTGGATTGCTGGTGACAAAGAAGAGAAATTCGAATTTGATAGCAACTCTTATTTGATGAGGTGGCATCCACGTCACTAACTGTTTTTGAGCTTTTTCCTCCCGCGTTTCTCTCTCAGTTTCCCAAAATTCCACTCCATTTGTTCACATTATGCTCTACAAAAATATGTCTAAAACATGACTTTACACAGTCAGAAAAATAAGTTGTGAAGATGTAATTGTATCTCTCATTCTGTAATGCTTGTGTAAAAAGTGAGATAACGTTTTTTATTTTGGCATATTAGGAGGTAGTGACATGTTGCATGGAACCAGCGGGAGTAAAACCACTTTTAGGAACCCCCCGCCCCCCCCCAATTTTCGGTAAAGGTAGGATGGCGAGGGGGGGGGGGGGGGGGGGCGGACATCTGGGGCCGTAGATCTGGCAGAGTGATAATTAGGTCGTTGATTGAAGCGCCTGACTTAACCAGAAATGAAAAACACCTTTTGTCGATTTCAACTTTATAATAAAATCAAACTATAGTGCCAAAGCCATATTACAATTTATTTAATAACATTTAAATGATGTGATTAATTTAATCTAAAGATACTTAATTATCATCTAATGCTACATTTCAACTTGCAAGTATTTTTTTTTTCTTAAGGTTTTGACCTTTTTTTGAAATAATTTACAATTTGGAATATTATTTGCAACCTCTGAAATATAATAATCATCGGCTATAATCAAGTGACCCTATAAAATTTTATGAGACCCTAATATGACCTACACTTAGTTAAATACAAGTTTATATGGATTATAATGATGCAAATGATGTTGACAGAAGGATATCTAAAAGCAAAATTGTGTTTTGAATGTTTGATGAAGGAATAAGTTCTATGAGAAATCAACAAATTGTTTTGGTTAGTCCAATATAGAGGTAGAGTATATGGCAATTAATGATGCTTTTAATGAGGTCCTTTCAATTTATGAAACTATGCTAAGAAGTAGAGCTAAATGAGAGATGTTGTAGTTTAATGAAAGAATAATAGTGTCATTTATCTTGCTAACGATCCAACTTTTCAAGTGAAAGAAAATCATATTTGGTTGGTGATGTGATAGAGAATAAAAAAGTAATACTAAAAAAAATTAAAATTTTACAAAATATTGCAAATGCATTGAGAAAATTGGTGAGCACACAAATTCAAATGGTGTTGTAAATATATGGGCTTTATTCAATACATTTTCCTTTATTGCAAGTTATATAATAAGTAAAAATAGACAAGTACAAGTTTCTCATACACGTTGCAATTTTATAAAGGAATGGGAATGGGGAAGACATGTAAAGTTATTTTAAAAATAAATGAAAAATTATTATTAAAATTATTATAAGAACATAAAATATTTATAATTTAAAAGTAAATGCAAAATGTACTAGAATTTCCAAATTTTGAAGTATATTCAAATCAAATTGTTGAGCCTTGTCGAAGGGTTTCTTAATAGCAATTCATAGATTTATGTGTTTTGTAACCATGGTCCAGTGTTACTAATTTCCACAAAATTTGAATATTCTTTAATTCGTTCAATTCGACCAAACTATTCGTAAAAAATAGATTAGTTTAAGGATTACATGAGGAGACATGCATCAAAGGATATCAAAGGTGACTTAATAAGGTTTTTTATATTGGTTTCAAAGCCTATAATAATTAAAAAAACAAGATTAATTCATCATTGTTGTTTATATTTCTCAATCAATCTTTGTGCACTTTTCTTCCTCGTCTGGAATCCAGCATCATCAATATCAATATCACTTGGGCAGGGGGCGCTGGTTGGAGGGCTTATCCCTTCAAGTTCAATCCCAGCTGGATAAAATCGGATGGTTTCGAGGCCTTCGTTAAGGAGGTATGGGGCAGGGCTTATAGGCACTCCCTCACCGGTCAGATGGACGCCCTGCACCAGAAATTACAAGCGCTGAAATCTGAGACCAAGCACTGGATCAAGAACCGTAAGGAGTCTGAGATTGGGGACATGAAGCAGATTGAAGTCATGCTTCAATTTTTTTTTACATATTCTCGTCAGTAGAATCAAACCTAGTTCATCCATCCAGATAAACAAGTGCCCCACCATGTCACCGATAACGGAAACAGGTTATAATTACAGTATGAACCTCATGTATGTGCCAAAAATATATGAGGTATCCAGTTATGTCAAATGGCTTTTGCAATATACATACTTCAATACTTCAATGATCCCTCCGATCCTCTTTACTTTTCTGCGTCAAATAGAGACTGCGTCATCGATTTAGAAGGAAAGAAGAGTTGACCTCATAAAAGCATTCGGCTGCATTGACTGGGAGTTCCTCCATCTGGTGTTGATCAAAATTGGCCTCTCCGCCTCCAACGTCATCTGGATCATGGGGTTCCTTAAATCGACAAAATGTGTTGTGATCATCAACGGTTTCCCATCGAAGTTCTTCCAAGTGTTTAGAGGAGTCTGGACACTCTTACTTTCAATTCGACTTTGTTAATCAAGAATATGTGGAGAGCGGTTTCAGTCAATTACTTATGGACACATAACATGAAAGCCAAATACATGTATGGTCTAGACTTTTCCTCTTCGATAGGCATGGGGGCTAGGAGCTGAAAACCTCTAAATCTGATTTTGGAGACCCCAAAACACATTCTTCTCTCTTGTAAACATGCAAAGGAGGTGTGGGAAGGATATAGGGAAGAAATGTCTTTACATCCACTTGGACAACAATTCTCTCTATTAACTCGTTTAAAAAGTTGGCAGAGGAATAACAAAAGGAATAGGAACCTTCCTTTCTCTATCATTTGGACCATCTGGAGTGGCAGAAACGCCGACATATTTGCAGGGAAGCCGATAAGCGCACGAGATTGCATCATGAAAGCCATCGCTTTATATATGGCGCAAGGTTTGTACATGAGGGCCAAGATGAATAGGAGATGCATTCTTAAGGAGTTGTGGCAATCATTCCCCATTGGTTTTTTCTACAGAGCATGCAACAGGAGAAGTTGTGGCTGCGGGGCTGTCATTTTCATTAACCCACAGGAGAAGTTGTGGCTGTGGGGCTGTCATTTTCATTGGGGCTATCATTTTCAGTAACCCTCATAGCTTCTTTCATTTTTGGTGGGAGGGGGGCAAAGGATATAATAACCAGGCTGAGATAGTTGCACTATGGGGGGTGTTGTCAGTGGCAGTGTGGCTCGGATTGGAGAGTATAGGGGCGCCAAAACCATCATAGACTGGGTGAATGAGCACTCCTCCTTCATAACTCCCATTCTATGCAACTGGATGAATAATGTCAGAACACTGATCCCTTGCTTCTATCACATCCAATTTCAACACATATACGGAGAGAAGAATAGGATGACAGATATTCTGTCAAAAAGAGGGATTGTAAAAGAAGATGGTAAGTTTTTTTTCAATGAATTTGTGCAGGGGCAGCTTACCAGAGCTGGCCAAATCAATTACTCTTAACAGGGCTGATGGGAGAACATGGACCAAACTGATAGTCTTCTGCGATCCTTTCTGGTATACAAGCCTCTCCTCCTTTTTGGTAATACATAGGTGTTAGGTTCTCCTTTGACTTCAGATGAAAAGAGATACAGAGAGTTAAATCTGTAGTCACACTCCGGCAAGAAAAGGTAGTTATTATACAGTTGTTATTATGTAACTCAGAAAGAAATTCGTGGATACCATAAACACTACTACGAAGATGTTGAAAAGTAGCTTACTTTCCAATGTTGTTTCCTGAGAGGAAAGAATAAGAATGCATGTAATAGAGTCAAGATAACAGGGAACTCAGAATCACTTATAGCATCTTGAAGATGTTGAATATATACTTAATCTTTTTATTTATGAAAAGAATGAAGCGTTTTTTTAACCAAAGCAACAACTTCTTTTCTTTCTTTTTTTAAATAAAAAAAATCTGAATTACTAGTGAATTTTGCAGTAGATAAATATTCTTTTTAACCTATTGGCAAATTATTTTCTGATCTAATCATTTCATACTTTTTATTTGAATTTAAACTTGATAACTATAATATATAATATTCCAATTGGAACTTGATAACTATATAGTATTCCAATTAGAACTTTATAACTTTGACCTGTGATTTAACAAGTAAGCTAAAATATAACACAAGTGTCAACAATATCAGGGGTGGAAAGGTATCATATTATTGCAATCGAAGACTCCCTGTGTTTCTTTACATAGATGACGAGCGTGTGGAAAGAAGATAGAGGGGAAACAACAAACGAGTTTTCTCTTATTCACATACGGCTCTACTCCATTGAAGGAACGGCTAATCGTTCAGAATTGCTCCCATAACTGGAGAGGATCTACAGAGTCTAAAACATGTGGGTTCATATTCGTATGTTCATTTTCTTGCAGTGAAGCGCTGTAAAAGCTGGCCGGATCATATCCTGTAACGAGGGTTACGAGATTAGCATGTTGCATACTAACGTGAGCCAGCGCTGCATCTCTGGAAGCCAATTGCGATTCCAGCTCTGCTATTCTTTTGTTGAGATCATTGGCTACTCCTAGACAGCCATGGACGGGATCTCGAAGTCTTTCGCTCGCTTCGTACACTATGCTGTTTACTGCATCCCCTCTCTGCTCTGCCGGGAGATCCTGTAACACAGTAACAGATTATAAAATCAGCAGACCATCAGACATAGTTTTAACTATCATTACTATCATATGTTTAGTTTGATATTTCTCACAATGGATATTTATCTGGCTTTCCCAGAATACTTCTAGGTACTATTTAATTAGCCACAGCGTAATGAAGGCAACTGAATCCCTTGTAATCTTGCTCTGCTTAGGGGAAATATGCCTGGGTTATACTAAAGTCTGACATAACACTTCGATTTTAACATCTCAACAATTCAATTCAATTCAATGCACTTTATATATAATAGAATGCATCAAAAGGTTAATTGATCGGGCTGATTATAGGGAGACACTAATGTGGAAGATGAATATATATATATATCAAATTTAAGAAACAAAAAGGTTGAAGTAATATACAGTGGAGTAAAGTGCAACATGGATTTCTATTTCTATGTTTCAATATTATGTATGATATTAAGTTTGACTCAGTATGGAATTTAAAAATTTGAATATCCCGAGTTATAATTCAGTGAAGATTTTGGTTTTTCTTTACTTGAGGATTGAGTTTGTATTATTGGTGTTAGGGTTTTAAACTTGAGTTTGTATTATTGGTGTTAGGGTTTTAAAAGATTTTGGTTTTCCTTTACTTGAAAATTGAGTTTATATTATTGGTGTTAGAGTTTTAAAAAGCTTACCATGCATAAGTCACTTAAAAGTATTAATTATTAACTATTTGTAAAAGTGATAGTCTAAAAGATACTAGCTATTAGGTTTTTCAAAAAATAACAAATAGCTATGTAATAATAATAGTTTTCTATTCAAGGTAAACACTGTATATTTTATAATAAATGTTATATAATTTGAAATATATATTATTAAATTTAAAAGTATTTAAAATATATATTATTGAAATTTAAAAGTATCTAAATCTAATGATATATATTTTAATCTATAATTTATAAGTTATTTATTATACTATTAAGATATGGAAGTTATTTTCTTTAATCTATAAAACTTTGTTAGAATTTGAAAAAGGTTATAAGTTATCAATTATTGGTAGAAGTGTTTTTGCAAGATATTAACTATTGATATTAGAGGTGTATGATAAAAAGCTATTAAATATTGGTGTTTGGAAAAGATAATGAAGCATTAAATATTTAATCTAATCAATATATCAAAGGTTGTGTAATAAATATTAATCTATTTAGTCTCAATTCATGGAAAACAATATACACCTTTATAGTAATGCAGTAAATTTAATATAGATTGAGATATACAATGTTGAATTTAAAAATATTTAAATTAAACAATATATCTCAATTTGTAAAGTATTTATTGCACTCCTAAAAATGTATATTTTTTGCTTTAATCTATTAATTTATATTTGTTAGGGTTTTGAAAAGCTTATAAGAAATTAATTATTGATACTAGACATTCCACATAACTATTAGTACTAATTGTAACATTTAAGAAGATATTAACTACTTCATTTAAAAACAAAATTAAATAGTAATTATAAGAATAATAATCTACTTAAAATATCTAAAGTTGTAATGAACATTGATTTATTTTTATAGAAAATTCAAAAATAGCTAAATACATACTAAATAATATACATCCTAAAACAATATAATAAATATTATATAGATTGGGATATACATCTTTGAATTTTAAAATGTTTAAATTTGACAATATCTTAAGAACATATTTTTCAAAAGAGAAATGTGTTTTTGAGACATTTATTTCACTACCATTATTGAAAAAAAGAACAACAAAAATTCAACTTTCTCTACAAAATTTTCTATCTAGACATTTGTATTTTGGAAAAATATAAATAACTTCATATTATTGAAATTTTTTATTATTTTGTTATATTTTTCGAGGAAAAATTAAACTCAATATTTATTAAACAAAGTAAGAATTTAACACTCGAATAAACAATTACACTATACATCTATTAAATATCAACTAAAATTAAATATACTGAAAATTAAATTCTCAGGAAAATAAAATGCATTCTACCTTTATTTCAAATGTAATAAATTAAAAAGATTAAACTTATTAAATCTTATCACAAAAACCTCACTTCTAAAAACACCATATATATATATATATATATATATATTCTGCCTTTATAATATACCTTCTTTCTTTATAATATGCATTCTTCTTTTATTTTCAAATGTGATAGATTAAGTAATAATATGCATTCTCTCTTTATTTTCAAATGTGATACATTAAAAAGATGAAACTCAAATAAATTCTTATCCCAAAAACCTCACTTTTGAATACCAGCAAGTTCAATAGACAGTTGAGAGCTGAGAGATTAAAATGATAGCATTAATACACCCATACATCAAAATTGAGAGATTAAAATGGCTGCGTTACTTCACTAAACTAAAATTAAAACGATTGAGAAAACCCTTCAATTAGATATTCAGTTTTGAAAGATGCACAATATTAAATCAATTGAACCTTTAGTAACTTGATGACATGAGCGTGGCCGAAGACTCTCTGAACCAGCAGAAACTTTTCGCGTTCGGCCTGTGGGAAATATGGGGCGAGAACGCATTTGTCTGTACATTTCTTTCTCTGACTCTTGCAAGCAGCGCACGGAGATGGGGACAAATTCTCTGTCTTCATTGCAGTTTCGCTAATAGCAGGACTATGTATATTTGAGAGCTGTTTTAAGTGCGGTTTGTTCACATGAAAAAAAACCTATAAATCTCTCTCACAGCAGCTTTTTGGACATTGGAAGGATAAGTTGGAAGAAAAAAAAAGGGTAACAGACCTATGTATATTTGAGAGCTGAGAGCTGTTTTAAGTGCTATTTGTTCATATGAAAAAAAAAGCTATGAATCTCTCTGAGTAACTTTTTTGGGAGTTGGAGGAATAAGTTCGGAAAAAATAAAATGTAATTATAGGCAAATGAAAAAAGTTGGCCGTACAAATGCTGCGAAACAGTGGTGCCGTGCTGGTAAATTGGGGAATAATGAGTGAAACATATGCACATGTCGACTTTAAAAGGATTAATGGGGCCACGGATGGGGCGATAGTCAATATTCGAACGACGTCGGAAATTTCCGCCACCGTTATCAGCCGTTGCGTACCATAAATTGGATGTACGCGTTCACACACTCTGCAGATGCGCGTATTATATTCAACATTGTATTCCATTGTTTCTCTTTGTTGCCGTGTCAAACCTTGCTGTAAAGTTTATTGTCATGGTAGTCATCAAAGTGATGTCATTGCGGACCTGTCGATTCTTCGAACTAACACCTCATTTCGATCCAATGAGATGGGTTCTGTGTTTTTCTTCGCCATGCGCACATAAATGCCCTAAGCAGTTATCCATGTTAGAGTCCTACGACCAAATTACCTCGGCGCATATCAATGTTAGAGTCCTAGGTCCAAATGACTTAGGCCCATATCAATGGTCGTTTTCTACATGGAATAAATAATAAACATGATAAACATGAGGTCATGAGTTAATCATTGCTAATAATAATATATAAGGGTAGATTTAAGATTATTGTGATCTATAATTTAGATAAATGTCTTTCGCATTAATTACATCATTAATTCAAAAGACATTTATCTAAATTATGTAATGAGTTAATGAGTTAACCGTTAGTAATGGATTAGTATTGAAGATGTTATAAGTTATGAATTATGTGAGAATTGATTAATATTTAGATGAATTTTTATTCAATTTTAGTTTCTTGTTTTTATTAAATAAATTTATGTAAAAAAATTATATATTTAATGTATAAGCTAAAATTCATGTGGTTTTTATATTTTAAAATTCAATATTTTAATAACTATTAATAAGCATCTATGCACTATAAAAAAAATTTATTTTAGTTTTAATTAAAAAAAATTATATAATAATTAAATCAATCCATAGTAAATTTTATAGTTTTTTTTTTGTAATTCAAAGTTCTATTCATTCATGAAAAAAGAAGTACATAAGTAGAAAAATGCAAGTTGTCTCACCCCGACCAGGTTTGTTTACTACCACTAGCAGCGTATGAAAAAGAATCAAATGTACAACTACAGACATAATTGACAACTTAAGAGACCAATAGCACCAAAAAACACATAAAACAAGTAAAACACATGTAACCATGTTTAGTCATCAAAAGCAGGATTGTCCGAAGCAGTCCTTGGAGGAGGAGGAGGACGAAAAGAAAATAGGACGTGCTCTTCAAAGTGAGCCATCCATGACTCCAAGTTCTCCACCTTCTCAGATAGAAAATTTTGACCACACCACCCCACCACAACCCTCTCCTGCACATGACACTGAAAATAATGAATCTTTTTTAGTGTAGCAATGAGCTTCGCATGTTCTTCATGTCGAGCCCTCTCATAATTTTCCATGTGGTCCAATACAGACTGAATCAGATTCCGAAAATTCTCCAAACAAAAATGTCAACCCGTAGTCTCCCCAGGCCTAGGCCGACGCGCCTTACCTCGTTTCACGACCCTATACTTGTGGTACTCTTTCAACTACTTATAGCGGGTGCAACACCACTATACATTTTCATTTCACCAATACTAAAGTATATGGAATACGTCTATCAAAACACTTAGCTAATATTATCTTTAATTTCTTTTTATCAATGCAGCAGAAATAACATAAATCTTTCAATTAATCATTCATCAGCATATCACACATAAGCATATGTGGGAGGGGAAAATCCCTTAGAATTAGAGTCTAACCAATCTTTCAATATTTTGTAATTCAATTGTACATATACATATCATACAAATTCGTGAAACCTTTAAGAATTCAGCCGACACACTTTCCCAATCAAAATTGTACCAAATATGACACTATTTTGAAGCTTGTGCACATTTTCTACACAAAGGTCGAACACTCGTTCAGCTTGCATTTCTTTTTTCACACCTTCCTGCACTTACATGTTAACATACATGTACTTCCCACACTGTTATGTATTGTTTAGCACCTCGACTGTATTGTTGCGACCTGCCTGCTTGTACACGGGTGTTAGTCTACCAGTAGGTCCGCCATAGCGACCTTGAGTACTCTAGTCACCTGCGTCCGACACCCGGATGAACAAAACTTTCATCGTAACACTCGTTTAGCCTGCAAAACTCACAGTCGGGTTATACCCACACTTCACGACATAGATATCACAGTTAGGTTTCTCCCGACTCAGCCTCCCTGCGCTATACCGAACTTCCTATGTGGCATGCCCGAATTTGCACATTCAACTTCAATCGGTTCTAATGTGGAAACCCCAACCCGACCTGTGGCAATACGTCGACCCTATAATACGCACTCCGCCTGTATGCCCAATTCACAGTTTGCCTTCACTTTTCTGTTTTGTTGCATGATGCTTGTGTGTTTATTGATGATCCTTGAACGCTCATCTCTCACTTTTTATTTATATGGGTTGGGTAGTCCCAAATCCACCCAACTGTCACGATGGTTTAGCTACCTCCATGGTCAGGCCACCATCCTTGCATGTTGCCACGCATGCTATAATAGGTTGCCCAACCGTAATATCATTTTTCGTACATATCTACCTGTTGTTTGGTCACTCGGGTCAGCTTGTTCTGCCCATTTAGACGAATCTGTCCACCAGTAACCACATGCGCCTGCTATGAGTGTGTGTTCGCCTGGGCACCCGAATTTCCCGACTCAGGTCGAAGAGTGCACCCTTGCCCAACGTGCTCACCATGCACGACTTGCCCGCCTAGTTAACAGGACTCGCCCATCCACCATGCATGCTACCACGACTCACCCACTTGTCAACACGACTCGCCCGCTCGTTGCCAACTGTGGGTGCATGCGAATACGATGCACCCGCTATATGTGCATTTGTCGTCACACCACCAAATTCCACTCCAATTCATGTGTTCAACCCGAGTTGGTCAATACAAGCACCTGTCGCACTTGGGCACACCTGCTACAACTTGGTTGCACGACTCCCCGACTCGAAGTCCTGACATCCTCCACCACTCTAAAAATTTTGTCGTCCCCAACAACACCATCATATCATTGCAAAGTGTCCCTGGTTCCAAAATCCACATGCCCATGCCACCTGTTATCACAAAATTGTACTTGATTGACTGCTTATCAAACAACTCAGTGTAACTGTTTCAAACCACTTCTAACTAAAGCTTAGCCTTGTAAAATCACTTTCGGTAATAATCACATATAATGGAACGTTGTCGACGCGTTTCGAACCAACCAGTGTGGTTCATCATCAGGACTAGGTGAGAGATCAGATCAAATCAATAAGCTTAAATAGATGTAGAGATGTTTAAACTAGCCGTTTTTTTTTAACGGCTAGTTTGACTTTTTAATAATTTAAAATGTTTTTAATAAGTAACGGCTAGTTCCTCCTACTCTTTTAAACCAATTAATAAATTTATTCATTTAGTTAATAAATTATTAAACTTATTAGTTTTAATTATTTAGTAAACATATTGGTTATAAATTTTTATTTTAATGAGAGGTTAAAAAATAAGAAAAGAAAAATAAAAATAAATAAATAAATGAATAAAAATAAATAAATAAATAAAAATAAATATAAATAAAAATAAAAATAAAAATAAATATAAATATAAAATAAAAATAATAAAATGTAAATGTAAATAAAATATAAATCGAAAATTGAATATAGCAAAATAAAAATAAATAAATAGAATAAAATAAAAATAAAAAGAGAAAAATAAATAAATAAAATAAAATATCAAACTTTTAAAAAATAAATAAACTAAATAAATAAAAATAAAATGAAATAAAAATAAATAAAAATAACTAGCTAAATAAATAAATCAAATCAAAACAAAATCAAATCAAATAAAAATAAAATAAACTCAAATAAAATAAAATAAAAATAAAAATATCTAATATCTAATAAAAGAAAAATAAAAATAAAAATAAAATAAATAAATAAACAAATGCAAATAATTAAAAACAAATTTAAAATATATATATATATATATATATATATATATATATAAATAAATAAAATATAAATAAATAAATAAATAAAAATAATAATACAAAAAATAAAATAAAATTAAAAAATAAAAATAATAAAAAATAAATAAAATCAAGGACATAAGGCAGGAATCCAACACCTGCTAATGTTCCAACCATCATCTCTGTTGAGATTAAGGGGTCTTTTTTCTATTTCTAAGGCCTCTCTTAACTTACGATGATGAAAATGGTCAATCCTAGCAAGAACCTTCGCATCTTCAATGCAAATATGATGGTTAGTCTTTTCTGCATGTTCAGCTAGGGCAGATGAGCGGGATCTTCCATGC
The DNA here is from genome assembly GCA_034641835.2 of Pinus albicaulis. NCBI lineage: Eukaryota > Viridiplantae > Streptophyta > Pinopsida > Pinales > Pinaceae > Pinus > Pinus albicaulis. The sequence goes on along the minus strand of CM076571.1, from coordinate 966,229,845 downwards.
TTAATGTCAGCAGCATGTTCAGAAATTCTTTGATTTATAGAACGACCAGTTACCGAAAGTGATTTTACAATTTTATATGGATCACAGAAGCATAGATTCTAAAAATAAAGCTTAGCCTCTTTAATTTTTGAGGGCTCTCTCAATGGGGTTTTATGATATTGAATAATGAAAGTAATAGATGGCTAACTCTATGGAAAATGTAACTTGATTTTTATGTTTGCAGGTTGAAAATAATGCAGGCTTGCTACCATTAGGCTTATCGAGTCAACAATTAGTAGTTTCAGGGGAAAGGTTTCTTGACATGGAAGCTGAGGAAGATAGAGGTCTTTAACAAAGGAAACTCACACATAAAACATAGGAAAACATAGTCATTTCATCACTAAAGGAAGTATTAGAGCATAAAATTATGAATTCTGAGTAATAGAGATGAAATCTACTGCAAGTAGTAAACATAAAGATATAGATCAATAAGACATTAAAAACCTCATGAGAATATCAGGTCTGTCAAGAAGAAACTCACTTTGTATTACTGATGTAAGTCAAATACATTAAAGCAGCAGTTTGGTGCAAAAAATCTCCAACCCTTGAATACTTCGATGCTTTGTCTTTAAATAGAAATTCTTTACAAAAAGGATGATCTGCCTGGTGGCTAGACCATCGAATTCTCCTATCGCACATCACATAGCTGAAATACATGACTTCTAACAGAAAAATGACAGCTATACCTTAAAGAAAATATCTCCTAATAGGACTCTAACTCCTATTTATTACATAGTTCTACCTTATCTTGTGAAACAGTTACATGATAGTTACAAAATAAGCAGATACATGCTCAAGAGACACATGATAGGGATCATTACCACTTTACATATTTAAAACCCTCCTATACTTTTGGATCATAACCCTACTTTTTAGGAATGCATGACCCCTATCTTCAAAACTACTTTGGTTGATGACCTGTCTTCATAGCACCTACTTCGAGTGATAAATATTTGATGATAAGTTCCCTTGACATGTTGGAGGAGTCCAGCTATCCAAAACTGCAATTAAGATGCTCCAAAACCTTTAACAATTGCTCGCTATGAAAACAGGACAGTTTTTGTGATCTAATCATTGGTAATGGATAATAATATGTAATGGTAGATTTAAGATTTTTGTGATCTATAATTTAGATAAATTTCTTTTACATTAATTACATCATTAATTTTAAAGACATTTATCTAAATTATGTAATGAGTTAATGAGTTAACCATTAGTATTGAAGATGTTATAAGTTATGAATTATTTGAGAATTGATCATTTAGATGAATTTTTATTCAATTTTAGTTTCTTGTTTTTATTAAATAAATTTATGTAAAAAAATTATATATTTAATGTATAAGTTAAAATTCATATGGTTTTTATATTTTAAAATTCAATATTTTGATAAGCATTAATAAGCATCTATACACTGTAAAAAAATTATTTTAGTTTTATTTTCAAAAAATTATATAATAATTAAATGAATCCATAGTAAATTTTATAGTTTTTTTTTGTAATTCAAAGTTCTATTCATTCATGAAAAAAGAAGTACATAAGTAGAAAAATGCAGGTTGTCTCACCCCGACCAGGTTTTTTTACTACCGCTAGCAGCGTATGAAAAAGAATCAAATGTACAACTACAGACATAATCCACAACTTAAGAGGCCAAAAGCACCAGAAAACACATAAAACAAGTAAAACACATGTAACCATGTTTAGTCATCAAAAGCAGGATTGTCCGAAGCAGTCCTTGGAGGAGGAGGAGGATGGAAAGAACATAGGACGAGCTCTTCGAAGTGAGCCATCCATGATTCCAAGTTCTCCACCTTCTCAGATAGCAAATTCTGACCACACCACCCCACCACAACCCTCTCCTGCACATGACACTGAAAATAATGAATCTTGTTTAGTGTAGCAATGAGCTCCGCATGTTCTTCATGTCGAGCCCTCTCATAATTTTCCATGTGGTCCAATACAGACTGAATCAGATCCTGAAAATTCTCCAAACAACAATGTCAACCCGTAGTCTCCCCAGGCCTAGGCCGACGCGCCTTACCTCGTTTCACGACCCTATACTTGTGGTACTCTTTCAACCACTTATAGCGGGTGCAACACCACTATACATTTTCATTTCACCAATACTGAAGTATATGGAATACATCTATCAAAACACTTAGCTAATATTATCTTTAATTTCTTTTTATCAATGTAGCAGAAATAACATAAATCTTTCAATTAATCATTCATCAACATATCACACATAAACATATGTGGGAGGGGAAAATCCCTTAGAATCAGAGTCTAACCAATATTTCAATATTTTGTAATTCAATTGTACATATACATATCATACAAAGTCGTGCAACCTTTAAGAATTCGGCCAACACACTTTCCCAATCAAAATTGTACCAAATATGACACTATTTTGAAGCTTGTGCACATTTTCTACACAAATGTCGAACACTCGTTCAGCTTGCGTTTCTTTTTTCATGCCTTCCTGCACTTACGTGTTAACATACATGTACTTCCCACATTGTTGTGACCTGTCTGCTTGTACACGGGTGTTAGTCTGCCAGTAGGTCCGCCATAGCGACCTTGAGTACTCTAGTCACCTGCGTCCGACACCCAGCTGAATAAAACTTTCGTCGTAACACTCGTTTAGCCCGCCGAACTCACAGTCGGGTTATACCCACACTTCACGACATAGATATCACAGTCAGGTTTCTCCCGACTCAGCCTCCCTGCGCTATACCAAACTTCCTATGTGGCATGCCCAAATCTGCACATTTAACTTCAATCGGTTATAATGCGAAAACCCTAAGCCGACCTGTGGCAATACGTCGACCCTACAATGCGCACTCTGCGTGTATGCCCAGTTCATAGTTCGCCTTCAATTTTTTTTTTTTTTGCACGATGCTTTTGTGTTTATTGATGATCCTTGAATGCTCATCTCTCACTTTTATTTATATGGGTTGGGTGGTCCCAAATCCACCCAACCGTCACGATGGTTCAGCTACCTCCATGGTCAGGCCACCATCCTTGCATGTCGCATGCATGCTATAACACGTTGCCCAACCGTAATATCGTTTGTCACACATATCTACTTGTCGTTTGGTCACTCGGGTCAGTTTGTGTTGCCCATTTAGACGAATCTGTCCACCAGTAACCACATGCGCCTACTATGAGTGTGTGTTCGCTCAGGCACTCGAATTTCCTTACTCGGGTCAAAGAGTGCACCCTTTCCCAACGTGCTCACCGTGCACGACTCGCCCGCCTAGTCAACAGGACTCGCCCATCCACCATGCATGCTACCACGACTCACCCACTTGTCAACACAACTCGCCCGCTCGTCGCCAACTGTGGGTGCATGCTAAGACGATGCACCCGCTATATGTGCGTCTGTCGTCACACCACCAAATTCCACTCCAATTCATGTGTTCAACCCGAGTTGGTCAATACAAGCACTTGTCGCACATGGGCACACCTGCTACAACTTGGTTGCACGACTCCCCGACTCGGAGTTCTGACATCCTCCACTACTCTAAAAATCTTGTCATCCCCGACAACACCATCATATCATTTCAAAGTGTCCCTGGTTCCAAAATCCACATGCCCATGCCACCTGTTATCACAAAATTGTACTTGATTGACTGCTTATCAAACAACTCAGTGTAACTGTTTCAAACCACTTCTAACTAAAGCTTAGCCTCTTTAATTTGAGAGGGCTCTCTCACCGGGGTTTTATGATATTGAATAATGAAAGTACTAGATGGCTAACTCTATGGAAAATGTAACTTGATTTTTATGTTTGCAGGTTGAAAATAATGCAGCCTTGCTACCATTGGGCTTATGGAGTCAACAATTAGTAGTTTCAAGGGAAAGGTTTCTTGACATGGAAGCTGAGGAAGATAGAGGTCTTTAACAAAGGAAACTCACACATAAAACATAGGAAAACACAGTCATTTCATCACTAAAGGAAGTAAGAGCATAAAATTATGAATTCTGAGTAATAGAGATGAAATCTACTGCAAGTAGTAAACATAAAGATATAGATCAATAAGACATTAAAAACCTCCTGAGAATATCAGGTCTGTAAAGAAGAAACTCACTTTGTATTACTGATGTAAGTCAAATACATTAAAGAAGCAGTTTGGTGCAAAAAATCTCCAACCCTTGAATACTTCGATGCTTTGTCTTTAAATAGAAATTCTTTACAACAAGGATGATCTGGAATTCTCCTATCACACATCACATAACTGAAATACATGACTTCTAACAGAAAACTAACATCTATACCTTAAAGAAAACATCTCCTAATAGGACTCTCACTCCTATTTATTACATAGTTCTACCTTATCTTGTGAAACAGTTACATGATAGTTACAAAATAAGAAGATCACATGCTCAAGAGACACATGATAGGGTTAATTACCACTTTACATATTTAAAACCCTCCTACACTTTTGGAGCATAACCCTACTTTTTAGGAATGCATGACCCCTATCTTCAAAATTTCTTTGGCTGATGACCTGTCTTCATAGCACCTACTTTGAGTGATAAATATTTGATGATAAGTTCCCTTGACATGTTGGAGGAGTCCAGCTATCCAAAACTGCAATTAAGATGCTCCAAAACCTTTAAAAATTGCTCGCTACGAAAACAGGACAGTTTCGTAGCGAGTTTTGGTCACATTGAAAAAATGGCTTCTGCACCCAATAACTTCGCTCCTTTCCTGTTCCATGATGTCAATAAGGTCATGACACATCACCATCATGAATCTCCCTCCTTGAAGACTGAAAAAAGTGACTTTAGGAGCAAAAAGGATGTTGTAGGTTTTATCATAGTGTTTTCCTGGCTTTAAGCCCAAGGAACGCTACAAAAATGTGTATAAGTGCAGAAATTGCACATTTCAAAACTGTCTTCACAAACTGACCTCTAACTGCAAAAAAATTATTTTTTGCATGTAATGAACCCTCTAAAGCATATTCAATCTCAACTTATTGCTCCTGTGGTGTTTCCCCCTCATTTATGATCAGTTGAGCAATGGGCTCCTCAACCACAGTCAAATTCAAACCTTTCTTTTCCAACTCTTCATGAATCAGTTCTAATTGCTCTTGAATATCTTTGAATTGGTCCTTTAGTGTCCTATTCTTTAATTGCAAGTGCAGGTTTACCTTTTTTATGTCCTTGACCTCTCATCTTAGTGGTTTAGTCCACTTTATCAGTTTTTCTATGTTTTCCAAGGTATTTGAGACACTTGTGACTTGATCCTCCAAAATCTTCCTCATTTATTCAAACTGCACTCTTTCAGCTCTATGCTTCTTTTCCTCTTTCCTCAAGACTGATATCTCTTCACCTACCTCTTTTAACTGCTCCTTAAGGGTTTCAACTTCTGATTTATCAGTGATTTTATCTTTACCCTTATTATGTTTAATGACCAGTTCTTCTTTTGCAGGTGAGGAGAGGTCTAAGATGCTTAGTGGTGGTTGAGTAGTTTCATTAATATTCTGAATCTCTTTGCTACTTTCCATGACTTTTTTGGCATGCCTAGTCATTGGTTTTCTAGGTTAAAACATGAATCCAGCATCATCACCTGCAAACTCCAATTTCTTAGTTGTTTTTCCTTTCTTAAGCTTCCTTCCTCCCTCATCTATGTCTTCAACTTGGACAATGGGAGTTTCTTCAATGTCAATGGCATGCAAGATGTCCTCTAAGTTACCCTTAACCACTGTTTGGCTCCTAGTAACTCTCTTGCTGCCATGTTTTCTCACTGTTGGCTTCTATTTTGCAGGTGTAGCTTTGGGTGTGTCAATATTTTGCAATGACTCTGCCTCCATGCTCACTAGCTCTAACTGCTCTGCCACTGTTGGTCATGAATTATCTCTAGGTTTGGGAAATATTTTAGGAGTGACAACATCTACTTCAAAACCACTCATGAAAAGAAAGGATGTCCAATCTCTGCCTAATCTCTTCAACTACTCTAACACCAACAACTTAATTAAACCATGGTGAAAGAGAGAAGTTTCATTTCCTTCTTTTTTAACTTGGACCTTATCTGACATTTTAGTTAGACTTTTGTAGAAGTAAAAGGGCAAGTTAAGAGACCTCTTACCCAAAAAATGTAGCAGAAGCCTAAGGTGGTAGGAGTATACCATGTGAAACCTTCCTTCACAGGTGAAGTACTTCTGAATGATTAGCAGCAGCTTTGAGTAGTTGTCCTTCATGTAGCTCCTTGGGATAGCATTTGTGAGATCAATTTCACTATGCCCTGGCATGATGAATTCTTTGCAGTCTTGCATGGTGAAATTGATGCCTTTGAATTATTGTTCCCCTCCCTAGGGATTCCAGTTGCTGTTGCAATGTTGTTAGGTGTTACTATGAGATTTAGAATTCCCACCTTTGAATTTGTTCCACTGAAACTATTAGAAAACTCTTTATAAACCTGTAGATGACAACCCTGCAGCCTTTGGAAGAATTGAAAACAACCTGTTCTTCTGAATACCTCCATGGCCGTTGGGTCTTCATTGAGAAAATTCATGTCCATGGGCTCATACCTATGGTAGTGACCACCTTTGTTGGTCTTCTTCCTTACAGCCATGGTGACTTTATATCTTCTCATGCTCGCTTGATCAATGACACCTGCAACTTTTGAAAATTCCAGCAACCTGCTTGGCTTGATGAAGCAACTTTCCAGAAATCAATAACATGAAAAGATGAAGCGGAGAATGAAAAGAGACTCAACTGGGTAATTTTTTATGGTTTCAATGACAACTCATGCCTTAATCATGACACATGCATGCTAAAAATGGTAATGATGACCTCAGGCATGACCTTTGTACCTTGATGTAACCCTAACAGACTCGAATGACATCCACCCTAACTCCTCCAATGATGAACTGAAACTTCACCTTAAGTTTGATAGGACAGACAGGAATTTTTTTTCATAGCGTAGCTAGTTCATTTTCGAACAGTTTCGCTACGAAACTATTAAGCAGTTTCGTAGCGAAAACTGCTATTTCACAGTGTAAAATGCTACAAAAATATGTAAGAGTAGCTTAAGTGTCCTTTTTGAATTTGAACGCTTGGGAAAAGAAATCCGACACCTAATGATGACTGATGGGACATTATATGACCTAAATGGAGGTGGGTTTGAAACTTAGGATAGGTTAAAGATGAAAAAATTTAAATTTGTCTATACCAACTTGTGACAAATGAACTCTATGACCAGGTCAAATAATGTTTCACTTTTTCTAAGTGATAACACCACCAACTCTACTATATCTCATATGAACCTCTAAAAGGCCCAAAATACATGTCAACACCCACATAGCTCCACTTATGACCTACTCCATGCTCCAAATATGTCGTAACTCTGGATGAATATCATGTACTGGATCCCCCTATGATGGTGATAAGTTGGGTAGTTAATCCAACTGTAACATTTCCTCCACAAGAACGCATGCATCCTACATCATCATGATTGTCAAATCATATTACTAGAAATCGTGTCCATCTCGCCCCACAACCTGCTCATTATGCCAAGAGGACTCATTTCCATGAGTAGAAGACAATGCGCCTCATCCCCATGTTAGTCTAAGAATAGGGGGAGGGGATGTGGAGGCCGAAGGCCCTCCCTCATCCTTCTCTAATAACTCAATCCACCTATATATATCTTCCTCTTCCGATATCTACATATAGGCTTCCCAAATTTCTCCTTGAATGTCCAGTTATGCATATTTTTATTCTTTCACTACCTCTAGCCTGCCTGTGAATCCCAAGATACTATCCAAAAGTGCTCTCATAACTTGTTCCTAGTTTGTGAGTTTTGTATCTACAATAGACAACCTCTCACAAAGTTTTCCATCTCGCTTAATGTCCTCAACATTCATCGCTGCCAATTCACATCCAAATGTCATAGCTGCCACCGTAGGAATGCCTATAGGGCCATCCTCTCGTCCGTCGTAAATGTACAAATTATTTATATGTGGTACCATCATAGCCTCATATTGTTTCATAAATTCAATCCCCAACACAACTTCATAATCATCAATCTATACAACCATGAAGTCGACATTCCCATGCCACTCCCCTATGTGTACCTGCCAATCCAAGCTCGGATGAAAGCAGTGAATTCTCCTCCAGATAATGTGTAGGTACTTATAGGGGAGTGGTTAAACCTCAATCCAATCATCCAATCATCTTCTTCCCTAATCAAGTTGTGAGTTGCAACATTGTCCACCATTGTGAGTAGTGTGCTCTACCCCATCTTCCTATCCACATACTCCAATTTGGTCCTTTCAGGATCGCGCCTAGGGACAACTTCCACAGCTCCTGCAACTCCTAATACTCGCATCATCCCAACCGTTGATTCCTCTTTCTTCTTCTTAAAATCAGATTGTGTCATTGCTGCCACTACTGGTATTGAAGGAAAATTATTCACCATGTGATCTTCTCTGCACAACCAACACTTCAAAAGTTTCTTTGATTTCTGCTTGCCACTTGATCTCAAATGATCCACTTTCATAGTCTTATCTTTCGGTTTATCAGACTTCTTTTTCTTCTCTTCAGCTCCTTCATCATAATGGTCTATCAGTCTATCAACCCCAACAATTATCTCTTCTCGAGTCTTGATATTTTACCTCTTCACCTCATTGCATGCCCAAGGTTTCAACCCAATAAAAAAGTTGAAGATCTTCTCTTTCTTCGCCATGTCAAGTACTTCTAAGATCATACTTTGGAAATACCATTGATATTACTGAAGACTCCATGTTTACTTAATGTACTTAACCTTCATTCTCGCATCCCAAGTCTCATCTTGTGGGCTAAAATGGATTTGCAAAGCTTCCTTCATTTCTTCCCATGTAGTGATATCCTTGGCTTCACCATGAGAAATCTGGTCAACCTTCCTTCTCCACCATATCTTGGCTTCTTTTGTCAGGAATTAAGAAACTACCTTCACTTTGGCCTCTTCATTAGGAATTTCCAAACGTTCCAAATATTGCTCCATATCCCATAAGAAGTTACCAAGTGTCTTTCCACTCCTCATCCCATCATAAGAATCAGGTTCCTTAACTTTCACATGAGCAGCTGCTCCAATAGGTCCCTGCCCAATAGCCTTATTCAATATTGCAATCTCATTCAAAGCCTCATTCATACTTTTCTACAGCTTAGCAATCTCGTCCATGACGTGATCCTTAGCTGATTCAAAGTCCTTCACATCTTTCATTGTTTGCCCATACTGCCACTCATTGTACTCATATTGTACCTTGAGTCCTTCATGAGCTACTTCCAACTTTACAAACTTATCTCTTAGTTATTCATTCTCAACTTCCAACGCAATTATTTCGAAGAAATTTCATCCATACATTCCAACACTTTTTCCATGAAAACTATTTCGGGATTAGTGTCAAACTCACCTGTCACCTGAGGATCTTCCACATTATTCGCCATCAGTTTTGAATTTGATCGTGTTAAGACCATACACTATCTCGTTCAACTTCGACTCTACAAACATGTCCTTGTCAAACTTTCCCAAGCTTTAGTCCCAACTGCAACCTTGCCTATTGTACCCGTCAGCGTCAATCTTCAATAATTCAACAAAACTCAACTCGCCCTGAATTGAGCTCTGATACCACCTGTCACGACCCTATACTTGTGGTACACTTTCAAATGATTATAGTGGGTGTGACACCACTTTAATTTTTCTTCTCACCAATACTAAAGTATAGGGAATATGTCTATCACAACACTTAGCCAATATTATCTTCAAGTTTTTTTATCAATGCAGCAGAAATAACATAAATATTTCAATTAATCATTCATCAACATATCACACATAAACATATGTGGGAGGGGAAGCTCCCTTAGAATTAGAGTCTTCCCATTATTTCAATATTTTGTAATTCAATTATACATATACATATCATGCAAAGTTGTGAAAACTTCAAGAATTCAGCCTACACACTTGCCCAATCAAAACTGTACCAAATATGACATTATCGTGCAACTCATGCACGTTTTTTACACAAATTTCGAACACTCGTTCAACTCGCATTTATTTCTTCATTCCTACCCACACTATCATGTTAACCTGCATGTACAACCCACACGGTTGTGTATCATTTAGCAGCTCAGACATATTGCTGCAACCTGCCTACCTATACATAGGTGTTGGCCCGCCTGCAGGTTTTCCATAGCATCCTCAAGTACTCGAGTCACCTACGACCAACACTCGATCAAACAGAACTTCTGCCATAACTCTCATTTAACTTGCCAAACTCACAGTTGGATTATATTTGCACTTCAAAACACATATATCACAATCGGGTTTCGCCAGACTTGGCCTCCTTGCACTATACTGAACTTCCTATGCGGCATGCCCAACTCTGCACATTCACCTTTGCTCAGTTCTACAATACGTCGGCCCTGCAATGCCCACTCTGCTTGTATGCCCAGTTCACAGTTCGCCTTCGCTTTTATGTTTTGTTGCTCGATCCTTGTGTGTTGATTAATGATCCTTGAATGCTCATCTCTCACTTTTATTTATATGGGTTGCCCACTATGACTTGGTCACACGAATCCCTGACTCGGAGTCCTAACACCCTGTCTTCCATTGCTGCCTATATGTGTGACTCCATCTCGTTGCGTTGTCCTCGTGGTTCAGTCCCCATGACCGGCCTGCGAGACACCTCGACCACCACGAGGCCCCAAAGCCACCTGAACTGAGTTTCTACTGGTTCGACCACCCCGACCATCGCCAATTGCAAATACGAATGATGCCCCCCTGGATGGTTGTAATTCTATTTGATGGGGGGAGAGAGCGAGCAGTGAGCGACACATGATGCATTAAAACAAAAAAAAAGGCATCAATTAACTGCGTAACATTCAAACAAATAACAAAGAAAACCAATGAAATGAATGGAGAGAGACTCCCCAAACACACCAGAGGGTCACCAAAAATCCTGACTGGGGGAGCTACAGGGAACAAAGAAACAAGCCAAGAATAAAAACAACCAATCATCGACTCACAAACCCTAAAACCTCCCAAATAATTCACTGACTGGAAGTCCCAATGAGAAAAAACCTTCACCCAGCACATGTATCTCATTGTCCAACCTTGGTTCACATATATCCACAAAAATCCTTCAAGAATATAGAACCTAGGGTAGACCGACTACCCCACAAACACAGAAGAAAACCAAGAGTGAAACTACCTAACCTCCCATGACCAGGCTCGAGGGCCAACCTAATATCCAGATACAGAGCACTGAGATTGCTGATAAAAGCCAGAAACCACACATGGGAAATGAGGCCTTCTAATTTTGTGACCTAATATTGAGAAGGGGGTGTCAACGATTGAAGCGCCACCATTCCTAGACATGGCACCACCTAGAGAGGTCAAGAAAGCCACTGAAACTCAACCGAAGCACATTAGAAAACCAAGAAACTACAATTGCATACAATACTGGAAGAACGCTGCCCTCCATATACCAAATTCGTTTGCCCGCTCCCACTCCCAATGAGGATGATGGGATTTTCGCACACCAAACATTTACTCCCCTCGTATTGTGAGCTCGGTGAGAGGACATGGAAGCAAACCTCCGCATGAATGACCAAGTGTTCAACATCATCTACCACACATTCAGATCCCCTCACTATTTGTCACCCCCATCAGGGATAGTGAATTTTATAGTTATTTATCTATTCATCAATGTGTGTGTGTGTGTGAGGGGTATGAAAAAAAAGTAAAATTATTACTTTGAGTTAATTTTGACTTTATCATTAATAAATTTAATATTGGTTGTTTATAAGTCCATATTATTGGGCCACCCATGCTATTTTCTTATAATATTAGCATGTGATCAGATCTTAAATGAATCCATAATAAATTTTAGAGTTATTTATCTTTAGTGTGCTTAATGGTTAAGAGCATGTGTCTCCTCCTAAGAGGTCACAGGTTCAAAACTAGAGGGGGGTAGAGTATGAATGCTTTCGTAGACTTAGCAGTCAAATCGCAAGGAGGTCTCATACACCAACTTGGTGATCATCTATTCATTAATGTATTTATGTATGTATGGATGGATGGTATAGAAAAAGTAAAATTATTACTTTCAGTTAATTTTGACTTTATCATTAATGAATTTAATATTGGTGGTTAATAAGCCCATAGTATTTGAAAACCCATGGTATTTTCTCATAATATTGACATGTGATCAGATCTCTCCACATTATCCACAATATTGTAAAACAATGGTCGACGTTCCAAATCTCCACATTATCCACAATATTGTAAAACAATGGTTGACGTTTCGAATCCCAACGGGGATCCATCTTCAGGAAAAGATGTTGAATGAAGAATGAATAAAGGACAAAAGGTGAAAGTTTTAATAGTGATGGATCCCCATTGGGATTCGAAACGTCGACCATTGTTTTATAATACTGTAGATAATTCGTAGATTTCTTCAATAAAAAATAACCACAAAAGCTTGAAAACCACAGTAATCAGATCTATTTTGTTTGTTCTATAATATTTTCTCATAATATTAATATATTAGTAAATCTATTTCTTTTTGTTTATCTTATATACAACATTGTATAGTTGGAAAATATTTGAAGTCAAAATAAACCTAAAATAAACCTAAATTGAAACATTACATTATTTGAATTTCTAACTAATAACATTTTTTTTAAGATAATTTAAATATTTTAATTTTTTTTTTTTTTTTAATCTTAGGTACAAAATTGGATAGCCAAAAAAAAATATTTAAAACTAAAAGTTAATTAAATGAATTTCTATAATCCTAACCTTGAGCTAATCTAGACTAAACACCATTAATGAGTTTATTATTTCTCTAGACCTATGGTATAAGGTAACCATGGTGTTTGTTAAAGGTATGCCATGAAATCTATTTTGTTTATCCTATGTACAATGTTGCATGGTAAAAAATAATTTAAATTGAAAGGCATTTAACTAATGGTCAATTGCTATATTCCTAAAGTATAATGTACTCTATCAAATTAGGTTGGAGTTTAATTTTAAATTATAATGCTAATTTAGATATAAAAAGAAATTATCATAAACTTTAACCTTTAACCCCTAATAAGTAGTTATATGCATGGTAAAATATAATCTAAAGTGAAAAGGCATCTAACTAATGGTGTATCGTAAATAAATTGCTATATTCCTAAATTATAACATTACATTAAGTTGAAGTTCGACTTTTATTATAATGCTAATTTAAATATTATAAATCAAAAAGGATTTTTTTTATCATATATAATATTGAACCATCATAAATTTTAATTATTAATAAGTAAGTTGAAGTTCGACTTTTATTATAATGCTAATTTAAATATTATAAACCAAAAAACATTTTTTAGACCATCATAAATTTTATCATATATAATATTGGACCATCATAAATTTAATTATTAATAAATAATTATATGTGGAGAATAATGTTATATTATATTATCATTCTTATTGAATTGATGGATAGGGTTTTCAACTAAATTTAATAACTACTAAAAATTGCATATTATAAATTTGTTTATATTCTATAATTTAAACGAAATTAATATAATTATCTAAACTTAATTTTTAAGTGTAAAAAATAATTGAATATATGCTATAATAGTTTGCAAAAGGTTAGTATTTCTCATTTAAACATCCATGTAACGAAATATTTAAGAATATATAAAAAATTTCGAACTTTTATAAATTTAAGACATGAATTTTAAAAATTAACATATAAACAAATTTTAGTAATATTATTATATATTTCTTAAATATATCTCAACATAATTACTCATAAAGTTTGGATATAAATTCATATTCTTTTATTGGATGATTGATAATATTTTAATTATGTTTATTATAAGCAAAATATTTCAATATAATTACTTATAAAGTTTGGATAGAAATTTATATTCTAGAGACATTGATAATATTTTAATTATATTAATTATAACAAAAATATTTGAATATAATTACTTAAAAAGTTTGGATAGAAATTCATGTTTTACGATTTAATAATATTTAAAATTATTTTCATTATAAATAATTCTGATGAACAAAAGCAAATTTTAACAAGATTTTCATGTCAAAAAATAATATAATATTTCATAATTTTTAATTAGGTTCACATAAATAATTCTGATGAACAAAAGCAAATTTTAACAAGATTTTCATGTCAAAAAATAATATAATATTTCATAATATTTAATTAGGTTCACATATTTTTAGGAAATGCACGACTGGACTGATGAGGTTTCTATATCCAATTTTGTATGAGGTTTCTATATCCAATTTTGTATGAGGTTTCCATATCCAATTTTGATATTAATACAGTTTTGTTAAATTAAAATTTTAGAAACTATGAAAATTTATGTTAAAGGTTATTTTTTTTTTATTATGTTTTAAATTGACTTTTTTAATTTATTTAAAAATAATTTTCTTTCAACATATATAAAATGGCATTCCTATTCTATTAAACTCTTTCATATATATTTGAGGCATCTGAATTATAGAGAATTTGTTTATAGATCCATTGTATATAAATTTCTAACAAAAACATAAACTCTTTAAAATCTCATTTCAAAGCTAGAAAAACATTATTATTATTATTATGATGAAGCAAAAACAACTTTTCAAAGAACAATTTTTTCTTACTTATTTAAAAATAAATTGTGTATTTGTTTTCAACATGTTTTAAATTAAAAAGCACTGAGAAATAATTTGGATAGAGAATATTGTATTTGGACATAATGACAAAGATGTAGATATTTGAACATTAATAAAGATGTAATCTTACTCAACTTAAAAAAAAAACTTTCTATCTTTGATAAAATTGTGTATTGATTTTCAACATGTTTTAAATCATTGAGAAATAACTTTCTATTTTTGATATTTGATGTATATCTTTTTCTTTCTCTTACCTAAGCGGTTTTAAATTAATGACTGCCAGCAATAAGTTGTTTTGGATAGAGAATATTGTATTTGGACATAATGACAAAGATGTAGATATTTGAACATTAATAAAGATGTAATCTTACCCAACTTTAAAAAAAAAAAACCTTTCTATCTTTGATAAAATTGTGTATTGATTTTCAACATGTTTTAAATCATTGAGAAATAACTTTCTATTTTTGATATTTGATTTATATCTTTTTCTTTCTCTTACCTAAGCGGTTTTAAATTAATGACGGCCAGCAATAATTTTTTTAACTTTCCTTTAATAATGGTCGGAAGTCTTTCTGGCTTGGTTGATTTCTGATATTTGCCTGGTCGCGCCGACCACAGAAATCCAGCAGGAGGTTGATTTGTCATTTTCTAGTTGGTAGTTATTATTTTTGAACTTTCATAACTATGTATATATTATAATTATTTTTGTTTAATTCATTTTATTGGTAAATTTTATACGAATTGGGATTTTTTTCGAACTTGCTTTTCAAATTTATTTGGTAGCTGAACGCTTTTATTTTTTCTTCTCCCACGAGGAAATAATTGAAAACGAGGAGTCGTGCAGAAGCCGGAGGAACAGTAACATCACAGTTTTCGTATCTATTTACATAACAAGTTTTCGTGCAAAAGAAAAACTTGCATAACAATTTGTATATTTAAAAAAAATTAAGGAAAAATTTACTTTTTTTCAAAAGTTGTACCAAATAAAAGATATGCATTGTTTTTTTCAAGAAATATGAAATGAAAATAATATATTTTTAATCAAAAAAGTACTTATAGCACTACTATGGTTAACAATGTGTTTTTATTCACTATTAAGAATGTGACAAGTAAGTACCTTTAATTCAAGCAATGCCACCTCAACCATTAGGGATGATGTCATCTCCTAAAATGTGATTGGTTCTCATAAAGTGAATTTTGATTGTACATTTGTCTTAGGAGGCCCATTTTAGACCTCAAAATTTCCGTAATGAAAAGATTTTTATAAATTAAAAGTTAGAAAATGACCTCAAAATTTCCGTAATGAAAAGATTTTTATAAATTAAAAGTTAGAAAATTTGGTAATGTTTATTTGGGATATTACTAAGAATGTTATAGGATAAAAGGAAATGATATTGATTTTCAAATTTTTTTAATTGAAAACTTAAATGTTTAATTTATTAGAACACATTTTTAGATTGATTTATGATCAATTTCACTCTAAAGAATAAAGCGTTGGGATTTATAATTTTGATAAAGTGTTGGGATTTATAATTTTGATAAGTTAAATTGGAATTTATAATTTTGATGAAGTGTTGGTATTTATAATTTTGATAAGTTAAATTGGGATTTATGCATTTCTTTTAGTAATTTTATTTTTCTTTTACAAGGATTTTATAGTTTTTTTAATTTTGTTTTTTTGGTAAGTTGGTTTTTATATTGCATAAATAAAAAAGAAAAATACATAAAAATGTTGTTAATGAAAATAGAGTTGTTAACAAAATAATAACAAATTTTAAAGCTTTGAGGGTTAGCTCATTTGGTGGAGTTCTTGTCGCTAAAGCACCTTGAGTTCACACGGTCAATTCTCCTCAACACCCTCGAGATTAGGCTCTAGTAATAAGTCAACGAGATGTGATCCCTTTGGGTGGATCTGCCTAGATATTTCCTTGAAGAAAAGAGAAAAAAACAAAGTTTTAGTTTATAAAGTCATAGCTAGATTAACTAGCCCAAAGTTTTCCAAGGAGCTATCACATAAGGAAAGGAAATTATTGCCCAATGATTGTCTACTATGCTGACAAATAACAAGTATACTTTCCGTATTAGAACCCAAATCAATATATTAGTATATGACATAAGGTTGTTCATTATATAGAAAATAAAGTGTCCATTGAAATAGGTCTGCTAGTTTCTTAGCTAACTTAGCAATTTTACGATCGACTTCCTTAAGTTAAAGCTACACTTCATGTAGCAAAAGAATGATCTCCTGGTTGGCTTCATGTCTCTCCATCAATTTTTTTTCCCATCAAGGTCTTCATCTATTAATACATTTGAGAATATTTGGTGATGCCCCCTCAGGTATTTCCTGTATCTAGAACCCAATGAGTGAATTTTACATTCACCTCTGAGTCTAAGATGAAACCTCTCTTCGAATGAGTATCCTCCTCGTCTAAGGAAATGTCATGTTGAGTGAAAGTCAAAATTTGGCGGTGATAAGTTGAAGCTAAATATTAGATATTTTCTTAGGCACATGAGGCTATCTAATAATAGGTTTTCCCATGCCCTTTGCCATAAGAACCATTCCCAGTCATTACCCTTGTCCAATGAGAATAATAGTGAAACATGAGCTAAAAAGGTAGGAGTTTGGAGTGTGAGGGAGAAGGCACAATAAATATGTAAAGAAGGAAGGAAATGGAAGGTACAATAACAATGTGGATGCAATGAAGAAGCAAATCATAATGTGGAAGCCAAGAAGTAGTGAGGGGTTACTAGAGCTCACTTAGCCATGCAATGAAAGACTTAAACCCAATGCCTTGAAAAAGCATGTATGAAGAAAAAGCATTGGAGGAGGGTGTTGAGCCAATTAGTTGTTTCTACAAGAATAACTAACCACTACACATTAGATTGTCAACCTGGAGTCTCGTATGTCTATTTCAAGTTTATCTGCATAGTTTATGCAAGAAAAATGTTGCTATGACTAATCACTATTCTTCTAATAGAAAGAAAAACTGCAATGATAAAGGAATCAACTCATAACACAATTGAGAACTTTGATTCTAAAAAAACCAAACCATTCAAAGCATCAAATCCTAAATATTTTCAAACAAAACAAAAAAATAAAAATACCAAGTACTGAGTTGTTACCTAAGGAACAAGAGATATAAAAAAAATAAACAACACTACAAAACTATATTACTGATAAAAACGTTCTACAATAAACAACAAAAAGTCAAGAAATTCAATAATAATATGATAATCTATGAGAAACGACAATGAAGTAACAAAAATCCTAAATGAACTATCTAAGATAAATTCCACCTTTCAATAACCACATTAACTTCTATTGAAAACATAACATGCAATCTTATAAGTGAAACTAACAAGAGATTGTAAATTAAAAGTGATGAAGGAAATAAATAATCAAAGCGAAAGAACATAAAGTAGTTTTAATAGTACATATGAAGACAACGTTGCTTCCAGGATCAAGCTCAAACCATTGGAATCGAACTGTATTATAAAAGGACTCAGGATGACAGATTAACTATGGATAACAAAAGATTTCATTGAATTATGGAAGATCAAATACAATAAATATATTCTCAAGTTCCCAAATTACGTAAAAATATTATAGTTTAACAACCTCAATTCCTAGTCTTTATGCTATAATTGTAGAAGGTAAGAACAACAAATCTATTTTCAATAAAGAGAAATATTGAGAATCTGAAGATCCTCGGGATGCTCGTTTTAAGCTACAAAAAGTCTTAATATTTCCCGGATAACAAAGTCAGAATCTTGTCCTTAACCGATTTTCTCCAAAGAGGAATCAAATACATCCAGCTAGCCATAATTGGTCATAACAACATCAATCTATCCGATTTTCTATGATCAATCCAAGGAAAAGCATCACGTGCTAGCTCATTCATAGATTCCTATTCAAAATAAGGATCCATCCATGAGTAAATAACACTTTTGTGATCATATTAGTTAGTAGAAGAAATAGAATAATAGAAATGCATTAAATGCTTCTAGAATATATATTAGATAAATCATCATATCCTAAATTCAAGAAAGGATTAAGAAAATAATATAAAAACTAAGAAATATGGTAAGGAAATTCTAACAATTATAAGGCCCAACATCACCCTTAAACTAACCTTTTTGCATGACCTCATGTAAACAAATTATTAACTTTCAAGGAAGTTAAGAAGTAAGCCTTGTAATATTATTCTCCTCTGTCTGAATCCATTCCTACTTCTAAGTTCTTGAAAGGTCACATACTTACCTGTCTCTGATAAATCATAGTCAAATTTATAGTAGGACTGAGTCCACTAGATAATGGGACATCTATACATTCACCCTATCCAATTGATACCCTTTTCCAATACTATGTGAGCATAGTCCTACACCATAGTCATAAGATGCTAAAAATTATGGAAGCCAAAGGGTTCTATGTTTTTAACCTCATTGGGTGATGCACGCCATCTTACTCTAGCTCCATGAATAGCCTTGCCTTTGATATCTTGCAGGTAGTCTAGACTTGAATGTAGGACAACATTATGAATATGTGCAAATGTAGAGGCAACACTAGGTTTTTCTATGAATATACCATGACGAATATGTGTGGGAATATGATTCTGAAGCTCTGTTCTAATCCAAAGATCAATACCATTCTCTCTCCTCTGGAAGGTGTGGTAAGATTTTTCCTATTTCACCTGGTTTCAGGCGAATGATATGAAGGCCTGGAACTGAATATCTCCAACAAATGGAACAAGATACTCATCCACTTATTCCTCCATAAATAAATTATGCATATATAGTTCACACATAGGTACTTCATCTTTTCATCATGTTTATGGAAAGTAGTGATAAAATCTATTACACTTTTAAACTTATATGGTTTCCCAGGCTATAAGGCTTTAACTTTGAGCAATAATTATCACTCAAGAAAAAACAAGGCATAATTCTGGGTTGGGGACCTGCATGCCAAGGCATCTAAATAAATGGAGAAAATTTCCTTTCTTTTCTTTGTGGCCTTGTTAAGGCAATCCTTTAAATCTTGTATTTGTGCATAAGTTTCATCTTTTGTTGTTTTCAGTGCCCTAAATGATTGAATAAATTCCTAGTGTTCCTTCTAAGGCACCACTTCTCTTTGGTATATAGCTATAGTCTCCTATTGTCTTTCCATTGTTTTATTCATGACCTTAATGGTAGCCTCTACAATTAAGGGTGTATAAAGAGGTACAACCTCTGTTTTCACTCCTCTTTCATGAAGGATAGATGGTGGATTTGTTTTATTTTATTCTTTAACGAGAATAGATGGAACATCCATTATTTTCATCTCAAAATAGGTTTGAGTTCCTACTTCACTAGAAAAAAGGGTAGAATATGTCTGGACGCTTTCTTTAATGAATATAGGTGTGGAGTCGGTATGGGTTTTAGTCTCCTGAGTTTTTGTTTGTGGAACGAAAAAAGTTCGTACCTTAGGTTAAATACTCCATAAGAATTGGAATATGTAGATATCCATTGACATACAAGAATATGTATTAAATCATATGAATAAGAATGATGCTTATAGAATAAGAAGTGCCATGGATTAAATACAACCTTGGGTTTTCTCTTGGTGAATGGGCATGATATTTGATTGTGCCCTTTGCCTAATACAACCTAATATAATTACAATTTTGTTATAATTAATTTTTATATAACATTACCTTCCTCTCAAAATATGATTTTCCCTCAAAGCATACGTAACATCAGATGTTATTGATGAAATGCTTCAGTCTCCCAAGAAGATTATTCTTCTGGTAAGTCTTTCCATTTGATTAGGTACTCCTTGATTACACGAGACCAGAGCTTAATTTCTCTGGTGAATATGATACCTTCTGGCTCTAAAATGAATCTTCCTTCATCATCTAAGAACGAAAGTGTTGTTTGCACTGACTGATGGTCACGAAGTTCCCTTTTAAGGAAGGATACATGGAAGGCATTGTGAACATGAATTTTATCCAGAAGACTTAAAATATATGCAACTTGGATGGTCTTTTTGTTGATCTGATATGGTCCATAGAACTTTGGTGCCAATTTAATTTTTAATTTTTGTTTTAAGGACAACTGTTTGTATGGCTGGAGCTTGAAAAATACCTATTCTCCAACTTCAAATTATCTCTTGGTTTTTTTCTCGGTCAACTTGTTGCTTCATACGGTTTCTTGCATAATTAAAATTTTCTTTTAGGGTCTGGACAATTTTTTGGGTTTCTTCTAGTTGGTTTTTAAAATATGGTAGATTTGTCTGGATGATAGCTAGATCCTTCCATTTTGTAGGTTCAAAACTATACAAAGCTTGGAATGGAGTCATTTTTGCTAATGTATGGTAAGTATAATTATACCACCATTCAGCGAGATGCAACCACTGAACCCACTTAATTTGTTTTTCTGTAGCGTAACAACATAGGTAGACTTCCAAACATTTATTGACAACCTTCGTTTGTCCATCTGTTTTATGGTGGTAAGTGGAGCTCATATTTAGGTAGGTTCCTATATGGTTGAAAAATTTCTTCTAGAAATTACCCTTAAATTTGGCATCTCTGTCACTCACAATCACTTTCGAAAACCCGTGTAGTTTATAAATATTTTTGCAAAATATCTCAGCGATTTTTTTGTTGAGTCCGATTCTTTATTGCAATAAAGTGAACATATTTGGTGAGTCTATCGACTACTATGAAGATCTTATCCTTTCCATCGGATACAGGAAACCCCTCAATAAAGTCCATTGATATTTCTTCCCATTTCCGATTTGGAATGTTTAAGGGGTGAAGTAATCTAGGCGTCATAATATTTTCACTTTTATTTCTTTGACATTTGTCACATTCTGCTACATATTTCTGAATATCATGACTCATTCCA
Source organism: Pinus albicaulis (assembly GCA_034641835.2). NCBI lineage: Eukaryota > Viridiplantae > Streptophyta > Pinopsida > Pinales > Pinaceae > Pinus > Pinus albicaulis. The sequence goes on along the minus strand of CM076571.1, from coordinate 966,208,259 downwards.
TTCCAAAAGAATGATTGGCGTGCATTGTAGTAATTTTTTAAGAATCCTACATGTCTGGCTGACAGTGAATCATTTGACTCCTTGAGTATCTTGGATTTAAACTTGGAGTTTGAATTCAGATGGATTATTCCCTTGTACCATATAATATCATTCTTCCATTCAAATTTTGAGTTTTCTAGCAGGTTATTGATTATAGAAGTTATTTATGGATCCTTGGCGTACTCACTTCGAATCTCATTAATCCATTCAAGAACAACAACCAATATTGCAAGTAGTGTTGGTTCTTTATCCTTTCTAGATAATTCATCTACTATTACATTGTCTTTTCCCCTTTTATACAATATCTCCATGTCAAAGGAAACAAATTTTTTCAATCCATTTTTGTTGTTCTTTGGAAAGTGCTTTTTGTTGGAAGAGGTGCTGGAGATTGTTATGGTCTGCTTGAATGGAGAACTTAATTCCCAAAAGATATTGTCTCCACTTGGCCAGTGTGTGCATAATAACGAGAATTTCCTTGTTGTATATGGATTTAAGATGTTCTTGTTTATTGAGCTTCCTGCTTTCAAAAGCTATTGGATGCCCCTCTTGCATTGACACTGCACTTATACTGAAACTGAAAGCATCACACTCAATAATAAATGGTTTAGAGAATTTTAGAGTTGCCAATATTGGGGCATTAGACATAACTTCCTTCAATTCTTCAAAACACTTTCCTTACTTTGAATCTACTATATATATATATATATAATTAAAATATATATTTATAATTTAATAATTTAATATATATGATTGGATATATAGTTAAATTATATAATATTTATATAAATATTAATTTAATTTAATTAAAATTTATATAATGATCATATAATAAATCTATATAGCATCAACTGAATTAATCGAAATGAGGGTTCTTGGATAGACACCACTGGTGGGTCAACGACCATGTCGGTTGGCAGCTGGATACAGGGCATATAAACTACGGCTTGGAACACGACAGAATCGGTGGCCAGATGCAGGAAGGTAAAACAACGATGGACAAAGATTATGACGTGGAGGACGACAGTTGGTGTTGGAAAAAAATCAATCGATGGGGAAGGTATGTACACGACAGCGGATACAGTAGTGGCTCGAGGTATGCATCAGACGGTAAAAATAAGAGGACACAATACATTTGGAAGGGATAGGGACGATAGAGTGTGCAACGAAAAGAATGAAGGTGTAGAGGTAATAAGCACATGAACTGCGGAATGCAGTGTATATGGAAAATATAGTGAGCACGGTCGGGTAACAGATGGTCTGTAATATGGGTGCAAGTGCGAGATAGGGCGTGAAGGTGATAGAATGTGCAGTAGGGTTATGGATTTGGAATGATTGACAATCAACACTAGAAATAATAGCAGCACAAAACAATGATTTTACTATTGTAGGCCAAGAATCAATGGCTCTGATACCACATGGAACAAAAAAAGTTCATACCTCAGGTTAAATATTACAGAAGACTTGGAATATGTAGATCTCCATTAAGATACAAGCATATATATTAAATAGTATGAATAAGAATGATGATTATATTATAAGAGGTGCCCTATCTTAAATAACACCTTGGGCTGTCTCTTGGTGAATGGGCATGATCTTTTATCATGATCTTTGCCTAATAAAACCTAATATAATTACAATTTTGTTATAATTAATTTTTATATAACAGTCTGCCTTTCAATCTTCTTCTCTTGACCTTATGAGATTGGTTACTGCCATGTAGCCATTTTTTCATTTATCATACCTTCCTTTGGAGTCTTCATTTTTAAATTCTTGTAATATAAAATTCTTTGTGGAGTTTTCCTTTGTCTTTCACAACTCTGGTGCTTCTAGTCCTTTGAACAAAGTTTTTAGCCGAAACTGTCGGGGAAGAAGGAAGGGAAACAACAACTATCACCTCAAGATTTTTAACAATAATCTCTTGAGTAAATTTCAAAGGTTAAATAGATGAATATAAACTTCCAATGGTATTGTATCAACTACAGATGTCAGGAAGTATTTAACAGGAGGATCAATATAAGGTTCAATTTAAAAATCAGTATTTCCATATTGACCTTCACTAATCATATCCTCAAGGGGAAACTGTGGAGTCATTTCTTCTGGAGAGGAGGGCTCTAATACAATAGTGATAAAGTATTCAAAATTATCTTGGAAGGAAACAACTTTAGGGTCACTAGATGATTCCAGAATGAAAATGGATGAAGAATTGGCCGGAGAGGTCGCAACTAGCGAATTAGGTGGAGTCTTCTGGTCATAAGGGTTTTCTGGATGAGATACACATTATTATATTGGAATATTCATTACTTCTCATAAATTCATAGTTTCCAATAAGTTCTATAACCCTTCTAATGCTTGATCTGTTTCCATTTCCTGTTTTGTTTGTTCCGGGGCTAGTGAGTCTTGAGCCAAATTTTTTCCAAGGGTTTCCTGTTGTGTCCTTTTTTCATTGGAGAATTCTTGAGTCAAAGTTTCTTTTGGTAACCGCTCATGGGGATATAAAAAAAAATTCCCCTTGTTGTAACTTGATTAACCTAGCTGACCTTCTCATTTTCTTGGGTAGTAAGGCTAGAAAAGACAACATTATTTTTTCTACTTTACTAAGTTTTTGAGGATTTGAAGTTTTTATAGTTTCTTGTGGGGTATATTTTGTCATCAAGGTTTCATTTTGATTGTCCTCATTATATTAGTCTTTCTGCTCATTTTTAACTTAAAATTTTCCAAATGTCTCATTGACTGCTTCATTTTGAAAGGAATACTTTGGCCAGTGTCAAGGTTTCCTAGGAACCCTTCCCAGCTCTATTGTGCTTGAATCAAACTTCTTATAGCTAATAACTTGAAAAGCCCATGATGACTAACAACCGAGACTTGGTATTTGGATGTTCTTTTTCTAGCAACGGTTTCATGCAACAACAAATTGAGAAAATAAGGAAGGTATAGAGTTATCTTTTTCCTTAGAGATATCGTTAGTTTAAGATGACGTCCCCTCACCACATCGTACCTTCCATCACATGTAATATATCACTGAACGATGCTTGCTACTTATCTCCATGGTTCTGGTAGTGAATTGGGGTTATACACCTTTCCTTTTCCGACCAACTCTTCACCAGGGTTTGAGAATAGGAGAGCCGCATTCTGGAGCGAAGTATGTATTTCATACAATTTTTCTCCCTCTGTCGAAAGACCTATGAATTATGCTATTGTGTCTTTGCTCACTTGTACCTGTATGTTTTTTACCATTTCCATGCCATTATCCATGTTCTTTGTGAATTCCAATTCTACTTCGTTAACAAAGCATTGTAATCATCCAAAGTATTATAACCATCCTACTTGGTCCAAAATGTTTCTCACCTGCTCCGTGGCTTCTAATTGACCAGGTTCATAACGTACTGAATGGACACCTATTTTCAATTGTTCAACAAGAAGCAATTTGTAGCTAGAAACAACAAAATTCAAAATATACAATGATAGTAATACTACACAGAGTATAGGGACTGAATGCAATGATGCTTTTGGAAATTCAAGTAACAAATCATATATTAGTACCTCCTCACCTCCTGAATAGAGTTGAAGGTCATCCATGACCTTCAGTCAACCTTTTAATAGGTTGGAAGATTTGGCACGGTTAAGAGACAAGGTGGCATTAATTAGGTGTGGTAGGATAACCGTTAGAAATAGAAATGGAGGACAAGGGATATTTGTGGCATGTGAGATGATTAATATTAAGCCAATTATTAATCGTGAGGTGTAATAATGAGACTAATTATTATAATGTGCAGAGTATTAAAGTGAAATAAAGGTATGTGGATATTTTTAGGACCGATAGATGGATGGAAACAATATTCACCTAAGGAGTATCGCTAGAGAAAAATGAAAGAAATTGATTATACCTCTGAATTTACTAAAGCCTTATATCCTTAATATGCGAACTTATAATTAGTTGCTCGTGAAAAACCAACATCACCACTTTATAGGAGGGTTTTATAAGATTCCATAGGAAATCTAATGATCTTCCTTTATGAATTTTGAGTAGACAAAATAGCCAACTTGAATTGTAATATTTAAATTCACTTTAATACCAGAGGCATGTCCTCTACTGCCAACAGGCGTCCATATCCTTGACGAGGTTTCCTTTTTAACCCATTGAGATGTCAATTTCCCATTTATTAGGAAATATTCATAACTTCTTCTCTTTTTTTTAAAGCATCTACAGGAGGCCATTGTTCTGGAATGGTAACTAGTGAATAACAATGCCATTCACCAGAGCTAATGAGGTGAACAACAAGCTCGTGATGATACCCCTTGTCCTTTGAACCAAATACCAAAGGCCATTACCTTGGCTTGGTGACCATAAATGGTAATGTCACTCCACTAGATCCTATGATCATGGTAGGTCGGCTCGTGATGAGACCTCCTATGCTCTATTTGATTTTTACTTTGATTTTTTATGTTTTTTGTTAATCATAAAAGATCACTTAGTAAATGGGGTCGGATATCAACTTTTTAAGAGTTATGGATGGTGTGAAAAGTATTATAATAATTAATTTTTAATCACTAATTTTGTCTCCAAAACTTATTTTTCAAAAATATCATAGAATAATTACGAAATTCTCCTATGATAATCATTAGGAAAAATAGTTTTCCAACCATCATATAGAAATAGGGATTAAAATATTCCTTACCCTAAAGAAGCATAAATATGAGAAAGATAAGGAAATATTAATCACATCTAAGGAAACAACAGTTGTGGCTAAGGAAACAAGAAATATGGCTACTTGTGTTGTGACTCAGGAAACAAAACCTGTGACCAAGGAAAAAACAACTACGACTAAGGAAACAACAACTACGATTATGGAAACATAAATTGTGATTAAGGAAACAACAACGGTGGTTAAGGAAACAACAACTGCGACTAAGGAAACAAAAATTGCAACTAAGGAAACAATAACTGTGATAATCGGTGATGTAACTCAGGAAAAAATAGCTGCATTTTTATAAAAATATTCGTGATATTTTCCCAAAATGAAAAAAAATAACATTATGTACAAAATAAAAGAAATTTAGAAAAAAATTTTACCAGGTTGTGACTACGGGGAAATTTCTCCGATCAGCTACAACCTATAAATTCAAATCATTGTTAATTTCATGAAGAAAAGATTCTTGTGTAAGTGGCTGGTGGTAAACACGAAGTTGGTGGTCATTGGCAAGGAAAGAAATTCCAGAATTATCATTCGTAGTGAGGCACACCGTTCTATTGTCATAGGATTTAGTAACTTCGTAGGGGACCAACCATCTCATTTGAATTTAACTTGGAAATTCTTGGAATCTGGAGTCATATAAAAACACCCAATCCGCTTTCTAAAATGTTTTCTTTTTAATCAGCTGATCATACCATTTAGATATTTATTGATGAACTATGGTTGTGCATTGTAAGGAAAGAAGGTTCATTTCATCCATTTTGTTGATTTGTCTTAAGCGTTGTTTTTGTGCCTTCATAAGACATATTTCGACTTCCTTAGAGGTTATGAGAGTCTTAGCTTAAAATTTGATTGGAAAAATAGGTTCCTTACCAAAAATGAGTTGATAAGGTGAAAATCCAGTAGTGTTGCGCTGAGTCATCTGATAGGCCCATAAGGCTTTGGGAAGCTTGGATGCCTAGTCTTGACGGTTTATAAATAATGTCTTAGTTAAAATCACCTCCAAGGCTTTGTTTGTGCTTTCCACCTACCCGTTTTCTTGTGGATGGTAAGGAGAGGTAATGTTGTGTCCGATATGCTATTTTCGCAAAGTGGCAAAATTTTTATTAGAAGTAAATTTCAATCCCTCATCAATTACAAGCTGTCAAGGTAACCCATATCGAATGAAGAGTTCAAATAAAAAATTGATATTTGCTTCTTTTATGGCTCTTGAGAGTGTTATCGCTTCCACCCATTTAGTAACATAGTTTGTGCATAATAAAATATGTCTTCTGATTTGAAGGTGGATTGAAGGGCCTACTAAGTCCATTTCCCATATTTCAAACGGTTCCATTAAAATCTGTGGTTGAAGGGGAATTTCATCAACTTGGATAGGATGACCCATCCTTTGACAAATTTCGCAACCCTAGACATATTTATTTGCGTCTTTAAATGTGGTGGGCGAAAAATAGCCCATCTGTAATACTTTGTGTCCATTTCTTGGATAAGAAAAATCACTTCCATAGGGTTTATCATGACAATCCCTAAGGATATCAAGTATTTTTTATTCTCTAATACATCTTTGAATTGGAAGATCAACCCCTGTGTGGAAGAGTTAACCATCTATCCATGAAAATTGTGTGATGTGTTGGATAATAAGAATCTTTTGCCAGGATAAAAAATGTGATGGAATTTTTCCAGTTGCTAGGTAATTTGCAACATTTACATACCACAACACTTTGACGATCATAACAAATAGATGTTCATCTAGGAATTGGTCTTCCACTGGTAGAGGGTGAGCCACATATGGTATTCTTGACAAGAAATCTGCAACAAGGTTCTTGTTTCCTGGTTGGTCCTTTATAGTAATGTTGAACTCTTGCAATAACAGTAACCAAAGAGCTACTCTTCCATTGGTAACAGGTTTTTTAGTTAAATATCAAATAGAAAAATGATGAGTGTACAAAAAAATGGATATAATTTATAAAATGACGAAATTTATTCATACCGTAAACAACGTCCAAAAACTCTTTTTCTGTCACAGTATAGTTTAACTCTGTAGGTGTGAGGCTTTTGCTAATATAATAAATTACATGTGGCTTCTTATCCTCTTCTTGTCCGAGAATTTCTTCCATCTCCATATCTGATGCATCTAATGATATATGGAATGGTAAACTCCAATTTTATCCCCGCAACATAGGAGTTTTTCAAACCAAAATTTTCAGATCTTCAAAAGCAATATTGCATTTATTAGTCCACTCAAATTCCACATGACCCATTAATGCATACAATGGTGTTGTGTTTTTTGAAAAATGTGTTATGAAACGACGAGAGTAACTAGCATAACTAAGGAAACTACGTACCTCTGTTGGTGTATGAGGGGTAGGAATTTTAATAATTACCTCGATCTTAGCTGGGTCTACCTGAATACCTGCAACCAAGATACAATGTCTCAGGACTACACCTTCTATCATAATCATGTGGAATTTTTCATTGCTAAGGCATAACCTGGTAGTTATACATAATACAAGAACATTTTTGAGATCATGTAAAGTTTGATAAAAAAAATTACCGTAAGGGGTGAAATTATCCATATATAGTTCAAGCCCTTCATTAATTAAATCAGAAAAAATGCTCATAATTTCCATTTGAAAATTGGTTGGTTCATTGCACAGCCCAAATGGTAAGATACTATAAGTGAACGTTCCCCATGGACAGGTCAATGTGGTTTTATATTTATCTTCAGGAGCAATCTATATTTGATTATATCCACTAAATCTGTCCAAGAAAGAAAAATTTTCGGTAAGAGTATCAAGGAATTGGTCTACAAATGGAAGAGGAAAATGATCCTTCTACGTGTCTTTATTCAGTTCTCTATAATCTACACAAATTCTCCATTTTCCATTATTTTAGGGACTACCACCATTGGTGAAACCCACTAACTATCAGAAATAGGATATATAAAATTAACATCAAGAACTTTTTATGTTTTATTATGTCCCTAAGGTGTGGGTTTAATCTTCTTTGGGGTTGGCGAATGGATCGGGAATATTTCTCGATATAGATATCGTGTGTGCATAATTTTGGATTGATTCCCTTCACATCAGAATATTCCCAAGCAAAGGCTTTTTTATATTTCTGAAGAACTTGAATCAATTTTTCATGCTGAAGGCCATCAAGACTAGAATTAATATTCAGAGTCTTTCTAGGTTCAATTTCAATAGGGATTCTATTATGAACTAGAGTTGTAGGTATATTCTCATTATTTAAATCCTCAAGTGGGTCTCCTTGGGCTTCATTGTCAAGTACAAATTTTAGCATCTGACATGTTGGGTTTCCTATAGTTGATGGTTGGTTAATAAATCCATTAATTATGTCATCCTCAGTCTATCATTTGAAGATAATATATTTAGAAACAGTAAGGGGAGAACGTAAATTACCTTCCTAGTATTCGGGAGGAGACCATCTAAAATTGTCAGCTGATATGCTAGGTCTAACAGGTGGGTATATAATGATATTCTTGATAGCAGGTCCCTTATTGATGCTCATGCTTCCAATTCAACACCTAATGTATGCATCCACAGTGGAAAGTCATGGTCTACTTAATAACAAAGGGTGTCAATACAACTTATTTTTAGGATTAAGGATGAGAAAATTCACTTGGTATTCCCAGGAATCTACAAAAAAAATGATATCATCTAAGGTTCCTTTTGTTTTCACTACTGATCTATTGATTAGTTGCAGCATGGTTGGAGTTGGTTTAAACTTGGTTATTTCAAGGAGGAAACATGTTTAGGGTGTTATAATATTTATAGTGGCTCCTAAGTCCACTAAGATGTTTGGAAAGTTATGCCCCTGAATATGAACAATAACTACAAGGTTTCCAGGATCATCATATTTGATAGGTATCTATTTATATAGGATTATATCAGAGAGTTTCCCAAGAACATGGACTGTAGGAGAATTTTTTGGTTTCCTTCCAGGCTTATAAACACATATATATTTAATATTTTTAGCATAGATAGGTATATCTCTGATAGCCTTTAGGAGAGGTATTTTGATAAGCAAATTTTGTAGTTCCCCTATGAGATAAAAGCGATGATATACAAGGGATTTTATTATGGCTAATCTCTCAGGGTACGGGGGATCAACATCCATAATTTTAATAGAAAATTTTTGTTTAGTCAGTTTACTAGGATATTTTGTTTCAGTAACAATTATGGTAGGATGAGGGTGTTCTATCAAGGGATGATCCTTAGAAAGATTTTCATTTTATGATTAATCTTCTTTCATTGAATGTTCTTTTAGAAAGATAGTCTGCCTAGACCTTAGACGTAATTCATTACATTCCAAAGAGGGAGGACAACAATCTAGAGTTTTAAGGATTTCTAAAAATTGCATAGGCTTATTATTCGGGTTTGGGTTTGGCTTTGCACGTAGTTGGGGGCATAGTGGAGGTGGGGAATTTGGGGGTAATTGAAGTGGGGGTTGTCACTAAGGAAGCATTCCCATTGATTTGATCAGTTTAGTGGGGCATTGCCAATTTTGAGACCCTATTTTCCCCTAGGTAGGTTGATTTTCCCATTGTGGTAGGTATGGATTATTTGGTAAATTCGGCCATGATGGTGCGGGATACTGTTGATTTATCGAAGAAGGACCAGAAAATGACTGGTTTATCCAGGGTGACGAAGGGTATAATTGAGGCTTCCAGGAAGTACCAGAATGTTGCTGACCTTTCCAAGTTAATCTAGGAAACTTCTATTAATAATATTGTCTAGAAAACAAACATAGAAGGGTCTTGCATCTTACCTGGGGGGAGATTCTACCAATATTTTTGTTGTGCCACAAAATATGTTGGCTCTGGTTCTTCCTTAGCTTCCTTGAATACAACTTTCAATCTAGAAAGCGAGGGGAAATAATAAGTTGAGTGATATTTAGTACAGATAACACATATCTCCACTGTGTCCAGTGAACATTCTTTACGTCTATGCTTTTTACGAAAACGAGGAAAGAAAATGGATAATGCCTGCTCTGCTGCAAACTTATTTTGTTTTACCTATAAAACATTCAATTGTGTCATCAGTGTACTTAGGATATCATTTTTAAAGTATTATAATAGATTACCAATATTTCTTATGTAACTCATCCTCCTGCTGAGAGGATCACGAATTCCAAGCTTAGTCTGTGTACTCACTCAGTGAGCAAGTGATACATAATTTTACGATATAATCAGATTCTTCTTTATAAATATCACGTTTCCCCATCAAATTCAATTTTTTCATCCATTCATCTTTCATACTTCTAATTAAATAATTTTTCAACACATCCTTCGGTAAAGTGGTATATGGTGATCTTTGTAAATTGTATTGAAAATATTTCTGATGTATTCTTCTAAGGTTTCATCTTCTTTTGATTTCATCTTGAATATTTCCTCCCTTAGGTATCTGGATCGACAATAATCCTAGTATTTAGTAAGGAAATATTGTTTCATTTGATCCCATGAGTTGATAGTACTTCCACCTATCCCATACACCATCGTAATGTTGCTCCCTTTAAAGTAGAGGGAAAATTTTAATTTTTTGGGGTCAGTAGTATAATCATATCCTCGACATAAAACATCAAATTCAAACAAAAATGCATCGATATCTTTAGATTCCATCCCATGAAAATTTGGGAGGTTCTAAAGTGGGGTAGCCTTCATTGTGATTGGCGTGTGGATAAAAAATGGGATATTCTATGATCAAGGTTTGTGTCCCTCTTCTAGGTTTTCCATTTGATCAAATATATGCCAATACCCTTCAGTAATCTTGTAGTCGGGAGGTGCTAATTGAAAAAAATTGGTATGATGATGATGTTTCGGGCATTGACTGGGTCTTACAACACTACTCAAAGTTTGGTTTCTCTTCTCATGATGGGCATCGTATGAGATTGTTGCTCAGACGATTGAGGATATGATTCACTTTTCTTGCCTCTTCCTTCCATTTGGTTGCAAGAGTGCCCTTCACCCTTTCTAAAAGGACTGAAATTCCTGTTGAGTGTGTTTTGAAATCTCTTCTCAGATCCTAAAGTTTTATCATGAGTCTCAACGTTAGCTGTAGTATATGACTCTGCTACTCGAGGGGAAATAACTGCATAGCCCTTCCCAGATACTTTTTAGGGACCTATCGATGCTTGAGATTCTGAATTCCAAATGATTTTTTCTATGAAGGTCGCTCTTCCAAGGCCAACTTGACCTTGGATTTTGGTATTTTTCGAAGTAGACTTATGATCTATCTCTACCCGATTCCTAGTTTTAGGATTCTTTCTAGTCATACACACTAAGAAACCTAAATTTATTAGCTGAGGTAAGACACCTGTTGGAAATTAGATCACTACTAGTGTTATAGCATCATTTTTCACCCTCATGTGATTCATGATTGTCTCTTTGGCCTTGGGCATCCATTCCCATAGACTTGAACAAAATTCATAAAAAACAGTGTTAAAAATCCCATATGCGAGTATGCCCAGACTTTTCAGCGTGTATACGCGAGTCCACATGTACTTTTCCGTGTATGCCATTAAAATCATTAAAAAATATATAAAAATTCCCTATTTTCGGGTTGGGTTGATGGTTACTCCAGTAGTTCAACCACCCCAGCACGTGGCCAACTGTTTCCAACTGATTGAAACTACTTTGAGGGAGTATAAAAGCCCCTCATGTGCATGGCCTAAGGGAGAGAGAAATTTATAGACATTATACTCTATTGGAATCCCAATTCAAGTCTGATTTCCCGTGCCTCCTGCACTTTCCCAGATTTATATAGGAAACCCTTGTTTCCTGGAGATGTTCATCAGTTCATATGCCATCTCGAGTGCACAAGTCTTGAAAGTATCTTAGTGAGGCAAGGGCAGGACGGATCTGGACGACGGTCTGTTCGAAGATCATGGAAGGATTCAGGTGATCTCTCCACTTTTTACTACTGTACATGCTGTTCGTAATGAAGAAGAACCATCTTAATCTTGAATTCACATGTTAATATCTGCTTGCATATGTGAAAAGATTATTATTTAAGCATTTATTATTGTTTATATGATGTTTCACATGGATTTCACTGACATTTAGGATAGATATATGCTGTACAACTAGATTTCCGTGCACGTTTCTTCTTGGTTTTCAGGTATAGGAGGAAGAAGGGTTGCTGGGGGTTTGGACCCCGCGGGATATACATCAAACGTAGGATTACGGGTGAGTTATACTATCGATGTTATCTAGTTTTTTGCATACAAGTGTGGTTGTGTGAGTCCTTCTTGAGTAGCATGCCCTGATCTGTGGAGGTTTTGACCCAAAAAAGCTCTAGGGAGTTATTTCCTGAAACAGAACTAGCGACTCCGTTGGGGATCACATTTTTGTGATTCCCCTGTTGGGTGGTTTCAGATGTTTGAAAGGTTTCCAACAGGTTTAATTATTACTTCCAGTCCAGTTAAATTTTTCTCAGTCAGACTGAAGACCTGGTTCTTTATCCAGGCTTGATCATTTTTGTTTTTCATTATTTACCTTTATATACGCGAGTTTTTCTATACACAATAACGTATACACGCAGTTTTTGTTAAAGGAAGTCGTGTATACACGGGTTTCCTTTGACACAGGCGCGTATGCACGCTTGTTGAAAAGCTGATAAGTAGCGTATGCCTGTGTAAATTTTGAAATTTTTGATTTCTTGACTTTTTAGTCTTGTCTGCCTGTGGAGACCTGTTCTTGCAGTGTCTTTATAGTCTCTGGATTGTGTTGAAAGTGATTATTGGTCTTTTTCTCTCTTGATTGGTTGAATATTGGCTTATTAGGAAAATCTTGTTTTTTAGTGCTTACATTTTTTGTTCGAGTACCAAGATCTCTTTCTGGATATTCTTGGCTATTCTGCTTAATCAGAACAGAGAGCCTCTGCTCATATACTCTTTCCTCATTTTATGTTTTTCTTTGCACTTGGATTTTTGCCTGCTTTTGGTTAGTTTTCTTGAGTTCATTTGACTAGGTCTTGTTGCAATTTTTGAAGAGTCTTTCTTGGTTCTTTGAAGTTTTTGTTTGCTACAAGGTTGTACTATTCTTCTGGACTGAGTTACTGAGTTTCTTCTCTTCTTTTGCTCATATAAATCTTGCTACTAAGTGGCACTATAAGATTTGGAGCGTTTTCGAATTTTTTTCTTGAAATTCAGAGTTGTTTGGCTTGGTAATTGGATAGTTTTCTTGGTCTCTTCGAGCTCTTATTTTTATAAAATTCAAAAGCTCAAAAAACATTTGTTTTGTCATTTGCTTTTGTTTTGCATTTTTGTTTTCGTTTCGTTACATATTTTGAAGCTTTGTTGAGATTTCTTGCCTTTGTTTTTTGACTTTATTTAGGAAAGGAATTTTCATTGGTTTCTTCCTCTTGTTTCAAGCATATTTTGGTGTCTTTATACTGAGAGTTTCTGATTTTGGGAACTAGTTTGGTGAACAACCGAAAAGAGATAAAACTGAAGGATTCTTTGGAAATTTCTCTTTGCTTTATTAGATTTTGCATCTTAGAATTTTCATGCTCTTAGTTATTTGCAATAGGTGCACTTAAGCATTGGTAGTCTTTTTCATAGATTTTGCGAGTGTGAGTTTGATATTTGAAAAAAAAAAAATTTAGTCTCATAGAAACTGTGTAGAAATTTCTTTTCATCGAAAGGCAATTACTGCATTTGCATGTAGTTTGGTTTTCATTAATTTCTTTCTTGCGTCATTAAACACCAAAAGTTTCATTTCCATATCAGATTGACCTAATATAACAGCCAATTAAAATAAGCGCTATAATTTAAAAACAACTAGCAAGTTTTTTATTAAGTGTCATACACCAACTAGCTAGATTGTAGGGCCTTGGATTAGGTGAGTGGAGAGTTAACTCTCCAAGGCCGCTCAAACTAAAACATAGAAGTTTATTAATTGAGCGAAATCCAACTCCGTTAGGTGGACTGGAAAAGCTCTCCTCCAGAGAGTCAAGCGCGAGGGGAAGTGAAGGCCGAGAAGAGAGATACCCCCTCTCTGATTTGCTGGATCTTGCCTCAAGACCGTTCCGCCCGGCTTCTGGCACGGATTGGTGCCCATAGTTGCCATTCCTAGGTTCCACATAGGTGACTGTGGGGGGGAATACTCGTGGTACCCGAGGCAGATGTCGTATCACTTCCAGCAGTACTTCTGGGGGGTGCCCTTGCGAAGCTTGGGTACTTGTGCCGGCAAAGGCTGTTAGGAGGTTGGTGTAACTGTTTCTATTACCTTCGCTAGTAGGCCTGGGCCATAATTATCCCAGACTACTTTCGGGAGGTCCTATACTTCGCTTTCTTGTATTTTGGTGTCCGGTCCTAATCACCCGGAGCGGAAATACCTGAAGGTTGTTTGCTTGATTGTATCTCAAGGATTTTTTGTAGTGAGTGCTCTTTGCTCCTAGCTTGCCTAGCTTTATACTTTTTTGAGTCTAATTAAAATTTGTTAAAGTGGCTGATCAAGCGCCTCGTCGATCGAGGAGAATCCAGGGGTTATCTCCCGAGAGTGCAGAGCCTTCTTCAAGAAGGCGTAGGAGTAATTTAGCAGGTGAATATCACCCTGTGGCGTCTGACGCAGTGGAGAGAGATCCTCCACAAGGGATTGAAGGTTTCGTAGTTGGTTCTGGTGTTGGTTCCGAGAGGAGCACTCCGCTCACCTCAAGCGTCTTATTTCCAGGAGAGTTAGGAATAGAAGTAGAGGAAGTACCTGAGTCTCCTCAGTCACTTCCATCTCCTCTTCCTCCTGATTATCCATTTGTTGTTGAGTACATCGGACCTGAGTCTGCAAGACCAAAAGATCCACCATTTTATTCATACCTTTCGATGGCCATGACTGGGAATGCGGCTTCTGCTGTGAGTGCTACAGGCATTCAGACTCCTGCTTCAGTTGAAGGAGGAGGCACTATTGATATATCTTCGATTGCTTCTAGTACTGCTATGTTTGGCTCTGGTTTTACCCAAGCACATGCTTCTCAATCTGGTCCCTTTTGTTTTGGAATGCCCACTAGTGGGATTCCTTCTTTTTCCTTTTCCGTTGCTGCAGCTGCATCTACACCCATGTCTTCCATGGCTAGTGGGTCAGCTTCTTTTCAAGGGTTCCCCTTTGGAACTGGGCATATCCCTAGTTAATATCCTTCTTTAGGGTCTTTTCCTTTCACTTCTCAGACTCAGAGTTTTAACCCTTGGTCTGGAGGTCAGAGTTCGACTACTTTTACAGGTTGGAACCCTGTATTCACAACAACGGGGGCAGGGAATCAGTTTTACGCTGGTCACCAAGGGAATGTTTCTTTCCCTTTGTCGAGTGCTTATCAGAATTTTTCCCCTCTTTCTAATGCTTGGAACCCCTATCAGGGGCTTTCCTCTTCATTCAACACTACGGGAGGGGGAACTGGTCCAGTGTTTGGTAACTCTATGTTGGGAGGGGGTCCTTCTCCTTTTTCTATGAGTTCTTTTTGGCAACCTGGTGCCTCATCAAATCTAGGGTACTCTTTTCAGAATGTTGGGAATTCATCCCATCAAGGATGGAATCCTCAGGATCCACCTCGTTTACCTTTTCTAGCAACGTTAAACTTGCCAGATCTGTCGAAGTTGACAAATGATCCGATCCGATATAGTCCGGGGTGGCCTCCGGTTCCCACCAAACTACCTTCAGACATTCCAAAGTTTGAAGGCAAGAATGGAGAGGACTTGGCTGACCATATCACCACCTTCCATTTATGGTGTTCTTCTAATTCCCTGATCGACGATTCGATTAGGTTGAGATTGTTTCAACGCACCTTAAATGGAAACGCTGCCAAGTGGTATATTGAGTTAACTGGGGGTAGTTTTGCTATGTTTGGAGATCTGGCTACAACATTTCTAAATCATTTCCAGTTGCCTGTCCGTTATGATGCCGGGACTGAACTCCTAGCTAATTTTAAACAGGACGATGCAACCCACATTTCTGATCATATTCAGGAATGGCGGAGAAGGTAGAGGCTTATTAAAGCTCATATTCCAGGAGAATTCCTTTTGGAATGGTTTCTGAAATCTCTACAGTCAGATATTTCTAAGGATGTATCCCTGTCCGGGGTACTTTCCGAGGAGTAGGCCATTTTTAGGGCCCAACAGCTTGAATTGATATATTCTCAGTCTGGGGTCCTTCATAAATATTTTCCTAATGCTCCTCGCTCCAAATTAGACTTATCTAAGGCTAGACCCGGTCCTCATGGTGATGGACTTATTGGGTTGATCAATAGTGGTGTAGCTAACCTGATTAATCAATTGCAGTAGTTGTCTTTACAATCTGCTCCTTCTGGTCAGGCTGTGCCTGTTGAATCATCGCCTTCTCAATATTTTTCGGTGAGTGCCGTTCAGACTTCTAACCCTAAAGAAAATCAACAATCTGAAGGGAAGAAGAAGGGACAGAATAATAAGAAAAAGGGAAAGAATGGGAAGGGTAATGCAAATAAAACCAATGAGCATGTTGGTGAGGGTCCAAAGGATAAAAAGAAAGTGAAGTTTCCATGCAAGTTATGTAATGGAGACCATCTTACTCACCTTTGCCCTAAAATTCAGGATGCGCAGCGCTTGTTAGCTCAGCAGGGTTCTTCCAGTTCCCAGGCTGTGTTGACAAACCCTTTTCCCCAAGGGAAACAACTAGTTGTTGGTGCGAATCAAAATACTGGGGCTTCCTCTGGGGGCACCCAAGAAGGGGAAATTCCATCAAACATATACATGATGAGTTATCACATGGATGTCACCACGAGATCCCGTGATTATGGTGAAGATGATTCTTCGAAAGCCAAGGGTGCCCCCGATGCTACTGAGCCGCTTCACATCATGAAGCCTATTGTTGAGCCTATACCTTAGATGCCCAAAGCATCTACTAAGCGTACGATGATTAATCCAAATTCTAGGGCTGCCCAGAACTACTCAATTGTGGAAGATCTGGCACAGAGTCCTTGTGCCATGTCGACTCTTGAGGTGCTCCAGTCTTGTCCTGCTCAGCGCAGTGCTCTGCTCACTGCTATTGGGGCTGTCGATCCGAAGAACTCTCTTATGATTACATTCGATATGTCGAATTTTAGAAAGGGACTCCCCCATCATATGGCTTTTCATATTAAATCATCGTACCGGAAATGCAATATCTTTCGGACGGTCGTTGATGAGGGTGCTTCCACTTGTGTGATGTCTCTCACATGTTGGAAGGGAATTGGATCTCTCGCAGCTGTTCCATCTGCTACTCTTCTAACTGCATTTGATGGTCATTATCACAGACCGCATGGTATTGTCCCAGCCTTTCCCATCTGTGTTGGGGGCAAAACTGTAAATATAGAGGTTGAGATAGTTGATGCAAGCTTGGATTACAACCTTCTGTTGGGGAGAAACTAGATTTATGAGATGGATGCCATTGCATCTTCATTATTTCGGATTATTTGTTTCCCTCATGAAGGGAGGATTGTTACGGTGAATCAACTGGACTGTCCTCCTGTAGACCCGAATGCATCTACTGACTCAAATATTCCAAAGTTGGATAATACTAAGGCGCCTGTTGAGAATTTAGGTGTTGGAATGTATTCTTCGTTGATGGGTACTTTTGATATTCCACCTCCTACTGTTCATATAAATGCAATTTCATCCTCCAGGGTTCCCCTTCGAAGAGAGTTCTTTAGAACTCATTATTTTTCGGACCCTTGGACCTTACCTTCCCCTACCGCCACATTAGCGGAAGGTCAAGTG
The DNA here is from genome assembly GCA_034641835.2 of Pinus albicaulis. Lineage (NCBI taxonomy): Eukaryota > Viridiplantae > Streptophyta > Pinopsida > Pinales > Pinaceae > Pinus > Pinus albicaulis. The sequence goes on along the minus strand of CM076571.1, from coordinate 966,190,794 downwards.
GGTGGAATGGCATTTCCAATGTCTGCAGCTGAGATTACTTATCAGTCTATTGTTGACTCTGCAGAGTCCATTCCAGCTCCTCTTTCACCTGAAGAGTTGGATGGAGATGTGGCTCCGGCTTGGACACTTAATTCTTCTTCTGCCCAGGATTGCCTTGATACCACTCTTCCATCTGAAGAGGCCATCCTGGAAGCTATGACTGGTATAGATAGACCGTGGGATGATTTTCATCATCGATCTTACTTTTTACCTGATTTGAGCGAAGTTGAATCAAGTTTTCCAAGTCTTGTGTCTCCTAGTCCTGTTCGCCCAGTCCTGAACCCTTTAGCACCAACACAGGTACATGCTGAAGGGAACATGGCTGTGATTTCTCCAACTATCCCGGTGAACATTTCCAGGGATCCCAATGTCATTGAGAATGTCTTCATCGGAGATGAATGTTCCCCTGAAGAGATTCATATTTATACCGATCTCTTTAAAGAGTATAGGGATGTGTTCGCTTGGTCTTATGAGGAAATGCCTGGAATAGATCCATCTATTGTCCAGCATGAGATCAAGACTTACGAAAATGCTAAGCCTGTGAGGCAAAAACTTCGTCCGGTCAATCCTAGGAAGGCTACAGCTATCAAAGCCAAGGTAGAGAAGCTGCTCAAGGCGAGATTCATTTTCCCTGTTCCTTTGACTGAATGGGTTTCAAACCCTGTTCCCGTAGATAAAAAAAAAGGAACAATTCGAGTTTGCATTGATTTCAGAGACCTTAATAAAGCATGTCCTAAAGATAATTACCCCACACCATTTATAAATCAGATCATTGATGAGTGTGCTGGTAATGATATTTTCTCCTTCATGGACGGTTTCTCCGGATATAATCAGATTACTATCCGTCCTGAAGATCAGCATAAGAGTGCCTTTATTTGTCCCTGGGGTACGTTTGCTTACAAGAAGATGCTTTTTGGTCTTAAAAATGCTGGGGCTACGTTTCAGCAGGCCATGTCATATGCCTTCCACGACATCAAATAGATTATCGAGGCATATTTGGATGATTTAGCTGCTCATTCTCGAAAGAGAATGGATCATCCTGCTCACCTCCGTCAAGTTTTTGAACGATGTCATTTCTACAATATTAGGTTGAATCTGAACAATTGTGTTTTCGTGGTCACATCCGGTCGGTTATTGGGATTCATTGTGTCTAGGGAAGGGATTAGGGTAGATCCCTTCAATGTTGAGGCAATACTTCGGTTGCCTCCCCCGTCATATATTCGTCAACTTCAAAGTCTACAAGGAAAAGCTAATTTTCTTTGGAGATTTATCGTAAATTATCTGAAGTTACCAAGGGATTTATGAGATTATTGAAGAAGGGAGTTCCATTTTTTTTGGATGACTTCGCTCAACGCTCATTCGATGCTTTGAAAAAAGCATTGACCTCTACTCCTTTATTGAGTCCACCTGATTATAGAAGGGATTTCCTTTTGTATCTTACAGCAGCAGAATCTACCATTGGTATGGTTCTGGTTCAGGAGGATGATGCTCTTGCAGAGCATGTTATATACTATCTTAGTCGAGGATTGGTAGGACCTGAACTCCGGTATACTCCGATAGAAAAATTAGCTTTAGCAGCTGTTCATGCTGTGCAGTGACTCCGGCATTACATTCTTCTACGAAAAACTTATGTTTTGGCAGCAGCCAATCCATTTCAGTTTGTCCTCAGTAGGCGAGTGATTGGGGGCAAATACAATAGATGGATTGTGATTTTGCAGGAATTTGATCTTGATTTTATGTCTACCAAGTCCAAGAAATCATTGGTTTTCGTGGAATTGATCTCCGAGTTGCCCTGTGGGGAAGAGATAGTCTATGATGAATCCTTCCCGGATGAACATTTGTTTCTTATCTCTCCACAGTATCCTTGGTATGGAGATATAATTGTGTATCTTCAGACTGCGAAGTTTCCCTCTACTTTTTCGAAAGATGAGTGCCGTAAGTTGCGTCACTTGGCTAAGAATTAATTGATCATTGGTGATGCTTTATACCGTCGAGGGGTTGATTCAATCCTGAGACGCTGCTTAACTCTCGAAGAAGCTGAGGCTGTGCTGAATGATTGCCACAGTGGGGCTTGTGGTGGTCATTTATCTGGGCTTGCTACAACCCAAAAGATCTTGCGTGGTGGGTACTTTTGGCCTTTGATTTTCAAAGATTGTATGGAGTCGGTCAAAAAGTGTCATCCGTGTCAAGTTTATACTCGAAAAATGTGCGCTCATCCAGCTCCGCTTTTTCCAGTCATTACTGTCGGTCCCTTTACAAAGTGGGGTATTGATTATACTACTTGTAACCTGCCTTCGGCTAAAGGTCACAAGTACATTATTGTAGCAATAGACTACTTTACGAAGTGGGTCGAGGCTATGCCTACTTTTGGGAATGATGGTGAGACTGCAGCTCTTTTTCTTTTCAACCAGGTTATTGCTCGTTTTGGTATTCCTAGAGAGATTGTCACTGATCATGGAAATCATTTTTAGAATAGCATGATGGTTGAGTTGGCTCTAAAATTAGGTTTCTGGCAAGAGCATTCATCTCCGTACTATCCTCAGGCCAATGGGAAAGTGGATGCCGTGAATAAACCTTGAAGACAATTCTTCAAAGGACAATTAATAAAGCTCGATCCAACTGGCATATCATGCTATATCTTGCACTTTGGGCATACAAGATGTCAGTGAAAACTGCAACTGGCTTTACTCCGTTTCAGCTAGTTTACGGGTTGGAATCCGTATTTCCCATTGAATGTGAGATTCCCTCTCTTAAGTTAGCTGTTGAACTTCTTCCTGACACTTCTAGTCTTGAAAAACGTCTCCTTCATCTAGAACATCTCGATGAGCAGCGTCGGGATGCCGCTACGATGAATGAAGCGCATAAAAACCGAGTTAAAGTTTAGTACGACAAGGCGGTCAAGCCTAGGGTTTTTTCGGAAGGTGACCTTGTTTTGGTCTATGCCTAAGAAAAAGATGCCCTGGGGGTAGGAAAGTTTAAGTCTATGTGGTATGGCCCCTTTATCGTTAAAAAAGTCCTTAAAAAAGGAGCATATACCTTGGCTGATTTTGAAGGGAATGAGTTGCTGGAGCCTAGAAATGGGCTCTATTTGAAAAAGTATTATGCCTAGGTTTCGGCCTGGCATTTTTATTTTGCATATAGTAGTTTTTCTTTGTACATATCTGGTTTTCGATCTTTGATGGGATGGTGGTGTTTTTGATCTGCTTTGGCAGGTTGTGTCGGATGTCATGAGTCATTTTGGTTTCGCCGATGGTGCTAGTAGACACACCCGGAACTTGGCTTCTGCGGCTTGGGTGCTTCATCATCCATCCGGTCAGCTGTTAGTATCAAGAGGAGTCTACATTGGTCCTGCTTCCAATAATATAGCAGAATACACTGCAGTTATTTATCTACTCTCGGAGGCAATATCCTTGGGTGTTGATTCGTTGGTAGTTTTCTTGGACTCCCAGTTGGTGGTGTCGCAGTTGAACAATACTTATCGGGTTCGAGATCCATTTTTACTCCGGTTGTTCTTGAGGGTACGTTTATTACAAAGATCATTTCAATTTTTAACTTTCATTCATATTCCTCGAGCTGACAATTGGATGGCAGACTCATTAGCTAATCAAGAAATTGATTGGCATATTAATCATTCCATACAATAAAATTTAATCATAAAAAACATCATACAATTTTAGACATTTGTCACATCACATCAAACATCGCTGTATATATATTATCAGAGTGTTCAAAAAATATACAAAATTTGGATCCATAAGTCATACAAAAAATTGGGCTTATGCCTGATCATGTTCAGTCTCAAAAAATATACAGTCTATCTACTCCTGTGGTCCCTGCCCAGAAGTTGTGTTCCTATAGAACACGGTCGTGGTGGCAACTCGGCGGAATAACCGTACCCAGTCACGGGGTACTCCTACCACCCGTCTCTGGATGGCCTCAGGCAGATCATCCACTGCAGCCATAGGTACTTGGCAGGTTAACCCCTCCAAGTTCCTCTGTACAGCCTGGAGGGTCCTGTCTGGATCTACTGTATCCGCCTCGCCTCTGCGTCGCTTATGTCGTGGGTAACCGTCAGGCCGGACTGGTCCAATATCTGCATCATGATCATTATAAAATTTGTAAGTCATTTTGAATCCAAACAAAAACATGTTTTATTTTTTCATACATATTGAAAAAAATCCAAAAAAAAAAAAAAAAATTTACAATCTTACCGACTGTGCCCCATGCCGTGCCTGGTGGAAGGAAAAGGTCTGGATCGCCACGAAAATCCATCCCGACATAGGGATAGTCTTCCACAGGGATGATTTTTTCTACCCACCATTGGAAGAACTCATCATCCCAAGTGGTTCAGGGAACCTCACTTCCCCCCAGTCTCTTCATCAGGTCTGCCCATCGGGCAATTCTTGGGTCCCTTGGGCTGCTGATAGAAGAGATCACTTTGGGTCTCAGCCCAGGAATCTTCTTGAAGAAGAATGTCATCAAGATAGTACCATATCTGAAATGTTTTGTCTTTGATTTTCGGATGGAAGTTAATTGTTGCTTCATGTTCATTAGTAGAGCTGTGCACCAATCATATAAATGAGTTAAGCATTCCACTGCTATGCTCATTTGAGTCCTGGATGTCTGGTGTAGGGAAGCAGATCCCGCTACCCTGCCAATGGTAAAAAGGAGGATTTTCATGTGCAAGTCTATTAAATATTTGATAGCAATTTGAGTCCCAATTTTCTTGGAACCCTCTACGCAGTAGACGTGGACGTAATCTTCCACGGTGAGCCCTCCCAAAGGTTTTCCATGTAAGTCTACTGGCTCCCCCCTCCGGGAGAGTCCAGTAATAAAATAGATATCTTCCACTTCGATACGTATGGGCATTTGATCTATGATGAAGCAATCTTCTTCCGGTTCCAAATAATTCACAAGCATTTTGAGCAACCGGACATTACTCTTCATATTTGGCATTTTGAAAAATTTGAGCAATCCACAATTTCGGAGAATATTGAGTGATACTTGGTCTTGCATTACTTCATTGTCAATGGCACTGTGCTCACGCTCTCTCCATGATATAGTCATCCTACAAAAATTCAATAATTGTTCATTAGATACGTGTTTTTTCATTTTGGGTTGCGCATACGCGACTTTCTTTGTACACAGTCGCGTATATACACGACTTGGTCATTATAAACCCGCGTATGTGCAAACCCGTGATTTTAAATAAATAATTCTACGGTGAAAATTCATAATTTTTAACTTATGAACGGACAAAATGAATGACAAGGATGAATTAAGAGCTTACCTGACAAATTCGGTGAAGTTTGACGGTCGATTGCTCTTGTTTTGACGAAAGAGGCTTTTTCTCCAGAGCTCTTTTTCCCAAATCAACAATGTAACAATGAACCAAATGTGAGGTAACTTGTCTATTTATGCCCAAAAAATTGAAAATTTTTGCAAAAATTTGTTATGCTTATTTTTTCAATCTATCTTAAGCTGCATAACCCGGATGCTTGGAAGTGCCCAGATTGGTATATTTTCAGGTACTTTTTGACGAAGTTGAGATTTTTCCCGGTTTATGATCCATGAATGCTAACCTGTCATGGCAGGTATATGATCTTTATTGGCATATAGGTTAGGGAATCCACTTTCCGTTGCATTTTGCATACTAGCCTCCATTCTGATCACTTTCCATAGGGTCGATCCCATCAGGTCATGAGTATTACACCCATTTCACTCGCCGATTATTTAATCATGACTTGGTGGTAGAGCCTTCCTTTACATGGGATTCCTAGTTAGTTCCTCGCTATCATTTGTTTCCCATGCTGCGTTTTATGTAGGATCGGGAGTCCTCTTTAGTCCCGCCATGACTTATGTGTTGAAGCTTCATTCTTCTTCTTCCTCACTATCTTTTTTCTGGCTATTACCCTAGAGGCTCCCTGGTGTTGTTGAGTTGTATTACTGCATTGCATATTGGCTACTTGTTTATCCTGGCCTTTAGCCGGCTTCATTTTGGACTCGATGTTTAAGCCCACTTTTGACCTTGACTGTCTGTACAAGTTATCCATTGCATGCATTTGGCTATCGCAACTTGACACCCTTTTACCCATGGATGGAACATGCCTCTGAGTATCGCTTACTAGCTTCTGCCACCTTGCATTGAGCATAGGATCGTTCCAATCCCAGGAAATAGTGCATCTGTTTCTTGATACTCATTCTATCCATTGTACCATAGCATTCTTTTATTCTTTTTCAGGCTTATTATATGAAAAAGACAAAAAAATCAAATATAAAAAAAAAGAGCGGGAACGGGATGTAACTTCGTAATTTGATGGCAGTACAGTGTCAGTTTGTTGCCCTTGAACAAATCACATACACTTATATATTTCCTTCATTTGGGATGGTTTTAGTTTTGACCTAAGTTCAGCCTTTGTTTTGTTTCACTGGTCAGTTCTCCCCCGATTGGTTATCTCTTCCAATCATATGGAGAGTTTGTTTTTGCCTCCTGCATAACAGACTTATACAGTGTCACTTTTTACTGCCATGGTCATCACGAGTTATGTTTTTGTTCAAGGGAAGTCTAACCAGAGTCAGCCATTCTGCGGTGTCTTTTGACTCGTTATTCAGTCGGCCTTCCCGGTCTTGTCAGTATCTTGTTCTATCACATCAGATGTTTTGGTCTTCTACTCGTGCTGATTTGAGAAGGTCTCCATTGACTTCTTGCTGGCGGGTTTGTCTCTTATCGACTACGACACATTGCTCTGAGAGAAAACCTAGAGCCGCACCCTGGCCCTATTTCCATCATTGATAGGTGACCTTGTGCTTAGCATTTGATCATCATTATGGGTCTTTTATTGAGTGGTTTCCCTTGTGTTTGATGTCAGCATACATTATCACACTTGGGATTTGTGCAGTACCTTGATTTCCATTTGACCCTATCGGTGGATATCTCGCCTCTGTGTCAGCTTCCATTATTGGTTGGTTCATAGGGTTTCTTCCGTGCGCTAGCTTCATCTTGTGCATGTTGGAAACATACTTCGGTTTTGGTTCCGTCACTCTGCTTCATCCGATTCCTTCCAAATTTTGGCCTGCGGGTTACACTCACGCTGGACTGATGTGGGATGCCTTAATGCCTTCCTTCCAGCAAATATTTTCCCATTGACTCCGACTCATTGCTCTGGGAATAAGGTCTAGAGTCTTTTTGTCAGTACCTTAGGGTTTGCAGTCATCAGTGGCAGACTCTTCGCTATTGACAGTGGGGATTCATCATTGCCTCTTGATTGGTAGATTATTCCAAGTGTTCGACTTCAACTCATTCATTCGTACTTGTTAGTTTGTACTGGGGCACCTTGACACTCATTTTCATTATTGGTGGGTTGTCTCGCGTTGGTTAACGGTTTACATTATTGACCGGTAATCCAACGATTTCTCACATGGTCAACTTCAACTCATTTATTCCCATTGTGTAGAATTGTGCCATAATGATCGGTGAAGACCTTGAGTTGCATCAACATTTTTTGGTTCACTTTTGACAGTCCATTCAGTTTCTACTAGTGATGTCGTCCACCCTTATATGTTGCAGTGTCAGTACAACAACATCTTATATGTTGGCTCCCGAGTTGCGTGATTGTACCATGTGTTCCACCCCTTATGATTTGGCACTTGGAGATTTAGTTACTTTTATGATCAGAGATCCAGTTTTAGCATCATTGATCAGCTTTCTATATGTGATACTTGGACATTGATTTTGACTTGTACTTCTGGGCCATGCTCAGATGATTCAATGTGTACTTTTAGTTCAGCTATACTTGTATACATTCTGGATTTATCATGTACTTTCCATATGATATATTTATGATTGAGCATGGGTATGCCCGCCTTAGAATGAGTTGACTCTCTGTTTTCTTTCATTGGTTTTTGGCAGGCTGAAATCTGGTGAAGTCCTCTCTTGTCCTTGCGAATTTCTTTCTATGTGCATAATACATTTTGGCCATCATGTACCCCTTCTGACCTCATATATTAGGGGGCATCTGTTATAGCATCATTTTTCACCCTCATGTGATTCATGATTGTCTCTTTGGCGTTGGGCACCCATTCCCACAGACTTGAACAAAATTCATAAAAAACAGTGTTAAAAATCCCATACGCGGGTATGCCCAGACTTTTTAGCATGTATACGCAAGTCCACATGTACTTTTATGCGTATTCCATTAAAATCATTAAAAAATATATAAAAATTCCCTATTTTCGGGTTGGGTTGATGGTTACTCCAGTAGTTCAACCACCCCAGCACGTGGCCAACTGTTTCCAACTGATTGAAACTACTTTGAGGGAGTATAAAAGCCCCTCATGTGCATGGCCTAAGGGAGAGAGAAATTTATAGAAATTATACTCTGTTGGAATCCCAATTCAAGTCTGATTTCACGTGCCTCCTTCACTTTCCCAGATTTATACAGGAAACCCTTGTTTCCTGGAGATGTTCATCAGTTCATATGCCATCTCGAGTGCACAAGTCTTGAAAGTATCTTAGCGAGGCAAGGGCGGGACGGATCTGGACGATGGTCTGTTCGAAGATCGTGGAAGGATTAAGGTGATCTCTCCACTTTTTACTACTGTACATGCTGTTCGTAATGAAAAAGAACCATCTTGTTCCTGAATTCACGTGTTAATATCTTCTTGCATATGTGAAAAGATTATTATTTAAGCATTTATTATTGTTTATATGATGTTTCACATGGATTTCACTAACATTTAGGATAGATATATGCTGTACAACTAGATTTCCATGCACGTTTCTTCTTGGTTTTTAGGTTGAGGAGGAAGAAGGGTTGTCACGGGATCTACATCAAACGTAGGATTATGGGTGAGTTCTACTATCGATGTTATCTAGGTTTTAGCATACAAGTGTGGTTGTGTGAGTCCTTATTGAGTAGCATGCCCTGATCTGTGGAGGTTTTGACCCAACAAACCTCTAGGGAGTTATTTCCCGAAACAACTAGGGGGGGGGGGATGAATCAATCGTGTGAGCACTTATAAAATTTTGTGTAATATTCCCAAATGGGGAATGTAACAATAGAAAGAAGATTTGTAGGAAAATAACGCAGATCATCAAAGAGACAGCAGGAGGCCAATAAGGAGACCTTCTAAATGTATTTACAGCAACAAAATAGATGTACAATGAGGCCCATAAGATGCATATCTGGAAATACATGTCACCAATAGAAGAAAAACCTCAAAAAGAGGTGTTGCAACCATATACATAGACTGAAAAGAGCTTGAAAACATTATTTTATTACGCTGCAACAACTGTTGATTACATTTCAGATCTAGAGCATATAAGTGTATGAAAATTCAGATCTACAATAGATCCATACACTATGGAGGCTCTTCTATCAATTCCCCTTGGTTTTTTGAGAAAAACACCATATACAAGCAGTAGATCTAAGATCTAATTTTGCAGATCTGCAAAAATATTCAGATATTCAGAAGTATACAAAAATATTCAGATCAGATCTAATATTACAAGAGATAGATCCTCTTCTAATGGATCCTCTAATGGATCTCCAAAGTGAAGGGCATATCCCCAACACTTGAAAACCAGCTCTCCAACTGATGTGCCAAAACACCCTGCAACAACACCTATAGGAAAACGTAGATTTAGAAGTAAAAATGTGTTGTAGGGTTTAGATAATGGTTGGCCACATGCAAATATTAGAAAATTATGCCCAAGAACTCTAAGACACTCCTCCCAATGGAGTAGAAGCCTCCTCCACTGAAAAAGGGCACTGAAATGATCTAGATCTGAGTAGATCTAGCCTCCACTTGCTGTAGCTTGCAAAGACAACCAAACCCTCAACATGATCTACATTATAGTTGAAAGAAGAAGCTTGGCCTTCAGCTAGATAGTGGACAATACAAAGCAAACTCTTCCAAGAGGCCTCTCAAAGAAAGAGGTGGGATTCTCGATCAGGAACACCTAGTGCTAAACAACGCTCTTCTCAACTAAACAACAAGAGAATGATATATGTCTAAACAGACAATATATTCAAAAATATGATAACCATCAACAACTTCTCATGCTGCCATCCTCTTCCTTTTATAAGTTGAGAGATTGCAAAGCCTAAACCACCTTCAATGAAAACACTCCTTTCACACAAAGAAACTCCATCTAAAACTGTGTTGTGCCTCATTGATGGCCACTCCTCCATGACAGTGCTGTAGATTCGGTCAAGGTTGACCCAGTCAAAATATCCAACCCCTTTCACACCCAAGGGTGCTTGCTTGCATAGCCAAGATTTTTCCCTTTTCACATTTGGCATTGATTTATTCTTTATTATGATTTCTATGGACCTCCTTTACACTTTTATTCATTAAACAAAGACATAAAACAAAATTGAATATTCCAATTAGCTTAGGACTAATTAGGAATATTACAGTCCTCCCCTCCCAAATGTTTCTTGTCCTCAAGCAACTAATAAGGTGAGTGCTACAACTCTTCTCCTCCTCCATTGGTGACACCAACATGTGATAAGCTTCCTCCATCAGCTAAGTGTTCACCAATCCATCCCTCCATTAATTGTTCCTCAAAAGTTCTCATGAAATGCAAATAGTCCATCCCATAAGAAGACAAAAGTTCAAATGAAACAAACATGGTTTGCCCAATGTTCTCCCTAAAACATGTAGCATAAGGTACATGGAGAGTGTTTAGTCATTTAAGTGTTTCTAAATTTCTTACATAAATTATCAACCAGGGCTAGTAAACTAATGAAGTGTGGTGCACTATATGTGCCTAAGTGACCTTTCCCTTACTTCGTTGTTTATGTTTTTCTTATTTTTTTTGGGGGTTTGTCTTTTAATCCTTAGTGTGCTATTCTAGGCTACTCGAAAAGTTAAAATGAATCTAATTAAAAAGGAAGAAAAGGAAGTGTTATGAAACCAAGTTAATTTTCTATAAAAGAAAACCAAAGCTTGTTGACTAGTTCTAGGACTTAGTTTTGAGAAAAAAGGTAAAGCATGTACTTCATTAGTGATTAAACCTAATTTATGGATCTATGAATAAAGTAATATTGAAGACAAAATGAAAGCAGGGGAATGTGTCAACTATTGTACTTTAGGTTGTCTCAACATTCAATCATTATGTCAAAACCCTATTAGATGAAATCAACTGTTTGTACCTTAGTTGCTAGAGTCCTAAGACAGAAAGCATAAAATGCTTATTAAAAATCACCTAAGATGTTTTAGTTACTCCATTTACCCAATATGTAGAGAATGACCTCTTTGTGGTAATGTTTGTAAGCAACCATTACATCTGTCTAAGCTAAAGAACTACAACAGCTCTGTAAATGAAATAACTCAAACATTGCATTACATCTAATCATTTAACCATCCTTGCTCAGTTTATTCAGGTTAGTTTCTTTCAGAATGATCTTTAAGAAGATTGTTTTGTTGCAATTGGATGAGGATATTCTAACTACAACCAACTAAGTGAATAATTGAATTATCAGTCTCACCCAATTGTGAAGCTTGTGTCCACTTGATATGGCTTCAGAAAAATCAACTACCCCTTTAGTTCTTAGCAATCAAATGACAAGAAATGAAATGTATTCTAAAACTAACTAAATGAATAATTGAATTATTAGTCTCATCCAATTGTGAAGCTTTTGGCCTCTTTTTATGGCTTTGGAAAAATCAATTACCCCTTTAGTTCTTAGCAAGAAAATGACAAGAAATGAAATGTATTTAACCACTGCACTTATAAAATATTTAACCATTCAATGTAAGATTTAAGATATGGGAAAAATTATTTTCATAAATGATTAGACACAGTAATTGACAGCTAGCTTCTAAATTTGAAAACGCAAAACAGTAAACTAAACAACCATGTTTCTCAGCACTTCAATCTTTATTCCAATCCTGAAGACAAAAGTCCTATCTCCTTGAAATGTTTCGGAAGGAAAATCTCCACAGTTGCATTTAAACTATTGAAAACTGGAAATTAAGCATGAACATAAATTACTAAACAGAATTGAAGAAATCTAACTAGAAAGCATTAAAATCCTCCTTTAGCTGCAGGGGCCCTCTGCCACCAAGTTGGTTAACTCCTTAGCTCTTCAAAAATGTAATCAAACCAGCATCTGGGAAATGAACTTCTTTATTGAAACAGAGTTAAAACAGAGTATGTCATTGTAATTCTGAACTTGTGCTACAAAAAATTAACTTGTTCTTGGTTCTATAGAACCTCTATTTATAGGTAAATTGCATAACTAACTATGGAGAAAAGTAGCTACAGGTGTATCTTTGAATCATAATCAAACTAAGACTTTTAGAACTCATGATTTGCTACGAAGCAAATCAGGAGTCCTAATTACTGTAGGAAACGATCTTTGACTTATAGCTTTGACCATAGGTATAGACACCTCCATATGTCGATCTAGTCCATATGAATAGGATGAAATCCATGTAGGAGAGATTTTGAGAACACCCATGTGGCCTACTCCTTCAACTATCACTTGTAACATGTTCAACCACAAGAGTAGCTATGGAACACACAATTAGCTACAGAATAGGCTACATTCTGTGGCTAATTTAAAAAAAATTATTAAAATAGAAAAAGTCATGAAAATACAATATGTCAACCATTTGTATGTATCCTTGAGGCAAACCTTAGCATTTAGGTTTTATGAAATGACGGAAAAAGAGGTGAAATGAGATGAGAAAACTATAAAGGAGAGGGTAATCCTGGGGTTCAACATACCCCCACTACAAAATAATTGCATGTCCTCATGCAATTTGCCAAAATTTTAAGTTATTCTCCCTTATTGCATGTGTTCTGAAACTTCAACTAAGACATCCAACCTTATTCTTCTATTTATTTTAGAAGTCAATGTTATTCTTGGATTTTTCATGAGAATTTTGAATCTGAGGTTTATGAGTGCTCTGCTTAACCTCTTTTTCTTCTTCTTCAATTTCCTATTTTCCTTATGTGATAGCCTTAGCTGCAGAGTAGAGTTATCATCATTGCATTTTCAACTTGACTTGCTCTTTCAAAATCTCATTTTCGTTCTTGATATGCCTGTTCAATATCTCTAATTCATATTTATCTGGTCTAAGAGTTTCAATCAGAGGTTCTTGTGAATTGATAGGTATTTCTTGACTCATTGAGGCACTTCTTTCCAATGATTCCACATAATCATATATTTGTTGTTGAACTGGGTCTATACCAGGAGATATTCTACTGGGGCCTTCTTCAAAATGATACACAGGAGAGTTTTGAGGACTATACTCAGGAGATTTGTTAATAGGTGATGGAACTGGGTTTTCTTCATCTATTTATGAGTTCTATCTCCTTGGTAAATGTCTTCTTTATGATGCCTTGAAGTCTAGAGCTTCTTCTCAACTTTGGAGGATTCTCATCCTCTTCATTAATACCTTCACTTTCTTTCTTTTTCTTTCCTTTAATCCGAATTTGTTTCCTAATTTCTGTTAGCTTCTCAGAAATTAGTTCTTCATCTTCTTCCTGTGGTGGAGTGTCAAGTATATTTTCAAAAACTATGTCAGTTTTCTTTCTTCTACTTCTCCTGGAATTTTCTTGCTTAGGTGGTGATTTTGATTGTTCCTGAAAATGATTCCTTATAAGGAAATCTCCCCAATTATCCCCTATGGTCTTTAAGTAAAATTCAATCAATATTTTCACTAAACCGTGATGATGCAGAGTGGTTTCTAAAATTTGGATTCTCTTTTGGACATTGGAGGCCATTCTCCTTAGACTACTGATCAGAAAGTAAGGTAGGTTGATCTCTCCATTTTCTAGAAAATTCATTAATAATATGATATGATAAACATACATGGTTCCATACCTTCCCTCACAAGTTATAATTTTTTGCAAAATCAGCAGCATGTTTCTCCACTTACTTTTTAGAGAAGTACTTGGAATTCCTTTTCTAAATACTGAAACATCCATACCTAGATTTTTAAGTATCCCCTTCCATGATTCGTTATGAAATTATTTGTTCTTGAACCACTGCTCTCCTTGCCTCGGGAGTTCTATTTCTTCAGCCAAGAATGATTCTGTTATTGTGAATTTTATGTCTCCAATCTCCACCTTAGTCCCATCAAAATATCTGGCAAATGATTTGGTAATTTCCTTATGGAAGCCATAAAAATTTTCTATAAACCTCAACCATCCAGCTTTTTGTAGTAGCTCTTTGAATTGTGGATATCCTTCCATGTATTTGACTCCTACTGACTCTGTTCTGACAATTAGACCCATTCTTCTTCTGTGTAGAGTATCTTTACCCCCAGAATTACCCCTCTGTGTTTGAAAGTGGATTGGATGTAGAGTTTGATGGAGGTGAATGAGCGATGGAAATGAATTAGCTATGGGAAAAATTAAATGAGCTACGGATCTAATGGAGGGTTTATAGTAAACAGTAGGGAATAAGTGAATGATACAGTCTTAGAGAGACGTGGCCTAATAGGTTATGTTATGATTATGACCATTAGTCATTAATCAATGGCTTTAATGATGGACCATTTTTGAAACGTTAGATGAGGGATATTGTTGAGATTCATCATGATGAGGATTAATCAATTCAAATGATAGGCTCCCAAGAAACATATAAATGTACACACATTATACATTTTTCATGTTTTAACTTTTTGCTATTAAAATAAATTTCTACATTTTACCTCAGAATTTGACCTTGTTGTTTGTTGTTGCTCGATGTTGTTCCTTAGGTACTCCTTTTGTAGGATGGTGATATTTAGAACATAGTCCTATAATCCCTTTTTGCAATTATCATCTCTGTATTTGTTGGAGTGGCTTTGCAGAATCAGATTAACTGCAGAATAGAACCAGCTACAGAATGTGAGTAGCTGCAGAATGTGCCTATCTACAGAATATAATTTTTCAAAAGAATATGAAATATGGATATGGAATGTGGAATGAAATGGAATATGAATGTGGAGTGTAGTAAAATGTTATGATAAAATGAAAGTGAAATGAAATGGAAGTGGAATGAAATGAAAATGGAGTGACTGTGGAGTGTAGTGAAATGAATTTGCAATTTATGATTTGCAAATATGATCATTTATTCACAGAAAAGAGAAATGAAAGTATAGGATGTCAGAGGGTTATGATTTTCACCCTGTACTTTCTGCATAATTATGCCAATCATTGATTGGTTTTCATACTTATACTTTATTTTTATTTTTTAATTTTAATTTTTATATATATAGAAAAATAAATGCTAATTTTGTGAAGAAGAAGAAGAATTCTTCACTGACTCCATATCAATGTTATCCTGAAATTTTCTGACAAACTCTTCTTTTGAAAGTGGTTTATGATATACTTTCAGCCTATTACCATTTACAAGAAGAGACACATTTTCTTCATCTATTGTTCTGATCTTTACTGCTCCATTTTCAAAGACTTTCTCAATCTCATATGGTCCAAGCCAATGAGTCTGAAATTTCCCTTGAAAATCCTTAAATTTTGAGTCAAACAAGAGTGCCCAATCCCCTTCTTGAAACATTTTCTCTTTGATATAATTTTCATGCCATTTAGTCCTTTGCTGCTGGAATATACTGGTTCTTTGGATTGCATCTTGTCTAATTTCATCTAGTTCATTAATTTTCTCTAGTCTATGCTTCTGTGCTTCTGTCAAATCAAGTCCCAATTGGACTTCCATCTTGAAGGTCTTGATCTGAAATTCTATAGGAAACAGGACTTGCTTCCCATAAACAAGTTCATAAGGAGTATGTCATGTTGTGTTTCTCCATGTAGTTCTATAGGCCCATAAGGCTTCAGGAAGCCTTTCTGCCCAAACTCTTCTGTGTTGATGAACAACCTTAGTGAAAATTCCTTCAATCACCTTGTTGGTGGATTCAACCTGACCATTTGCTTGTGTATGGTAAGGGGTAGAATTCCTGTGCTTGATTTTGTAATTTTCTACCATCTTTTGCACCATATTTGATGTAAATTGAGCACCTTGATCTGTTACAATTTCTCTTGGAACACGAAAACGAGTAAAGATATCCTCAAAAAGAAAATTAACTACAGATATTGCATTAGCAAATGGTAATGATTTAGCCTCTACCCATTTAGTGCCATAATCAATGCATACCAGGATATAATTCTTTTGTTTAGATGGAGGATTGATAGGTCCAACAAAATCCAAGGCCCATTTTTCAAAATTTTCAATAAGTACCTGAGGTTGTAATGGCATTTCATTTGAAGGAGCAGGTTTCCCTACCCTTTGACAACTGTCACACCTTTTGAAATATTCTTTTGCATCTTTGAAGATGGATGGCCAATAATATCCTAAATGAAGGATTTTATAGGCTGTCCTCTTGTCAGCAAAATTTCCACCACAGGGTTCATCATGACATGCCTTAAGAATTTCAGGCATTTCATCCTCTCGAACACATCTTTTGATAATAAGATATTCTCCTGTCTTATAAAATTCATTAGTAATCCATGAATATTTTTCACTAATCTGAATGATTCTTATTTTCTCTCTAGCATGCATATTTGAAGGTAATTTCCATGTAACTAAATAATTGGCAATATCTACAAACCAAGGAGTTTGAGTAGTTTTTGAAAAGCGATATTCATCAGGAAATTTATCCTCAACTGGAGTGTTGTCTTTGATATTTTGAATCCTAGATAGAAAATCAGCAACTGTATTTTGTTTTCTAGGTCTATCTAGAATAGTAATGTTAAGTTATTGTAGGAGAAATAACCATGTTGTGACTCTGATATTAGTAACATATTTATTCATTAAATACCTAATTGCAGAGTGATATGTGTGAACAAAGGTTTCATAGCATGTTATGTAATGTCTAAATTTATTGATAGCATGAACAACAACTAAGAATTCTTTTTCAGTTACAGTATAATTCAACTATGGGGGAGTCAAAATTTTACTTGTGTAGTAGATGGCATAAGGGATCAGGTCTTTTTGTCCTAACATAACTCCTAGAGTTGTGTCTGAAGCATCTGTTGATATATGAAAAGGTAGTTTCCAATTAGGTCCTCTTAAGATGGGTGCTTCAGAAATTTTTTCTTTTAGGGTTTCAAATGCTAACTGGCAGTCAAGATTCCATTTGAATTCACAATCCTTGGTAAGTAATTTGAAGAGTGGGGATGCTATTTTGGTAAAATTATCTATAAATATTCTATAATACCCTGTGAATCCTAGAAAAATTCTAACATCTTTTTGACAACTTGGAACTAATATTCTGGAGATGACCTCAACTTTTGATTTATCAACTTTGATTCCATCTCCTGAAATATGATGTCCTAAAAAAATCCCTTTAGTAAACATCATAAAACATTTTTCATGACTCAGTGAAAGGTTTTCTTCTTCACATATTTTTAAAACTTTCTCCAAGTTTTCTAAAGCTTCTTCAAATGAATTACCATAGATTGTAAAGTCATCCATGTAAACTTCTACACAATCATGTATTAGATCAGAAAATATTCCCAGTACTTCCCTTTGAAATGTTGCAGGTGAATTGCACAATCCAAAAGGAAGTACTCGGTAGGCATAAGTTCCCCAGGGACAGGTGAATTTGGTTTTATCCTGATCTTCAGGTGTAACTTGAATTTGATTGTAACCACTGAAACCATCCAAGAATGAGAAATACTTTTTTCCTGCTAATGTATGTAACACTTGATCTATAAAAGGTAAGGGAAAATGATCTTTAAGAGTAGATTTATTAAATTCTCGATAATCAATGCATACCCTCCATTTACCTTTTTTCTTAGGTACAATCACCAAGGGAGAAACCCACTAACTGTCTGAAATTGGATAGATAAAGTTGACATCCAACGATTTTTGTAACTCTTCTTTCACAATTTCCCTAAGATTTGGATTCATCCTTGTTTGAGGTTTTCTGATGGGTTTAAAATTTTCCTCTATGTAGATGTGATGAGTGCAAGTCTTAGGACTAATCCCTTTCATGTTAGTGTATTCCCATGCATATGCAAATGAATGTTTTTGTAATGTTTTGATTAGCTCTTCTTGTTGTAATTTTTCCAGTTTTTTGTTTATGTTCAAGGTTTTTCCTAGAAATATTTCAATTTTAGAGTGACCAAATTCTTCCATGGAGTAAAGAGACACCTGCCTAGATGACAAATATTCCATATTAGATATTTCTTGGAAATGATTCTGTCCTTATTCTGGTGATGATTCATAATTTTCTAAAGTATTCAAGATTTGAATATCTTCACTAATGTTTGAAATAGTAAAGAGAGGATGTATATCTTCTTCATCATCAATCCATTGTTTGTCATCTATCTCTGTGATTGTTCTTGCTGGAGGATATAAAGTGAATTTCTTATTTGAATTTCCATCAGAGATGTACATATCACTAGATCTATAGCTGATGAAAGCATCAGCTGTAGCCAACCAAGGTCTTCCTAGTATAAGGGGATGTCCTCCTAGATTATTTTTAGGAGTTAGGATCATAAAATCAACAGGATACTCCAAACAATATAAGGACACTAAAATATCTTCTAATACACCATTTGGTTTGATTACAGACCTATATACTAACTATAGTAATGTAGGTGTATAAAGAAGATTAGGAAGCTTAAGTTGTTCCATGGTTTGCTTGCTCATGATGTTTATTGCTGCTCCTAAATCAATTAATGTGTTTGGAATTTCAATTACATTGATATGTGTTTTGACAACTGGACTTCTGGGATCTAGATATTTTTGAATGGAAATCTTTCCCATCATTTTGTCTGCTATTTTTCCTACCAGTTGAATTTTTTTTTATATCCTTTATTTTTCTTCCTGGTTTCTTCATACTCAACTCCTTTATGGTTTTAGCTAAAATTGGAATATCTTTGATAGCTTGTAACAATGGAATTTTGATGCAAACATTTCTAAATTCATCTAGGAAATCATACTTAGGCAACATAATATGTTTTTCTATACCTCTATCAATTTGTAATATTTCATGAAAAGGAGGTGTAGAAGTAGATGTTGATGGTTGCTCTAACATAGGAGTTGAGTTTATTGGTTCTTTATATTTTCCATTTTCAATGTTTGGGTTTTGATGAGATGTTTTCTCTTCAAAACTTTTATTAACTTGTAGAGAATCTTCCTCAGAATTATCTTGTTCTTGAATTACCACAGAAGGTTTCCTTTTTTCAAGTATCTTTCCAGATCTAAGTTTAACATCATTAATATCTAAAGGAATGATTAAATAAGTTGGAAATTGTTGACCTTCTATCATATAGGTATTTTGAGGACTTTTATTGTTGGGGTTTGGTATTGGCTGGGTAGGTAACTAATTTGGTCTTTGAGGGAATATTAGTGAGAGTTGTGGATTTTGATTTTGAGGTTGAAGTTGGGATTGTGGATTTTGTTGAGGATTTTGTTGGGGAGGATAATTTGGATAAGATGGATAATATGGGTAGGATGGAGGATACTGATAGTACTGGGAGAATCTTCCAAAATGATTTTGCATCCTTTGAGTCCAAGGTTGGGATTGATTTTGAGATTGAGGCCAAGGTTGTTTCCAAGAATTCCAATTTGGTCGAGGTTGATTATATTCTTGGTTGTTAAATCCTTGAGTTTGAGGCCCCTACCAAGGTATTCTAGAGACAAAACAAAGAGAATCTGTAGGATTTGTAGTTGTTTCTTCTTGAAAGATAGCCTTAAGACCAAGAATTGAAGGACAACTCTTGGTCTCATGGTTTTCTGAATAAATCACACAAGTTTCTATTATTTTTGCATCAAGAGGACATTCTCTCAAAGCATGCTTCTTTATGCACTTGGGACAGAAGATTGCTAAGGCATTAGTCTCAACTTTCTGCTTGTTTTGTGGCTTAAGGGTGTCTATTTTCTCACTAAGACTCCCCAGAATGTCAGTTTTGAATTCATCAAGCATGTTTCCAATTTCTCCCCTACTTACTGTTCCAGCTACAGATTTGTCTACCCTAGCTAAAGCAGGATCTCTTAGTCCTTTCAAAATTTTCGATTTTCCTCTTGAGAGATTAATACATAGTTCCCCAATATCAGCTAATGAAAGTTGAGATATGTCTCCCTTCCCCATCATGTTAAGGATATCTATCCATTCATCTCTAATTTTCTTCAATAAAATAACTTTTAGAGTATCTTGGTCTAGATTCTCCATCTTTGCTCTCTTAATGTTATAGTTGAATCTTTCAAGTTGATATTCCAAATTCTCATCCTTCTTTTGCATCATTTTAAACACCTCCTCTTTATGGTTAACAGGTATACAATAATCCAAATACCTTCCTACAAATGCTTTCTTCATATCATCCCATGACCTAATAGACCTAGTGATTAGACTCATGAACCATTTTAAAGCTGCTCCTTTCAATGTTGAAGGAAACAATTTGAGTTTTTGAGCATCTTGTAGATAATCACAGGTTCTACAAAAGACTTCAAATTCAAATAAAAATGTCTTAGGGTCTTCACTTTTTAGCCCATGAAAGTTTGGAAGAACAGAGGGTGAGATATTTTTCATGGTAGCATTTGTCTCTTCATCTATTATAGGGAATCCAAAGGAAGTTTCAATTCCCCTTATACCTCTACCTCCTTCTGCATTTCCTATACCTCTTCCTCTATCTCCTCTTCTTGCTTCTCCTCTACCTCTACCTCCTCCAAATAGTAAGTTCTCTCCATTTAATATTTCACCTTCTCCTTCTCCTCCTTCTTCTCCTCTTCCTGCAATGATAGATTCTTCAGAGCTAATATAAGGTTAAGCTTGGAGGGTTAACTGCTCTTTTGGTTCTTATATCAATGGTATGTTGAAGAAGGGTTCCTCTTCTTCCTCTTCACTAGGGATTTCTAGTTCTTCAGCTGGAATAAATTCCCCTGTAGAAGTGAAAAAGGTTATTCCCTCTGTTGGAGTTCTAGGATCTTCTTCCTCCAATATTGCCTCAGTGGATGAAGTGGGAGACCCTCCTAACTGAATATCTGATCTTAAAACTTTGGGAAGCCTATGACCAATATAGTATGGGATATTATGAGTTTGATAGGGATGTGTACTACTTCTTGGGCTAGGTGGAGTGAGTGGTGTTGTAGGGATTAAGCTTCCACCTCTTACAAATATTCCCCTAGATTCTATTTCTCTATGCATATCATTGTTTTTGGGATGTAAGAAATAAGGCTACCTAGTTACACTTCCCGAGCAATGGCGCCAAAATGTTTAGTCAATTTAGTGTTTCTAATTTTCTTACATAAATTATCGACTAGGGCTAGTAAACTGATGAAGTGTGGTGCACTATATGTGCCTAAGTGACCTTTCCCTTACTTCATTGTTTATGTTTTTCTTATTGTTTTTGGGGGTTTGTATTTTAATCCTTAGTGTGCTATTCTAGGCTATTGGAAAATTTAAAATGAATCTAATTAAAAAGGAAGAAAAGGAAGTGTTATGAAACTAAGTTAATTTTCTATAAAAGAAAACCAAATATTGTTGACTAGTTCTAGGACTTAGTTTTGAGCAAAAAGGTAAAGCATGTACTTCATTAGTGATTAAACCTAATACATGGATCTATGACTAAACTAAGATTGAAGACAAAATGAAAGCAGGGGAATGTGTCAACTATTGTACTTTAGGTTGTCTCAACATTCAATCATTAGGTCAAAACCCTATGAGATGAAATCAATTGTTTGTACCTTAGTTGCTAGAGTCCTAAGACAGAAAGCAGAAAATTCTTATTAAAAATCACCTAAGATGTTTTAGTTATTCCATTTACCCAATATGTAGAGAATGACCTCTTTGTGGTAATGTTTGTAAGCAACCATTACATCTGTCTAAGCTAAAGAACTACAACAACTCTGTAAATCAAATAACTCAAACATTGCATCACATCTAATCATTTAACCAGCCTTTCTTAGTATATTCAGGTTAGTTTCTTTTAGAATGATATTTAAGAAGATTGTTTTGTTGCAATGGGATGCAGATCTTCTAACTACAACCAATTAAGTGAATAATTGAATTATCAGTCTCATCCAATTGTGAAGCTTGTGGCCTCTTGATATGGCTTCAAAAAAATCAATTACCCCTTTAGTTCTTAGCAAGAAAATGACAAGAAATGAAATGTATTCTAAAACTAACTAAATGAATAATTTAATTATCAGTCTCATCCAATTGTGAAGCTTGTGGCCTCTTGGTATGGCTTCGAAAAAATCAATTACCCCTTTAGTTCTTAGCAAGAAAATGACAAGAAATGAAATGTATTCAACCACTGAACTTATAAAATATTTAACCACTCAATGTAAGATTTAAGATATGGGAAAAATGGTTTTCATAAATGATTAGACACAGTAATTGACAACTAGCTTCTATATTTGAAAAGGCAAAACCATAAACTAAACAACCATGTTTCTCAGCACTTCAATCTTTATTCCAATCCTGAAGACAAAAGTCCTATATCCTTGAAACGTTTCGGAAGGAAAATCTCCACAGTTGCATTTAAACTATTGAAATCTAGAAATTAAGAATGAACAAAAATTACTAAACAGAATTGAAGAAATCTAACCAGAAAGAATTAAAAACCTCCTTTAGCTACAGGGGCCCTCTACTACCAAGTTGGTTAACTCCTTAGCTCTTCAAAAATGTAATCAAACCAGCATCTGGGAACTAAACTTCTTTATTGAAATAGAGTTTGAGAAAATAGAGTATGTCACTGTAATTCTGAACTTGTGCTACAAAAACTTAACTTGTTCTCGGTTCTATAGAACCTCTATTTATAGGTAAATTTCATAAATAACTATGAAGAAAAGTAGCTACAGGTGTATCTTTGAATCATAATCAAACTAGGACTTTTAGGACTCATGATTTGCTACGAAGCAAATCAAGAGTCCTAATTATTGTAGGAAATAGTCTTTGACTTATAGCTTTGACCATAGGGTTAGACACCTCCATATGTCGATCTAGTCCATATGAATAGGATGAAATCCATGTAGGAGGGATTTTGAGAACACCCATGTGGTCCGCTCCTTCAAATGACACCTGTAACATGTTCAACCACAAGAGTACCTACAGAACGCATAATCAGCTACAGAACAGGCTGCATTCTATGGCTAATCTGCAAAAATTTATTAAAATAACAAAAGCCATGAAAATACAATATGTCAACCATTTGTATGTATCCTTGAGGCAAACCTTAGCATTTAGGGTTTATGACCTGATGGAAAAGAGGTGAAATGAGATGAGAAAACTGTAAAGGAGAGGGTAATCCTATGGTTCAACAGGAATTTTCCATCCCATAGGGCTCATGCATACCTTCCCTTCTTCCTCCATACATCCCCATAAAAATTACAAGCACATCATCAATGTGCTGGATCAAAACAATATATATGCAAACATAAATTTGTGCATATGGAGGTAGGTCATAGTCCCACATATGGAACCAACATAGTGCATCTGCTGCCTACATCAGATCTAGATGTGGTAAGTGGTTTCCATGATGTAGAATCTCCCTTTTTCCTCCAAGGGAGTGGCCATATTCAAAACTAGTTTTGGCCCAAATTTGGCCATGAAGTTTATAAGGTACAACAATCCTTGTTGGAGCCATGGCCTACACATAGAAAGTGGAATAATTCAAACAATAATCAAATGAAACATTATTTACATGGCCATGTTTTCCACCAGAATTCCTCCTTAAACAAATGGAGTGGTACATATATCTATCTCCTCTCTCAAAATAAGAAAGAGAAGGCTGAATTAACTCTCCCATAGAGTTATGTTGCTGCTCCATCTCCACATGGTAAATGCATCTTTGACAATGTTGATATATTTCTCCTTCAAAGCCCTCCCAATGGTAGCTCCTCATGATGATGTTGTTGAGATTCATGGAATATATGTGGCTGAAACATAACTCTTCATAGGCCCTTTGTAGCAACTCCTCCTTGAGCTTGGAAGCTCTAGACAAGAAGGTCCTACCATGATCATAGATGAATCCATCTTGGACTAACTAGCCCTCATCATATATATGGTCATCAAGAATCATGCATGTGTGAAGATCCTTGGAATAATCCACCAACAGTTGGGATTTCCAATATGGATCTAGACTCCTTAACAATGACAGTGCTGATGATCTATCAACTGAAATATCTGTCATGTGGTTGCTCTCCTCCTTGACATCTCCCATGCAAAAGGTACATGTTGGAAGGCCATTCCTTCCATGTTTCTCCTCCTTGATATCTCCCATGCCAAGGGTATATGATGGAACTTTGCTATTCCCTCCTTGCTACCTTTCTTGCATATGCACATGCTCAAATGAAGATGGAAGTTTTTGGAAGTTAGTCTCCCATGGAAGGCTATCATCTATCCAAAACTTCCTTGGTCTTGACAAAGTATGCATGTGAGGCCACCATCATCTATCATGTATGGAATATTTCTCTCCAAGTGAGATTATCTTTTAAGTATTCATAGCCAAGGAATACCCTCCTTGCCCCGAGATGGTGTCTTTCTCCATTCTTGCAACATCTTTTCTCAGCGCAGTATGAGATGAGAGAGTGGAAAATGGTGATAAGGGGAAAATATTTCCCTCCTCCTTGAGCTTCCCCAACACTCTCATCATTGTATTATGGTCTTCTAATGATCCCTTCCTTCTTGGATATATGAATGGAGCATCAATGTGTGAGACATATTTCACCAATTCTAAATCATGTGGTCTCCCAGGTGGTTTTCCACAAGATAATGATGTCTCATGGATCATCCCCATGTGCATAATAGATGGGATCATCATATCCCTACTTCCACTGCGCAAATACATCTCTGTCTTTTGTGTGGAAGTTTCATGATAATGGGGTATCACTCTTAAGGATGCAAGAGTGCTTCTGATTGGAGCAATTGCCCCATCCTTTCCTCCATGTAAAAGTGGATCATCTCCTGCCATGTCAGTGTTGTGATCCATCCTTTGTTCTTCTTATCCTACCTTCTGCAAGATATCACAGTCTAAGGTGATTTATTCAGATGTAATTAACCCATGTACACCCAACGTCTCCTTGGTGTCAAGAGTCTTGATCACAAAAGAATAATCTAACATAGTGTGTGTTCCCAAGAATGTATCCAATGTTGGAACACACTTCCTCCATTTTTTTGTCTCATTTCCTATCAACATAGACACATTATTCTCATGATCTTCATGTGTAAGATCCCTTGGAGCTTCTTGCAAAGACACAAGAGCCCTTCTAGTGGAAGAAATTGCTTCACCTCCATCTCCAAATAGAGGTAGATCTCCTCCTGTTGTCACAGCGCTGGAGGATCTTTCCAACTCTTATTCTTCCTTATCCTCGTCAATGGAGAATACCCCATCATTAAGAGACCCTTTTTCTTGATCTCCTTTTGGAAAAGGAATCCTCATGTCTTCTTCTTGAGAAGAAAATTCTTGCTGAAGTGGGGCCTTTTCCCTTGGCAAAGAATGTTGCAGATCTTTAACCCCTTCAACAATGTTTTGAAATGGATTTGGCTTCATGGATCCTTCCAAATCATGCAAAGATTATGATTTATTGGGCTTGTTTTTCTCTCCCAAGGAAGTTTCAAATTGTTTAAAATAAAATATTTTCACTAACCTCCTAGTGAAATTTGCATAAGTAGATATATTTGCATTTTTTAATGAAGAAGATTCAAATAACCACCAGGCATAAGCCTTACCTTGAAGATGCAACACTGCTACTCTTATGGCTTCTTCTGATGAAACTTGATGCAGCTAGAATTATGTATCCAACTTCCTTACCCAAGACTTGGCTGAGATCTCATGTGATCCATCAAAAGTAGGTAGAAAGAATCTATACAAAGTGTGTTGCATGCACCCTCTTCTTCTATTGTAGTTTCTAGATCTTCTCTCTTCTTTAAGTTGACAAAACTCTTGGAAGCTTGGATGCTCCCTGAATATTCTAGACTGAGATTCATATACTTGGAGATAGTCACCAAGAGTCTCCTCCTTTGGTGTTTCTCCTTCTGCTTCTTCTCTTTCCAATAATGTAAGCATGCTACAACTTTGTAGATCTGATTGTGTGGCTGAATGCTCACACACATAGTATGAAGAACTGGAGCTTTCCACATGTGAAATTATTCTTGAGAGATGGTCATGAATTTCCCTCCTCATTCCTCTGATTTGTATTTTCAGCTCATGCATAGTTTGGAACAGAGTTTTTGAGAACTCCTTCCCTTTCATTCTTCCAGATAAAGGGGTTTTACCTTTGTTTTTTTTTGTCATCGGTGTAATCACACTTATTATGTCTTTTATTTTCTTCAAAAGACATATTGGCTTCTTAGAAAGCATGGGTTGTGCCAAGATGATGCTTCGATACCACTGTAATATTCCCAAATGGGGAATGCAACAATAGAAAGTAGATTTGTAGGAAAATAACATAGATCATCAAAGAGAAAACAGGAGGCCAATAAGGAGACCTTATAAATGTATTTAAAACAGAAAAAAATATGTAAAATGAGGCCCATAAGATGCATAGATGGAAATACAAGTCACCAATAGAAGAAAAACCTAAAAAATAGATGCTGCAACCATATACATAGACTGAAAAGAGCTTGACAGCGTTATTTTATTAGGATGCAACAAATATTGATTAAATTTAAGATATAGAGCATATAAGTGTTTGAAAAGTCAGATCTACAATAGATCCATACACTATAGAGGCTCTTCTATCAATTCCCCTTGGGTTTTTGAGCAAAACACCATATACAAGCAGTAGATCTAAGATCTAAGTCTGCAAATCTGTAGAAATATTCAAATATTCAGAAGTATATAGAAGTATTCAGATCAGATTTGATATAACAAGAAATAGATCCTCCTCTAATGGATCTCCAAAGTGAAGGGCAGATCCCCAACACTTGAAAACCAACTCTCCAACTGATGTGCCACAACACCCTGTAACAATACCTACAGGAAAATGAAGATCTGGAAGTAAAACTGCGTTGTAGGGTTTAGATAATGGTTGGCCACATGCCAAGATTAGAAAATTATGCCCAAGCACTCCAATACACTCCTCCAATGGAGTAGAAGCCTCCTCCACTGGAAAAGGGAACTTAAATGATCTAGATTTGAGTAGATCTAGCCTCCACTTTCTGTAGCTTGCAAAGACAACCAAACCCTCAACATGATCTGCATTGTAGTTGAAAGAAGAATCTTGGCCTTCAACCAAATAGTGGAAAATACAAAGAAAACTCTTCCAAGAGGCCTCTCAAGGAAGTAGGTGGGATTCTCGATCAGGAACACCTAGTGCTAAACAACATTATTCACAACTAAACAGCAAGAGAATGATATATGTCTAAACAAACAATATATTCAGAAATATGATAACCATTAAGAACTTCTCATGCTACCATCCTCTTCCTTTTATAATTTGAGAGCTTTCAAACCCTAAACAACCTTCAATGAAAACACTCCTTTCACACAAAGAATCTCCATCTAAAACTACGTTGTGCCTCATTGATGGCCGATCCTCCATGACAACGTTGTAGATTCGGTCAAGGTTGACCCAGTCAAAATATCCATCCCCTTTCACACCTAAGGGTGCTTGCTTACATAGCCAAGATTTAGACTTTTTCACATTTGGCATTGATTTATTCTTTCTTAGGAGTTTTATGGACCTCCTTTACACCTTTATTTTTAAACAGAGACAAAAACAAAATTGAATATTCCAATTAGCTTAGGACTAATTAGGAATATTACATTTTCTCTAGTTATTTAATCTTTAACATGCATAAAATAAAACACATAATTAGATATTAGTGCATAAAAAATAAATTAGAAACCATGAAAGCACTCATATGATGGACGCAAGTGTTTCTGGTGGAAAACTCATCCCAGGAAAAAACCCACCCGCTGCTGCTGTGCTGCTCAAATTCTATTATGTCAAAAAATTCTTTACATAGAGTTACACATATGCTTACTATCAAATGGAGACTATTTCTCAAGTGGATGTACATACTACCATCCGCTGAGGGCCACCGCGATCAATGATCCTCACCTAGATACTCATAAACTATTAATGACTCTACAAACTCCCATCTGCTGGAAACTACCACGGCCAATAAGCCTCGCCCAATTTGTTCTGAACTATCCAATGACCATTGGATTTGAGAAAAATTCTCTCTTATATTCATTTCACATGATTCCTCCAACTCTTCTCCTCTATGTGGTTCTCATTTCAAAATATTTCATACTGAAACGTAGAACTTATCAATATGAGCACTACAACAATATAGCATCAAAGCACATACTGAAAGAGAAAATCTCCAACCTCCAATCACAATACAATATGAAAAACAATCCTGTCAACCACTACTACAAACCACACCTCAAAATCTCACACACTCCATAATCATAAGTCTAAAACAAACTTCAACTCACTGCTGCTACAACTACAAACTACTTTAGAAATTATGCACTAGAGAAACATGCAACTTGAAGCCTCTTCTCCACACTCACACTTAATAAACAAAACTATAAAATCAACCAAATAACAATGAGATTTATCCATTATATATATGATCTCAAGTTCTCTACTCAATAATTACTCAGAACTAATAGCCATCACAACTCTTTTCATATGCTTGATTTGATCTAGATTCAACTCATTGACTCAATCAACAAATAACTCCATTATCCTTTTTTATATTATCAACTTTAATCAGCTTATGGAGGTCCCATGAACATTTCCAACCATAAACCATAAGGTTTTGATCAATAATGTCACCAAAAAACAAAAATTAACTCAATATCACGAGGAAGGCGGAGAGAATCTCATAAAAAAGCTCAGTCGCTCCTTAGCACCATCATCCATGCGAATTTAGTATCTTGGGGCTATAACCACTCCCTTGGGCCTGTATCCATGCGAATTTAGCATCTCAGCTACTCCCTTGACTCAACATGCATGCGACTGGGGATAAAACTCATTAAAATCATCAGTTATTTAGTCCAAAACCTATGCCAACTAATGGACCATCTTCTTAATCTCCTTAACACTCCTCCAAGCCTCTGCAACCGGTATGCAACTAATTAAATAGGCTAAGAAGAAGTTAGTGACATGCTACACCTATTCTTCCAACTTTAGCACCAATACCAACACCTCCACTCCTCAAGAAAAAACCACAACATCTCTGACATCTGTAGCAACATCTCCAACACCTGTAGTAGCATCTCCAACACTTGTAGTAATATCCCCAACTCGTGCAGAAAAAAAATCAAGTCATACAAATTCCTCCATCATTGGTAGAAGCACCTCCAACATCAACAACTACATTTCACACACGTAGCATCATTTTCAATGTCTCCAAGACTTAAAGATACATATGCAACACCTAGAGCAACACTCCAACCACCTGTAGCAGAAACATTTCCAACCAACTCAACATTTCTAGAATCCATCTCCTCATCAGCCACAACATCATCTCCAATAGGTATAGTCATAGGTATGTTGAAATCAGTGCCAACTAACAATACCATCACCAATCATCCATCATACAACATTCATCACACATGCATATTACTAGAAACATGAAGATCTTGTTGACATCAATTCCAACAATACAATGCCAACAAATTCAAACTTTAGCATGGATGTCAACATCAATACAACATGAAAGTCCGACTCAATAATCCAAAATATCTCCCCCTTTCACATCAATTTAAAATGACCATAGAAACACTAAAGAACAATGGCATAAATGTGTCGGATGAAATAAGTGTTCCCCCTTTCATACTCAAATCCATACTGATGAAACCCAAGAAATGTGTTCTAGAAGATAAGCATAGCAAGGAAACTGACTGCTAAACATATCTCTACCAATTCCATGCCATCTCAGAACTAAACATGCTCCCCCTAATCATGTAATGAAGCTGCAATTAATACTTTTTATGCTGCAATGAGCCTACTTTACAAGCACAAGATATTATTACTCATGAGCCATGACTCCAACTTACTTTGTACAAGGTATACCATGATATAATACATACAATGCTTCATGGAGAAAATACATAGTTGTGACAAGTACATAGGACCAACATTTTACTCCTTTACACCTATCACCAACCATGAATCTATGGACCCAAATTTACATCATGCACCCAATGTAGTGGGTCTACATCAAAGATATACATCATAATACATGACTTGGAAGTCCATTAATCCATACATAGCTAAATTATAAGACATGCTAGACACCATTGGTCACTCCATGAGAAAATTTCTCAAAATATAAAACAATGATAGTACATGGATTTTACATATGCACAAAAATGTGCTCTTATTAATACATGTGAAATACATTAAATAACATGAGCACATGGAGAAAATGGACATCAACAATACAATGCAATGCATGGCATATCCATCAGAAAATAATACTTCTGTGTGCAATAACATACTCTCTCAATGTGTAGCAGTAACATAAAAGCACTATCCAAACCATATTCTAGTGCATGGCCACTCAACATCTTGGCCATTATCATTCCAGCAATGAAGATCCTACAACGAGATCAGAGCATCCACTAGAAAATGACACCGTACTCCACATGTTCATCAACAATCAAATAAATTATTTGTAACAACTTAGGAATATGTCATAGAAGAAACAAAAAATACATTCTCATCATCACAAAGCATCCATGAGGCTCATCAATATAGTGGCATCAACAAGTACTTGTCCTCATGTCTTCAATACACACTCTCTCCCCATGATATCGAAACCAAGCAGCAACATCCATCATACCAAAACATCATAAGCAACAACAAATAGTTATCCTTGTCATCATAGGTGAGAAACACATCATCAATGTTGCATAAACACTAGATCAATGAGAAGAAAAATATCACCAGAAACAAACATGCATACTGCATATATGAGAAACAATAATCATAACTCATCCATCCAACAACAAATGAGAAACAATATAAATCATCATCTCTCAACCATGTAAACACATACTACATGTAGCAACATATTCTCTCCATGCAACTAAAACACATGACTCATCCATCTAATACATATCAGCAACATGCATGATTTAACTATAAATTAAAACATATGCAATAACATGCATAATCTAGATGAAATAACACATCATCTGATATCCATGGCAGAAAACATATGCATGAAAATACATTAATATGATCTAGCAGTATGAATCTATCATCAAAATACCAACTATGTCATGCAAACCATACTATCTCATCCAACATGCAATGTGTGGCAACAACAATAATAATATTCCTGAACACAACGCCAACACATTCCAAATCCATTTGGAAGCACAAATTCTCCACCTAAATGCGTGATCCCCCATCACACCTAAAAAAATGTACATAAGAATAACTATATGGCTGCCATACCACCATTAGTATCAATAAAAACCAAAACATATAGTTTCACCAAAAACCATCAGAAACAACACACCTAATGTAACCGATATAATACACAGGAGAAAATAGATCATAAATAAAAATTCTCATCAAACCTCATGAACTCCCCCTGAACACATGCATATTTGGTTGCACATCCAAGAATATACATGTATCTCATGATGCAACCATATGCTCCCCCTGAGACCATGCAGGCCTCAATTTTTGGTGGGAGACCCTTGCTGCTCTTTTCTCCTCCAAACTTTCAACTGTTGATCCTTATTATTTTTGTGTGGATGTCCTTGCATATTTTCATTTCTACGATTCAATCTCTTGAAACAAATGGGAAGCTTGAAATCCTTGACCTTATGGCCAATATTGTCACACAAAAACATCTTATGTGACCAAGGAAATTAGGAATAGATTGATGTCTTCTATTCATATGATTTCTACCCTTGCATGTGCCCTATAATCAATAGTGTTATGGCCTAAATCATTTCATTAGAAACAATAACCATAAAAAATACTATTATTCCTTACGGATGGAGATTTCCTTTGCATGCATGCTTGATGTTGCTTCTCCTTTGAATTCTCCTTTTGATGAGAGAGTTTGATCCCTCCATTTATGAAGCTTACTATTATGTGTCCATGAACTCCACAATTATAAAACTTTCCAACTTTATTCTTCTTCTTTGACCGTCTTGTCTTGTTTTGTTGCTTCTTGCATGGCTCATGGATATCATTATTTTCTTTGAAACTAGGTTCTCCAAAAATTTCAGATTTTCTTGTAGATTCTTTAACACTAGTTTTGAATCTCTCTAATTCTCATTTTGTAGAAGTTGCTTCACTCGTCAATTTTTCCCATTTATCCTCCAACTTTATGTTTTAAGCCACGAGCCTTAAAATATTTGCTTCTAGTGCCTTCATCTTGGATTTCTCATCATTTTTGCAAATGATTCTCGATCTATCACTAAAATCATTAGTGCCATCATATTATTGTGAGTAATATTGATTTTTTACTGCAATGAAAGTAGAATCCTTTGCATTTTTCTTCATTCTGAAAAAATGCAATTTTCCTCCAAGATAAAATTTTTCCAACCTATCCAATATTTCTTTGTAAGTATCACAATGCTTCACATACATGCTATCAAATTTTGAAATGTTATTCAAAATAATTATTTTAGCTAAATCAGTAGATTTATCTTTAACTCCATATTCAACTGATACCAAAATATGTACATCAACAAACAAAAAATATGAATCCAAATTGGCTCTCCAAATTGAAAATTTACCTTTATGGAGTATTGGAATACCTTGCTGATCCATTTCATGAAAATTTCAAAAAATCTTACAAAATATACAAGATCCACTCTTCAACGATCAAGCTACAATCGAGAACCCCACTCTGATACCAATTTTTGGAAACTAGATCACTATTGAGAGGGGGGGTGAATCAGTAGTGTGAGAACTTATATAATTTTCACCAATTATTTACTCTTCAAAATGCATACAATAAAACAAAAAATTAGATATTAGTGCATCAAACATAAATTAGAAACCATGAAAATGATCACACAATGGATACAAGTGTGTCTAGTGGAAACCCATCTTGGGAAAAAGACCACCTGCTACTGCTGCGTTGCTCAAATTCTATTATGTAAAATAATTATTTACATATAGTTACACATATGGATACTACAAAATGGATATTATTTCTCAAGCGGATCTATGAACTACCATCCACTGAATGCCACCATGATCAACAATCTTCGCCCGATTATTCTTGAAATATCAACGATTCTATAGACTCTGATCTGCTAGCAACTACCACGACCAACGGGCCTCACCCATTTTCTTCCAAAAAATCCAACCACAATTGGATTTGAGAAATAATCTCTTATATTTATTTCACTTGAGTGCTCCAACTCTTCTCCTCTATGCGGTTCTCGTTTCAAAATATTTTAGAGTGGACCCCAGAACTGATTAACATGAGCACTACAACAATATAGCATCAAAGAACATAATGAAAGAGAAAATATCCAAACTCCAATCACACTACAATATGCAAAACAATCCTATCAACCACTACTCGAAACCACACCTCAACATCTCACACATTCCATAATCATAAGGATGAAACAAAATTCAGCTTGCTACCGCTACAACAAAAAACTGCTTCAGAATTTTTGCACTAGAGAAACATGAAACATGAAACCTCTTATCCACACACACACTTACTCAATAAAACTAGACAATCAACCAACTCACAATGAGCTTTCTCCAATATGTAGTTGAACTCTCAAGTGCTCAACTCAATAATTACTTAGAAATACCGAGCATCACAACTCTATTCATATTCTTGATTTCATCTGGATTCAACTCATTGAATAAATCAACCACTAACTCCATTATCATTTTTGATATTTTCAACTTTGCTCAGGTTCTGGAGGTCCAACGAACTTTTCTGATCATAAACCGAAAATTTTGATCAATAATGTCACTAAAACACAAAAATTAGCTCAACAATGCAAGGAATGCAAAGAAAATCTTGTCAAAACCCTCAGTTGCTCCCTTAGCACTGTCATCCATGCAAATTTAGAATCTTGGGGTTATAACCACTCCCTTGGGTCTGTATCCGTGCGACTTTAGCATCTCAGCTGCTCCCTTGACTTAGAATGCATGTGAATGGGGATACAACCACTAGTACAAAATGGATAATTAGTTACTAAAAAAATGACTAAAATTTGCATATAAGCAACCATTTCTCAGTCAGTGACCAGTAGTAGCTAATTTACAGTATCTTATAACGTGACCAAATTTTAGTCATTTTTAGCTTAGTCTTTAATTGGTTGTCTTAATTTTTTCGTCTAGTAGTATATTTAGTCATAAATTTGGTCATTAATTTAGTCATTAATTGTCACAATTAATGACCAAATATACAACAAAATATATTACTATATGGTCACTCAAAAATACCAATTAATGACCAAAGAAATATGACCAAATATTGGTCACTTTATAAGATACTGTAAATTGGCTACTAATAGTCATATATATGCAAATTTTAGTCATTGTTTGTGTTAGCATTCTGAAAGTTACTAGAGATTGTGCGAACTAATCACATAGGCCAACATCAAACCAACTTTAGAAACTGGGATCTAGCCCTACTAGTTTCAGAGAGGGCTCTCTCTTTAAGATTTAACTTTGTTTGGATAAGTTTTAGGCTAGGTATGATTGTACTTGGGTTTTGAGTTTTGTTTTGGATTTTGGAAAATTGATTGTATTTAATTGATTAATGTCTATTGGGCAATGGAGTCAAAATATAATTGGATATTTGCATCAAATTTTCATAGAGTAAACATAGGGTAAGAAGGAGTATTTACTGGATCTTTTGAATTGATAAATGGATTATGACAGAAATATGAAAACATTCAGCAGAAATAATGAGCAATTAATAATTCTTTAGTTTGGATTTCAGTGGAAAAAATTATGATTGTAAACGCAGCCAGAATAAGGTACTCAAAAGTAAATCCTTTTCATCATGATTTCTGCTTTGCAATTGGAATTCAGATGATTACAATGAAAGACAATGACAAAACATAATAATAGGAGAAAAACATCACCAGTATTTAAACCACAATAATCTTGTGAATGGTCTGATTATTATTGATGCTCCAGTGTTTTGAAAAAGCTTACAGTACTTCAAAAGTAAAAAATAATACTGATCTCAATCTATTGACCTTTGATACTTCTAAAACTGTAGTATTTATGCAAAAGGTTACAAGAGTCTCTAACAGACATGGTATTTTTAGACTTCAACTTGAACTTAAAACTCTAACTATTACAAAATTATAGCTTCAGTGGAATGTGTTGTGAAAATGCAGGTGCTAATGTAGTTGGAACAGTTAGGACGTGGACCACATTTTACTGTTGTGGTAGAAAATGAACTGGCAGATGCTCTTATGTATAATATTTACTCTTTTAATCTAGTAAATCAGTGAACTATTCCCAATGTTCTTCATCCAGGATAGATAGTTTTATTACCCTACAATAGACTTCATCCATTTCTGTGTATTTAGTAAAAGTATGTTTTAC
This sequence comes from Pinus albicaulis, assembly GCA_034641835.2. NCBI lineage: Eukaryota > Viridiplantae > Streptophyta > Pinopsida > Pinales > Pinaceae > Pinus > Pinus albicaulis. The sequence continues at coordinate 966,155,317 of CM076571.1, read as the reverse complement.
TAAAAAGATATGTTTTATTTCATGCAGGATAAAGAATGTATCCTGGAGTGTGTTTAGCACGAGCCTCCTTGTTTTTGTACCCTGAATACTTGAAACTTTGGCTGTATTAGTGGCAACGTCTTTGATATTTCAGATGTAGTCTTCAAGGGGAATTAACTTGTCATTTATCACTAACATTAAGGGAAAACTCTTGCTGGTCAAGGGTTCCAGCCTGCTGAAATTTTTTTGAACTATGATATTGACACTACTGCATTTTTCTTTCAATTAATGAATCAGGTTCTTCTTTGTAAGAATCTTCTTTACTTCTAAAATGGTTGTTGTCTTGTCATCTATACCCAAATCTTCAAGTTCACTGCTGTCCTTAGAATTGAGAAATTTAATTATCTCAGTAGCTACAATAGGCTTTTCCTGAAGCTATTCTGTAATAGTTACAATAGCTTCTTGAGCCTTCTCCGGTAAATATTTCTCATAAAAAACAATCTTGATGCTAGGCCAGACATCTTTCATATATTCAATAATCTCTCCCCATATAATCTCTTTGACTAACCCCAATGTGTTTCCAAGGTAAGAATCTCTGACTTCCTTCTGCAATATTTCAATTTGTCCTCTTACTCTCTGTAGCTCTACTGTATGTGCACCCTCTCCAATTGCTTTTTGATGTTATAGTGCTTTTAACTGATCCTAAAATCTCTTAATATCTTCTGTCTAAATGGATAAGTTATGAAAAAATTCATTCAGCTGCTTAGCTCCTTCTGTCGTACCTGTGGTGGAAGCAGTAGTGATGGGGACAATAACAATAGGGATTACATCCATAGGAGTTTCAACCTTTTTGACAGCTTCAACTTCCTCTTTTCCTTTGATGAGTTTGTCCATTTCTGCTTCCATCTTCTTTATATGTAGATTCTGTTCCATGATGAGTTTCATCATGTCAGCTTTCTCGGACTCTATTTCCTCAATTTATTTGGTCATTGGATCTTCAGTTGATGGCATTTTGAGTTGATTTTTTAATGTTGCTATATCAAAATTCTTCTTCTTGATTATTTCCTCTGCAACATTAATGTTAGAGGGGTCATATCCAATATTTACTACTAGATATTCTAAAGCTTTGATCCTGGTGTCTTTATCCATTAAAAAGATCCTTTCAATATTGAGATGTGACTGAGTGTTTGCCAAGGTGACCTTCAATTTGGATAAGCTTATAGAAGTGTTAGTTAAAGTATAGGAAATCATTTAGCCATTCTGTTTGTGCAGTTCAATTTGATCAATTAGATTCACATATTTTTCATCAAAGTCAAAGGCATTTTTCTTGTAATCTGAGGTAGTCCTAGGCCGTGGAATGTGAGCTTGCAAAAATTCCAACTACATCTTGCCTTTCTCGGAGTCAAACACTGAGAGAAGTTGGGCCTGAGAATTGGAAGAATGTTTCCAGAATTGATTATAAGTGTGTAAGTTCAGCACCTAGTTTTTCTTCTTAATTTCTCTGAAAATATGAAAAATATCCTCTTCTTTATCCTTCTAATTGTCTTCAATAGTTTGAATTATTTTTTGTTCATAAGAAGTGGTAGAATGAGTGGGATATTGAATAGTTTATCCACCAAGCTGTGTAAAAATGGATGTATCTCCAACTTTGCCAAATGTCTCTTTCTCTGACTCATTGGTTGTACTAGCTTTTGAAAAGAGTTTAGGTCTATTTTTTTATACCATTATGAAAACTTTACTTGATACTTTAGTCATTGGGGATGAATGTTCTTCTCTGCCTCTTTTCCCTGTGCTTCCTTGTGTAATTGGAGTGTGTATGTTTGAAGTAGATACTGCATTTTCTTCTGCTTCTTGGAGAGTGTTTTCTTTCCATTATAATATATTTTTTTACTTTTCAATCTCAGTTCTTGTTGTGTGATGATATGGAGTGAACTAATTTTCCATTCCGAGCCTTGAAATCTCTCCCAATGGATCATATAACCAAGTAAAGCTGAGACAAAAATTCATTTCTTTTAATAACTTGTTTGCTTCTTCCCCATCTTCTCCAATGTTACAAATGAATGGACCAGTCTGAGTTTTGAGCTTGAACTGTGATTTATTCTTTGCAGCAAAAAAATGGACTTCATCTGCCCTAAGCATTTGTCTGATATATTCCAATGCAAAAATCCTCATGGGGAGGATCTTAGGAAATTTGTAAGGTGGCAGGTCACAACCATAAACTTTGATTTTTGTATAGTTCTGGTAAAGGTACCAGTCCCATGTTGTGGCTTGATCTGATAGATGCAAGACCTTCACAATCTCCTCACTAATCCTTGGTTTTTCATTGCTGATCAAAAGATTCATTGCTAGATACATAAAAATTTCAATGAACTGCTTATATGGATACTCTTTTTTTGTCTTTCATTCCCATGGAAGTCCAAAAAATAACTGACTGTTGGTTCCCTTCTTCATCTAGCTTCTAAAATGTGAATGGAAATATGTCTCCCTGAAAATAGATAAAAAGATAGAGTAGTACTAATGCATACTTGAAAACTTCTTTAGTAGGGAACTTGGAAAACTAGTCATGGATGACATCAACTAGAAATTGACTGAAATTGAAGAGGACTGAAGGTTTAGAATCAACAGAAAAAATAGAGAGGAAACCAATAATAGCTTCATCTACATTTTTGTCAGAATAGTAACCAAGAAGATATGAAAGGATTGTGATAATGTGCTTGGTTCTATCAGGGAACATGGAGGAAGGATAGGGCAGCGTTATTTTGGGCAAAGGAGTATCTGCAACTAGAAATAATTCCATTGATTTATCTTTTTTGGAAAATTCCAATTTCTGATAGGCTTCTGTGAGGGCTTCATGGGAGAAAGGAGTTTTTTTTTCAATAACAGGGGCATGCAACATTTGATTAATTTTCTGGGCAGTGATAACAAACAGGATTTATCCTATAGGGGAAATGATAGCCTTTTGACTAGGATCGTAGCATGAATGACAATTTTTGTTAAATTCAAGTGCTCTGTGTGTTTGAGGGAAAATGTAGTAAGGCATATTGGAGTCCCACAGTCTGATTTCATCCATTTTATTAATGAATTGGTCCTCTATCCAACAATAAATATCAAATAAGTCGAATTCAAACAGAGATACATGGATTTTAAATTCCATGTCTACCAATGGGATATGGTAAAGATCAATTGGTGGGTGGACGAGAGGGTTGGGAATTTATTCAATCTCCTTGCATTTGGGAGGCATCCTGGTGATTAGTTGTCGGACATAAATGGAAGAAATAAGGAATAAATTCTCGTTCGAGAAAGAGTTGGATGGAAAATAGTGATTTTTCGGATTGCTGTGATCATGACAGGGAAATAAAATATGGTACGGTGAGTGTGGAAATATCTATCTCAACAGTAGCTTTGACCTGCATAGTAAGGAAAAATTAGTGCAGCCAATTGAGTCTGTGATGGGTTATTGAGGAATTATGGGGTTTATTAAGAAAAATATGGAGAGGGGTCATTAATCAACGAGTCTAATTCGACATTAACTCCTCAACGAGACTAAGCAACAATCATTTGATCATTAATTATCAACGGGAGGGAAAAATTGAATTCCAAACGGGTATAAAGGTGGGGTAAACAATTCCACGTAGGTGTGATGCGACAGGAGGAGAATGGCATGGATGAGACGTTTTTCAATTGGAGTAAAAATGCGTTTAGGGGTGAGCTCGGCTGGTAGGTGGTTTCAGGTAGAGGGGTCTTGAATAACTAAAGAGTAGAGGCAGTTGTTTAATCTGGCGGTTTTTAAAACCTCCGACTTCGGACCCACTTGGTGGTAACCTTCAGATGGAAAAGGGGGGATGAGGAGGAATATGAGCCGTCAAATGTAATGTGAATTGGAGGGATTATTTGAAAATAGAGGGATTTTTAATGAAGTCGGGCGAAAGGTGGACAGTGCGGTCCGCAAGTGGATTGGTACGACTATTATAATATTAGGATAAAGTCTTGTTTTCAACTCCAATTTGATTTTTTATTCTCTACCTACCCTTGACTTTCCATTTATTTTTCTACCCTAACATTTTAACAATTTTCTCTTTCATCCGAGTGCATTTAGACTAGCAAATCAACAATTTTATTTTTAACAACTAATCTACTTCTATGGATTATTCCTTCCTTAGTTCAGATCAAATTATTGAACCAATTTTTATTTTCCACCTAACTATTGATTTGTCAAGATTAAACAGTTCTACAAATAATTTTTTACTACCTATTAGCAAGCAATTTAAACCTAATTCTATCATGCTTAAACTGTATGATTGAATTCAATTGAACTATTGTGGCATTTTAAACAAGCCACACACAATTTACTTTCAGAAATGAACTAAACTAAGAGTAGTGGCATTTGGAGGTGCAACACTTTCAGAATTTATTGTTTTCTTCTTTTTGATGGGGTTCATATTCTATTTATTTTTATTTTTTTTAACACATACCCTCTTTTGATTTTTTATGTTATCTCCTTTTTTATTTGAAAATTATTTGTAGATTGGAAATCATTTTACAAAATAAATTTGACAGATAGAATAAAATCAGTCACCTTGAGATCCTACGAAATATAGGACCCTGACAGTTTGAAAACAATTAGTGACCAAAGAAATATGACTAAATTTTGGTCTTGTTATAAGATACTGTAAATTAGCTACTAATAGTTGTATATATGCAAAATTTAGTAGTCATTTGCAATCACAAATTTATCATTAGTAGTAGTCATATATATTTTTTTGGTAGTTTCATATTCATTATATAAACGACTAATTTAGTAGTTTATATTTATTTCATTGCTTTCATTTATAAGCATTATAAATGACTAATTTAATCGTATACTCATTTTATTTATGTCATCATTGATCAATATAAACTACTAATTTAATAGTTTTAGATTGATTTTATGTGTTCATTATTAATTGACATAAATTAATCAATATTCTTTTGCAGCTAAATTTTTAAAATGTCATACAATGTGTATCTTCATTTAATATTAAAATGCAAAGTTGCATATGTTAATTACAATACTAAACAATATCAAGTGCAACTATAAATAATTTCAACCATATAAATTATATTATATGAAATTTTAATGTATTACAATATGAGTTTCCAACTTAATATTGGTTGGACTACAATTTACACCTGAAATGATGTTTCTAAGGCATTGCAAGTGAATTCACCAACTTTGAATACTTTACCATCAGTCTCTATGTGCATGTCTTCTGCGGGATATTGGATCTAAGGGTGTCACTAGATATGTTCTCTTCTCTCTCTCTTTTTTCATTTGTCGCTCCAGTTTTATTGTTCTCCTCTCTCTTCAATTCCTGCTTCTTACCATCAATATTGAATTCCTTTTCTAAAAAAAGAAGAAGATACAATGCTAAGTGTAAGACATGAAATACAATGAACACTAGAATATATACTAAATTAGACTATAAAGAATTATATGCCTCAACATCAGCAATGTCAAAGCCATTTTTCCCCATACAAGCAAGAAAATCGAACAATTTTTCTTCAGTTGAGAGATAATGACCACTATGTGGCCAGATGACCTGTATAAACAAAGAAAATAAAATTTCACCATATAAAAGAATACCTTATTAAATTGGTATTCAACCTTCAGGGAAAGCTTAGGCACAATCATGTCAAATTATAAGTTACATGCTAAAAAGCTCAAGATGTAGCTAACTTGTGAAAAAAAATAATCTGAGGTGTGATGTTTAATCCTTGTCATATTATTCTACAACAACATTTCATTTTCTAATGCATGTACTTGGGCAAGTGTATAAACAACATGTACTCAAATAACAACATGAAAGTAAACTTTTCTAATAGTCATGAAAAATATTTTAACACGAACTAGTTATAAGGATTTCAATCAATATCATGTAATACTAATTTCATCTTCAAGGTTTGGTTGTTTTTTAAATGGATGTGATACCAAGTATTTTCAATTTCATAGTTAAAAGAAAAAAAAATCAAAATAAACATTCAAAATGAAATCAAACAATAGAGAGAGGATATCATGGAATGGACATTGCAATTATGAAATATCTCTTTACCTGTCCACCAATGTCTTTTCTGGCATTATTAAAACATTTGCTTGCCTAAAATAACCATGAGGTGAAAGAATCACAACATTAAAAACCATAGGAATCCCTACTAGAAGCATTTCCAAAGTCAATGGCTCAGGTGCCTGAAGGATATCTAACAACAAATTAAACATGTCCAATACATGCTTTGCATTGTCTCCCCATCCTTTTTCCAATCACATTTCCTGTAACTTGCCCAAAATAGAGTCAACTAACAATCAAACAAAGGCATTAACATTTGTTTTTATCTTTTATATCTATAAAATTTGAATTTTATTTTTTTCAATAACATATTAATTTATATTTAAAGCCTTCCTGAAATATGAGAAGGTATCAATCAAGTAGGACATCAAAAAAATTGACCTCAAGAAGGTCCTCAAACAATTTCTACAATATCAATATTTTTCTTGCTGTGATATCTTGGGTACAAAGAAGAAAATAACTACGAAAGAAAAATCCATATATTACTTATGTTCAAAATCTGTATATGGTATATTCTTAGGAAAATTTTTAAGATGTTTCTCCGCCTTTACCAAAGCGAAATGCAACTTGGTTAAACTCTGTATCCTTTCATTCAAAATCAATTTCTGCAAGATAAATGTCACATGTTATTATTTTCCATTTCTAAACATGCTAAATATGATAAATTGAAAGTCACATAAAACCAAGAGAAAACCCTTTTATAAACAAACTAAACAAACAAACAATGTCTCTAATAAAACTTCATTCTAATATTAGCAGATGAAAGGAGACTAGTGGACCATTTTTGTTGTTGCTTGACTTTGCATGTTTTTGTTATGAAAGTGATTGAGCTTCAAGAACCAACAAATGTGAGGGAAGTTTTAAATGTGAAAAAAATTATGTTGACCTTTGTAGAATTCTTAAAAATTATGTGAATGATGCCATTTTCAGATGTGGTAAATCTCATAATAAGAAATGGCCACATTGTGTAATATTCCTAAATTAGCATACAACTAATAGGAAGATTAATTTTTTCTTTTTTCATTTAGATAGATAAATGAGTGGGTAGGGAGAACCATAAATCTCTTTAATAAGAATAAAACCCTTATTGATATGAAAAGGGATCATCTTAATAGCTGGATAAAGCATCCTCATGTGTGAACAGGGGCTAATGCATGTGGACAAGGTTAAGTTTGACCAAATCAACAACGTTGGTAAAAATGGAGTGGATCATCAATGAGAGAAAACACAGTGTGAATGGGAGAAATTCTCCATGATAGTAGTGTCTTTAATGAGTAGGACCCAGGGTGATAAGGCTCATATTGTTTATAAGGAGGACAGGGCAGCCATAGATGGGCATGTTTTTTATTATTATTTTCTTGATGGTATGTTTAGATTTGTTGCTCTCTTCAGCTGTTTAGGTAAGATTGCAGTGTTGTTTAGCAGAGGATGTTCCCGGTAGGGAATCCCACCTCTTTCCTTGAGAGGCCTCTTGGAAGAGTATTACACTACATTTTCCACTATCCGGCATCAAGCCAAGCTCCATATTGTTCTACAGTGCAGTTTCTACAGAGTATTGTGTTGTGTTGTAGGGTGCAACAATGGAGGGTTGAGAAACCCACTTTTTGGGCTAGTTTTCCAGGGGAGGAAGCATTCTTCTCATTGGGAGATCAACAAAGGAGGTCCTTGAGATTTATTTCACATCTCGGCACTAGGCCAACCTATTCCCATCATCTACAGTGCATATTCCCTCTTTGACTACGTTATTCTAGTGAGCACTTGCAGTGGAGGCTTCAGTGCTTGATTTGGAGGGTGAGATCTTGAGTGTTGGGATCAACCTTTCACTTGAAGGATATATTGGAGGAGATCTATTCATTTAGATATCATTTTCATCCATCTCCATCTATTTATTTAGTTTCATCTGCTATTCATACTTAGGGCTGCATTCCGACATTTTGTACTTTTTGGTATTTCCGGAAACCCTTTTGGGTTGTCTAGGAAAAGTTTTTGGGAGCCTAGATATTCACTCTCGGCATTATTTGAGCTATATAATAGTAGATCCTTATTGATATATCATTCCTGTAGCAGTTATTCCCTAAAACCATTATGTCTTAGCTCATGGCCTTTGTATGGCAACTTTTTCTCATGTATTGACATATTTGTTTAGTAGATGCTTGTTTTCTATTGCTTGAATGACTTGATCCTCAAGATATTGTGCCTATTATTTGCTAATATGTTTAATAATATGGCAGTACATTTGTCTCATATCATGGTGTGTTGATTTATTCACTGTTATTTCCATGTTTATGCACTATATTCCTACGTTTCCCATTTGGGAATATTACAGTGGTATCAGAGCATAATCTGGGCTCAGCCTGTGGATCTCAGCCTTTATGATATCAGGATAATAACAAGAAGGAGAAAGAGATTAGAATGTGGAAGGAATGAGTTTTATCGCATCTCTTTTCAAATCTAAGAGGGAAGTCACCAAGGAGGTCAAGAAAATAAAAGTGGAGAAAATAGATGAAACCACACTAGGTTTTCAAGATGAGGAAGGTCCATGTACTTCCTATCAGCAAAAAGAAGAATCGGTATTGCATAGAGCTCCAAAGAAACATGCTATGCCCTTTCCTTTTGAAGGCGAAGACAAGAGGCATGGAGATGGTGGGCACTTAGATCATGAGATTCTAAGTGAGTATCTTGCAAAATATAAGTCTCAACCTAGAGCTTTCAAGGAGAATCTAATTCTCCCGCAGTTCATTTAGCTCAAAGAACAAAGAAGACCTTGCAGCAATAGATTCATATTGTCTACATTTGATGGATCATCCACATGCACAACAAGAGCTTGGGGAATGAATTTGGATGCATTCTTCTTGCTACACCTAGTAGTAGAAAGAGAAGTTGTTGAGATTGTAGCGCTGCACCTTGAGGGTGAAGAAAACATTTGGCGGTTCAACCATTTGAGTCATGCAAGAGTGACTGCATATGCAGATTTTACTCAAAGTTTGATCAAGAAGTTTGACAAGAAGAAATCAGAGGCGAAGAAACTTCCACCACCACTTGTTGTAAGAGCACTTGCATCAGGAGAAAGAACACTTTCACCTTTGCAAAGTGGTCTTGATCTCTTGACATTTAGAGACCCATTCACTATTCTGGAGATGCATGAGGAGGAGGAGACTTATACCAGTGTTGGTGCAACCATAGAGGAGTAGCCATCATCATCAGTAGTTGGGGAAGTCATCACACCAGTAGGAGGAAACCTTCTAGTAGTATAAGAAGTTCCCAAGCAAAACCAAGGTATGCAAATGTTTCCACTTTCTATTATTTCATCACATCATATGGAGGGTTGTGGGGACATGCCATTGCATGACTTAGGATCAAAACACACTTATGATTTGGAGAAAAAGACTATCACTTTATAGAGGACCATTGATAGAATCAAGGAGGAAATATACATTCATATTGGTATGTCATTGTTGAGATGCACACAACTCTTGGGGTTGGAGTGTAAATTTTTGGAGGATAGGATGAGTATTGTCCTAAACAATCCAATGCAGAACTATATGTTCAGAATTGAGCATGATCATGAGACAATAGATGCACCATAATGGAGATCAACATCGCTTTCATTGAGCAACAGTGATGAGTTTGGGGCCCAACTAGTATTGGGACATTCTGATGACCAATATACTTGTGTAGTATTGAATAAGCAGATGGTTGACGAGAGGAATATTATCTCCCATTATTCTGATGGATCTTTCTTAATGAGCACTTCACAACTCAATAAGAATTTTTTACCTACAACATATTTGGATCCTTATGGGGTCAACTTGGTCATTGATGAGTGGTCTTCATTTGGAGACCTCCAGTAGGTTGTACTTCAACATCCCATGAAGTGCAAAAATATTATCCTGATTTGGGAGGATGGTATTCTCCATTGGAGGGATACCAATTTTGAGCATGGTAGGAGACACATAAATTTGGATGAATGGGTGTGGATGGTGAGAAAGGGGTTGGTGAGCCACTTGCAGATCTATGACACAGGGCAGCAGGAGGAATGGCTATGCTGGCTACTCTTGAAAGAGTTTGGCCATAATTTGACATATCCTATCTCGAAGGGTATTTTTTGGGTTGGGTCTTTGCATGGCACCCATATGTTATGGAAGAATAATATTTGGTTGTATGGGGCATTCTACAAGTCAATCATCATGATGTTACTCCATGACTTGTATGATGACGAGATGAGGAGGCAACAAGAGTTGTTGATGCTTTGGATACTCTTGGGAGAGTATGGGCTGATTTTCCCCCATAATTTGAATGATATTGCAGGAGTAGATGGTGGTACAATCATGGTGAAAAGAGGCTACTCCTTAGCTTTGGAGGATCAGGAGGTATTTCCACTTTGGAAGGAATCTCCCATATATAGCAACACTATGGTAGATGACTTTGGCATTTGGAATGTCAAAGAATGGATTCATAAGAAGAAAAGAGCCTTATCACAAAGGCCAACAACAATGTCACTTGGGGGCATGGATTTGTTTAATGTTGTGAAACCAGCTCCAAAAATAGAAGAAAAGAGATATCAATGCCTTAGAAATAAGCCACTTCGAGGGAGCAACCTCCAATACATTACATGGATGAAAAATACTTGGATGATACAAATTACAAAACCTCCTTTCTATATATAGAAATCCATGGGGCCACAATGTAATCCTAGTGGGGCCCAATAAAATCCTAAACGACCTAACAATAATAATTTAAGGGAACAATAATAACAATAGGGGGGTTACAGGGGTACAATAATAACAATAAGGGGGTTACAATAACAACAATAAGGGACTATACTAGTAATATAGGGACCTAACATGCCCCTCTCCTTCAAAAAAGTGTTGTCCTCAATGCTTGAGTAGATCTGGGTGCTTCTGTATAAAATTATCATCCTCCCATGTAGAATCTTCGATGGGTAAGTTCTTCCACTTGATGAGATACTCTGAAATTGATCAATTTCGTAGCTATCGAGTTCTTGTTTCAGTGGTCGCTTCAGGTTCCAATATGATTTTCCTTCCTCATCAAGTTATGGAAATACTGTTTGAACTAGAATATTTTCACCTATAAAATTCTTTAAGCATGAAACATGGAAAAATGGATTCCCTCGCGAAGAAGTAGGAAGCTCCAATTTGTATGCCATAGTACCAATCTTTTGCAACACCTTGTAAGGACCATAACTGGCGATAATTTATTATCCTTATTAGCTTGCTTGAGGGACATTTGTTTGTATGGTTGTAGCCGTAAAAATACCCAGTCTCCTACATCAAAACTTCTCTTGCTGCGATGTTGATCTGTCTGTTGTTTCATTCGATTTTGTGCCAAATTTAGGTTATCCTTTAAGAGTTGGAGAACTTCTTGTTGATGCTCAATGTGATCTTCCACTGCTTGAACCTTAGAATTTTCTATTAAAGATGATGTGATGGATCTTGGATGATATCCATAAGATTCCATAAATGGGGTCATTTTTGCTGCAGTATGGAAGGAAGTGTTATACCACCATTCAACGAGAGGTAACCACTTGACCCATTGTGTTTGTTTTTTAGATACAAAACAACGAAGATATCCTTCCAAGCATTTATTTACTATCTCAGTTTGACCATCGGATTGAGGATGATAAGATGAGTTATGAGCTAATTGAGTACCCAAACAAGAAAATAACTCCGTCCAAAAATTTCCAGTAAAAATGGGATCTCTGTCGCTCACAATAACCCTTGGTTTCCCATGTAGCTTTTGAATTGTGTCCATAAATGTAGTAGAAACTGTACTTGCTTTAAAAGGATGAGATAATGCACAAAAGTGTGCATACTTGGTAATTTTATCAACTACCACCATGATGACAATCTTTCCTTCGGACTTAGGTAAATCTATGATAAATTCCATTGAAATGTCCTCCCAACGTTGACTTGGAATGGATAAAGGTTGTAGAAGACCTGGGGTCTTAATTGTCTCAACTTTATTTTGCTGGCAAACCAAACATTCCACCACAAACTTTTGAATATCAGATTTAAGGCCATACCAAAAAATTCTTTCTCTTGAGTGTCCTCCTAAAGGAGAAGTGTGCAATTCCAAAAGAATATTTTGTTTTAGTTGGGAATTCAAACAAATATATAAGCGATCTTTGTACCATAAGGAATCATTTTTCCAACTAAATGTATCAAATTTACTAGGATCTTTCTGCAACTTTTGAATGAGTGCCCACACTTCTTTGTCTTTCTTCCATTCATCTCTTGCTTCAGTTATCCAATCTGGTTGGATAATAGAAATGGCACAAAGCAATGCTTCCACCTCTTCATTCTTTCTTGAGAGTGCATCTGCAACAACATTAAGCTTTCCTTTTTTGTAGATTATTTCAAAGTCATAACCCAACATCTTTGTGACCCATTTTTGCTGCTCTTCTGAAGATAGGCTTTGTTCCAAAAAGTGTTTAAGACTATCATGATCAGTTTTTACCTTGAAGTGTCTTCCCATTAGGTAAGTTCGCCATTTCTTTAGTGCATGCAGTATTGCTAACATTTCCTTCTCATAAATAGGCTTTTGTAAATACTTTCCTTTGATTGGACGACTTTCAAAAGCAATGGGTCTTCCTTCCTGCATTAAAACTGCACCAATTCCATTTCCTGAGGCATCACATTCCACAATAAAGGTTTTTGTGAAGTCTCGCGTAGCTAAGACCGGTGCTAGGCACATTGCCTCTTTAAGATGTTCAAAGGCCTTAGTTGCTTCAGGAGTCCATGAAAATGCATCTTTCTTCAATAATGTTGTTAGAGGTGCTGCTATTCTCCCATAATTCTTAACAAACTTGCGATAATACCCTGTTAACCCGAGAAATCCTTGCAACTTCTTTATGGTTGTTGGGACTTTCCATTCCTTAATGGCTTTAATTTTGTTAGGGTCTACTTTAACACCCTCGTGAGATACAATATGACCCAGATATTCCACCTCTTGTACTCCAGCAGAGCCAGATGCTGTACAGACCAGGCTTTCCTTACAATTAAGTTGAGCACCCTTTGTCACTATGTTGTTCATGAATCTTCAAGGACTTCTTGTAGATTTAGCAGATCATCAAAAAAATAATAGCACAAATTTTCTAAGGAAGAGTTTGAAATGAACATCTAACCCTTGAAATGAAGGTAAAGCCAGGCGACAAGGGCATGACCAAAAATTCATACCGACCCTCATGAGTTCAAAATGTTGTTTTCTGTATCATTCCTTCTACTTTCATTCTACTGGATGATATCTGAACCGTAAGATCCAACGAAAATAAATTGCTCCATGAATTAATTCATATCCATCAAACCAGTAGAATGGGAATTTATCTTTGAAATGGTGATCTGGTTATTCTACTAATCTGGACACATGCCATACTCATGTGACTATGTGTTAATACATATAGGAAAGAACTTTGACTAGGTTGAATTATACCCGCCTCTAACATTTCTGCAATCATACGTTCAATTTCACTCTTTTGGACATAAGGATATCTATAAGGCCTGATGTTTGGAGGAACACTTCCTGGAATCAAACGAATATCATGATCATGATCATGAATAGGTGGGATCCCTTTGGGAGTTTCAAACACCTTGTAATGATTGTCCAATAATTTTTGGAGATCTGCAAAAATATATGATTTTGATGTTGGAACTTCTAGTGAGAATAATTGTGCAATTACGCCTCATTGTTCTTTCTTTAGAAGCTTTGTCATGACATTAGAGCTTATTATCTTTCTCGGCTTCCCTGCAATGCCCTATAATTCGACTTTCTTTCCTTCTGAAAAAAAAATTCAAGAAAAGTTCTTGAAAATTAAAAGCTACCATCCCAAAATATTGTAACCATTGTACTCCTAGTACAACATCAGCACCTCCCATAGAAATGGAAAGCATTGGACTATTCAATACATATTCCCCCATGGTTAGCTTGATATTATGGAATTTTCCAGAGCAATTTATAGTTCCTTCATTTGCAACCATCACTTGACATTCTGGTGCTGGGTATAGGAAACAATTCAATTCCTTGGCTACCTTACAATGAATAAAATTATGGGTGCTACCTGAATCAATCAACACTATTGCCTTTTTCTTCTCGATATCTCCTTATATCTTAAGAGTTTGAGGAGTGGTAATTCCTGCAAATGCATTACACGATATGGTCGTACTCATTTCTTCCTCTTCTAGGGCTGGTTCCTGGTGTATATCCTCTTCTTGTTCATTTTATTCTTCCTCTTCACAATCTATGTAAAATAATTTCTTCTCAACACATTTATGACCTTTAGTGTATTTGCTATCACAACTGTAGCAAAGCCCTTTTTCTCTTTTTTCTTCCAATTGTTGTGGTTTCAACCTTGTGGGTTGTGGAAATCTTGGAGTAGCAACACTTCCATCTTTATAGAAGTGAGTGGTAGGCTTCCTTGTCACCATAATTTTATATTCAATTTTTCTTGCCAACATGAATGCCTTCTCCAATGAATCAGGTTCCAAAACACGAACTTCATGTTGGATGTTATCCTTTAAAGTACCTATGAATAGATCAATCATGTGTTCCTCTGAAATATCAATTACCTTTATATTCAATTTTTGGAAGTCCTCAATGTGCTCCCCCACTGAAAACTTTTTTTTGAGATTTATCAATTGGTTAAAGAAAGTGTTTCTCTTTGTATCCTCATAATGTGCTATCATTTCCTTCGTAAAAATTGACCAAGTGACAATTTTTTTATGGGAGCAAAGCCATCGATACCATACAAATGTATTTTGTTCTAAATGTAAAGTTGCAATGCGTACCTTTTGTGTGTTTTGCACATTATGGAGATCAAAATATTGCTCCATCTCTAGTATCCATGTTACAGGATCCTTTCCATCAAACTTCCTCATATCCATTTTTGGAATATGGTGGTTCTTCCCGCCAACATTAGAGTTTATGAAATCATGATTAGCATTTATTTTGTTCTCATCATGAGTTTCCTCTACTATCTTTTCACCATTAGGAAACATTTCTTGTATCAACTTTGTCAAACCTTCCATGTCTGCTTTTAGATCATTCTTCATGTTTTTCATCTTAGCTTCCATGTCATCCATCTTAGATTCCATGCCAGCTTCCATGCCATTCTTCAAACCATCCATCTTAGATTCCATGCCTTTCTTCAAACCATCCATCTTAGTTTCCACGCCTTTCTTCAAAACTTCCATGTCATTTTTTGTTGCTCTTTGCGAGAGAGAAATTTGTTGCACTTGCTCTTGTAATTTTGATATGTCATGTTTCCATTCTTCATATTCATGAGTCATAGTAGAGCCTTCTAAAGGATTAATGGGTGTTGATTTAATTTTAGGGGCCATTTTAGAATCCAATACTGATATCTATTCTATAATATTTCCTTGGAATCAATTCAACTTGATTCTTCAAACAAGACTTATGCAATTTGGAAAAAAAATACACACCTTTTACTTGCTTTTGAGTAGCTTGATATTGAAATTGACTTATCTATATAATTGCAGATCCTCAATATCTAAAATTCAGCTCTGTAGTAGTCCTATGAAGCTTCTTTCAAATGCCATAGGTTTGACTTGATTTGGATTCTTCAAGACAAAGTTATGTCCAATCTCCCAAAATGACCTAATTATGGACTATTTCAGTAGAGCGAACTTGTACGACTTGTCACGTGTCACTGTTTGCTCCTTTGGCTCTGAAATTTATAGACATGAAACTACAGTTTGTGTACTTCTAGTCACTTTTTACAGAATTCCAATCTGATGCTCATAGAGAGACCTATTAAGTGTTTCTCACAATCACCTCTTTGAGATGAAATTAGGGAGCCTGAAAAAGACCTAACTTCCATAGATCATATCTCCAAAACTATTGTGAACCAAGATCTGAAATTTTGTGACGATGTTCCTCAGCAATTCAGCTTCATGCTCTACAAATTTCAGCTTCTAAACCTTCATATAAAAAACGTTATAGAGAACAGTCTGTGATGACCTTTTTAAGTGAAATTCAGGAGCCTGCAAAACGACGTAACTTCCATTGATCATATCTCCGAAAATGTTGCGAAAAAAGCTCTTAAATTTTGCGATGATGTTCCTCAGGATTTTGGCTTCGCACTCTTAAAATTTCAGCTTCTGAACCTTCGTAGAAAATAAGTTATAGTGAACGTGCCACAATGACCTGTTTGGAGCAGCGAAACCCTAGAATCCAAAGCTTTGATACCAAATGTTGTTAAACTAGCTCCAAAAATAGAAGAAAAGAGATATCAACGCCTTAGAAATAAGTCACTTCGAGGGGGAAACCTCCAATACATTACTTGAATGAACAATTCTTGGATGATACAAATTACAAAACCTCCTTTCTATATATAGGAGTCCATGGGGCCACAATGTAATCCTAGTGGGGCCCAATGTAATCCTAGCCGACCTAACAATAATAACATAAGGGCACAATAATAACAATATGGGGGTTATAGGGGTATAATAATAAAAATAAGGCGGTTACAATAACAACAATAAGGGACTATACTAGTAATATCGGGACCTAACAGTAGATGGTGGTACAATCATGGTGCAAAGGGGCTACACCTTAGCTTTGGAGGATCAGGAGGTACTTCCACTTTGGAAGGAATCTCCCATATATAGAAGCAATATGATAGATGACTTTGGCATTTGGCATGTCAAAGAATGGATTCATAAGAAGACAAGAGCCTTATCACAAAGGCCAACAACGCTGTCACTTGGGAGCTTGGATTTGTTGACGGAGTGTTCCCAGGAGATGAGAGTGTTCGAGTAGTATATGGAGACATATATTACCATGATATGATCTTCTTGACTTGGATCTCCAAGCATAAGAAGAATACTTTGTATGCAGCACATGGTTCATTCCTTTCCATTCACAAGGGTCCCATGGAGACATATCAGAACACTATGGAGAGATCACCCATGGATCTCATTATCATCCTACTCTCAGTACATCGTAAGGGTTGTGTTTTTGCACTTATTGATCATCTAACACAAAATTTGCATTCTCTTTCCATTTATATACAGTGCATTACTCCACAAGAGGGAAATATTCTTTTTGGGCTTCATGATCTTTGCAAGACCAACATCAGTGATGGAGATAGCCACTTCTTGTATGGCTTTGGGCAAGTGTGGTGCTATTATTTTTATGCTTAGTTGATACACAATGCCATTTAATATTTTATAGTATATGAGATGACATGCACAACTAGCAAATGGTTGGAAGACAACTTGCCATATTATGTTTTGAAACGGTAGTTAGAAAAATTGCGCTGTGACCACTTGGGAAACTATTGGTACCTTCCAGAACTACATGAAACCTTCAGTATCTTTATCATTTGGATGCCATATGGTGATGATATCCTATTCATCATATATGGGATGGTTTGGGCACACATGATTCATGAAAATAGAGAGAGGTCTTTGAGGATCCAGTTTTTTGCTTGCCTCTTGAAGGAAACATTATTGCAGCCCAACATCAACAGCCACTCTACATTTTTCGTAAGTGGAGAGAGATAAAATGTGAGACAAACAATTTATTCTATCAAGTTCATAAATGCTGTCCACCTACATTGCAGGAGCCTAAGGTGGAGGAATTTTTCTATGAGTTGCCATTTTTGAGGGTGACTCATTTTGTATGGATGATAGCTTGGGGATGGGAGCTTCACATGGGAATGAAGGTTCCCAATATATTTCATATTCCATGCCTCAAGAAGGCCTCTAGACAACATATTTTTTCCTCCATGGGTATTCCACTTTTTCATGATGATAGCTATTTGGGATTGTCACCAAAAGCTAGCTTGCATACTTGGAGGAGCAACTTGGAGATTTATTGATGATACATCATATTGTTCATTGGAGGAGATTATCATATGAGGATGCTACAGGAGGAGGAGTGGAGGCTCTTCAGTTATATTCTTGTAGTTGCTTGAGGAAAAGCAACATTTGGGATGAGAGGACTGTAATATTCCTAAATTAGCATACAACTAATATGAATATTAATTTTTTCTTTTGTCATTTAGATAGATGAATAAGTGGGTAGGGAGACCCATAAATCTCTTTAATAAGAATAAAACCCCTCTTAATATGAAAATGGATAATATTAATAGATGGATAAAGCACCCTCATGTGTGAATAGGGGCTAATGCATGTGGACAAGGTCAAGTTTGACCAAATCAACAACGCTGGTATAGAGGGAGTGGATCATCAATGAGAGACAACGTAGTGTGAATGGGAGAAAGTCTCCATGATAGAAGTGAATTTAATGAGTGGGACCCAAGGTTAGAAGGCTCACATTGTTTATAAGGAGGACAAGGCATCCATAGATGGGCATGTTTTTTATTATTATTTTCTTGATGGTCTATTTAGACTTGTTGCTCTCTTCAGCTGTTTAGCTAAGATTGCAGTGTTGTTTAGCACAGGGTGTTCCCGGTCGGGAATCCCACCTATTTCCTAGAGAGGTCACTTGGAAGAGTATTTCACTACATTTTCCACTATCTCGCATTAGGCCAAGCTCCATCTTGTTCTACAACACAGTTTTTGGAGAGTATTGTGTTGTGTTGCAGGGTGTAGCAGTGGAGGGTTGAGAAACCCACTTTATGAGCTAGTTTTCCAGAGGAGGAAGCATTCTTCTCATTGGGAGATCAGAAAAGGAGGTTATTGAGCTTTCTTTCACATCTTGGCACCAGAAAAACCTATTCCCATCATCTACAGCCCAGATTCCCTCTTTGACTGCGTTATTCTAGTGAGCACTTGCAGTGGAGGTTTCAATGCTTGATTTGGAGGGTGAGATCTTTAGTGTTGGGCTCAGCCTTTCACTTGAAGGATCTATTGGATGAGATCTATTCATTTAGATATCATTTTAATCCATATCCATCCATTTATTCAGTTGTATCTTCTATTCATCCCTAGGGTTGCATTCCGACATTTTGTACTTTTTGGTATTTCCGGAAACCCTTTCTAGGTTATCTAGGAAAAGTATTTGGGAGCCTAGATCTTCATGCCTGGAATTATTTGAGCTATAGAACAGCATATCCTTATTGATATATCATTCTTGTAGCATTTATTCCCTAAAACTGTGATGTCTTAGCTCATGGGCTTTGTATGGCAGCTTTTTCTCATGTATTGACGTATTTGTTTAGTAGAGGCTTGTTTTCTATTTATTCAGTGACTTGATCCTCAAGATATTGTGCCTATTATTTGCTGACATGTTTAATATTATGGCTGTACATCTATTCCATATCATGATGTGTTGATTTATTCACTGTTATTTCCATGTTTATGCACTATATTCCTGCTTTTCCCATTTGAGAATATTACACATTGGATGCAGATATTAAATATAAAAACTTGTGGACATGGAATGTATTCTAGTAAATTGCATTGCAATTACTACCATGGGCCTCCACGGGTTATAGGTCCTCAATATGTTAGTATCTATGATGAAAGAGAGATGGCAATGATAAGTATGGGTTGTCCTAGTTTGTATGGTGGATATCTTCAAAACAAGGTTGCCATCTTAATGAACCTAAGTTCTGACATGGTAAACCTAGATCTAGTCCTCACCCAGTGTCATTCCATCATACTTTGTCAAGACTAAAGAGGACATAATGGGCCTTCAAATTATAATAGGTTGCTTTTGAGGTTATAGATAAATATTATCCAAAGCAAATGGATTTTGGGGCTCCAAGCGATATGAATAATTTAAATGATAACAATCATATGTTTTTTCCCAAGATTCAAATGTAGGGATACATTTTGTGGATTTTTATAATATATATAATGAGAGAAATAATCCATGAGGAACATCTATTGGTCATTGTGATTAGGGAAATACTCAGAGATAATAAGACTATTTAGGTTCAAATCAAAGATGGTGTTGATTCTTGTAGCTCCTCAGTTGAAATCATATATGACTTAGGAGATATTTTTATCTTGAAAACATCATAATATCCTCACTGTAAAGTATCAAAAAGAGATCAATTATGATCATCTTGAATAATTTCTTTAACATTTTATTATGCCATTTTTCGAACCTTTTGTAATTTTTTGTGTAATAAATTTTCAAACTTTTGGTCCTTTTGTAATTTCAAATTTCACACACATAGATACTATGGATTAAATATTCCTTAAAACAAAGTGCAAGTTTTAATTCTTTAATTTAGAAAATTTCAGATTTATTCAAGCATCAATATCTTCATGCATGTTATGAAGCATACTTGTATACTATATGAAAGCAAACGTTCATTTTATTCAAGACAGTAAAAATGTAATCTCAATAAAATAAGTTATCTTTCTCTACTAGAGCATATTCATAAAATATATCTCAATAGAAAACTTACATTCTCTATCCAAAAGGTACAAAGAACATGCTTGTTTTTGTGGATGGGGGATTTTGTCGACTGCTGGTTGTGTAGTCAAAGCTACTGGTACAACAAATCCTGACACACGTGGCACAAAGGTGGCTAAAGGTTGGATATACGAAGTAGCACTCACTCTAGATGCAGGCACACCATTATTTTACCAAGAAAACTTGGCAGGTTGAGAAAATTTTTGTTCCAAAGAGCTTACTCCAAGCCCTGTTGGTACGTTTTGTATGGGTGTCATAGGAGGAATATTGCCTGCAACATAAACAAGACCCTGAACGAATAGATATGCTTCTGGTATAAGTGTAGAGAAACATGGGATTCATTTGGATTAAGCTTGAATTCCTAAAAAAAAGGGCCAATAATTTCATAACACAGATGACAAGAATCGATGACTTAGGTTTTCTTTACCAATGTTCCAGAAATCTAGATAAAAAATGCATCTCTTATAAATAACCAACATAATCATAACCCATTTTCTTACCTTTTCATTGGGATTTAATGCCAAATTCCTTATAAAATATACTTTAGATGAATCTGTGGTTGATGACAATAAAGATGATGATGCAAAACAAGAGCTTAGCAACTGAAACGCTAGGGAGCCCAAATTTCCTGTCCTATTTGTCAATGTTAATTTTTCTTGTGGGGAAACAACTTGAGTAGATAATTCACCTTTGTTGGAGGAGGCAGGCCTTGATGATTCGACAACATCAGCTGGCTCACATGACAATGCACTTAAATAACTCACAGAAGTGGCCTATAAACATGATGTATGAGTAGCAACTGTAGAATGCAGAAAAGCAAATGAGATGAGAGAAATAGCCATTTTTTATAGAAGCATCGTATTCTTTCCATCACTGAAAACACCTGTGACTTGACGCCTCTGCCTTCACAGTAATCATGATCTATCTATAGAAGGAAGTTTCCCACAATTAGTAGCATTGATATAAAAATTTATGAAAGGTTGAGGAAAAAAAATAGTGATGATTTGTTTTAATGGAAGACATAAATACTACTAAATAGGTTTTCTTAAAATAAAATCTAGGATTTATATTTATTCGAAGGATCAAATACAACCTATTTAGTATTGGCGTAAAACCCTACCAAAAATGTTGACGGAAAACACTCAGACCATAGGAAGCACACATCCATAGGGAGAAGTTTCTCACACACACTTGATACATATGAAGGGAAAATTTATGGTTCCTTCTACACATAAAAAATATTTTTACAACACGTCTGAAGCTGAAGATAGATAAAATAAGATAATTTTATTCGCATTCAAAATTACAAACTTAGTTAAGTCACAACTCTGTGCAGTTGAACTTAAACTAATCCTACATATATTATTAACTACATAAGAAAAATAGGTATGATTGACCTCAGTGGCACTAAATAAGAATAAACTAACAAGGGTCCCATAGAGTACATGCTTTCACATATTAACAAAGGAATGAGGTTTTCCACGACATGTACCTCAGGGCGAGCGATTAATCCTCTACGATTTGTGCTAACTCCATCCCCTTTGGTGCACACCACTTCCACATGAATAGCGCAACAATCAGATATTACTGGCTTGAGGGGTCCTGACCCAAGTTTGGAGTTATCGTGCAACAAAAAAAACCCTCCAACTACTGGCGCTTTCGACAGTGATATGCTTGCACAGACCAAAGTCTTATCCGAAGCAGTATGGGGGGGTGCTGGAACTAGGTTTCCACACCTTGAGGGAGATTTTTAGTTCGCAGATCTAATTAGAATTACCGCGACTAATATAAATACTCTTCTCATGCACAGTCAACAGATCTAACCCTTTCACAGATTACGATATAATACTTTAATATATTTTGCGCACAATATACTTCATTCAGATATATTTATCTAACATCAAGTAGTTATCACGCATAGATGAAATTATCCATTAACAGAAGTAAATACAGAATATCAAAAGAAAAATTAATAGATAATCAAGATAGAAAGTCACATAAGAATCCAGGTTCACCAAAAATTCCTTCTTTATTAAGAGATCTTTCAATTCAGTACAATATCTTCTGTGCACACAACAGCAAAGTCCGCACATAGCTCAGGACTTAGGTCTCTATGCACACAGCCAACAGGAGCCTTTCTACCCAAACTAACCCAGACTTAGGTCAAAATTTTAATAAAAAACATCAAGATATCATCATCATCAAGTCCTTACTCGACTCAAACATTACATATGTATACTATCATAGACGCGCACATACCATGGTCTCAAACCATGGTTTGAGACTCATGGTTTTTCCATTTAACCCATTACAATAATTAAGGGATTTTGACCCACCCCAAATCCCCTTTGAATATTTGTGTGCAGTGCGTATAACAATACTTAGACAAAATTAACCACAAAAAAGTACACCCCAAGGGACCCCGTTCCAATAGGCCCCCAACACAATCTCGTGACTCATCCTGAGTCACTACAGGGTGGTTGCCTTCATCTTCACCTTCAATGCTTTGAAAGAGCTCTGAAGTGGCATGATGACTTCAATGCTCTGCGTGGCAGCACTATGTTCTTCATCAACCAATTTTTTTGTTTTTGGCCACTTAGCTACCAAATTAATGCTATGTTGTGTTTATTGTAGGATTTCAAGGGCACTATCAAGGTTCTGCGAGAGCTGTACGGCTTCCTTAGCCCAAGGCTGCATCCTTGTTTCCAGTAGCTTCTCACAGCGGCGTAGATCCTTGATATTTGTCTAAATTTCCTTGCCTTCATGAAGCCTAGCAAGCCTCTGTGCTATTACTAATTGTTACACAGTAATTTGTCACCATCCCTGAAATCCCCATCTCGCCCATTGGAGGGTCGTTTCTGTGACCAATAAGTAGTGTCATGCCTTGAAAATACCATCATTGCATCCCTTGACACGAGGAAAACATTTCTTCTGTTGATCATTTCCTGATCAGACCCCTAAAAACACATGTTTTTGCCTTGGCGCTGGTAGCCCGTTATGTACTCGCGCCAATGAGGAAAATTAACACTAAGCCTGTGCCAATCGGCGCTCTGTCCCAGTTAAGCACCTGCGCCAATCTGGTTTTTGAATTTTTTTTAAAAAAAGAGGCGAAGTTTCGATTACAACAACTTCGTGGATGAGTCATCAGGAGTGGTTTCGACTGAATAACCATGGCCTTCCTCCTTTGGCCTCTTGTTTCCACCTTATGGGGAACCTCCCAAGGGATAAGGCCTCCCTTCCACTATTGTAGGGATCCCAACCTCCTCCTCTCCTCTATAAATATAGCTTTCATCCATTGATGAAGGGGCTGAATGGCTGAATAGCTAGTTCCCAAGAGCCATCAGAGCCTTATGCTGCAAGAGCCTTGACTCATTCTCTTAAGGCCAAATCCAAGCAAGGATATTATCGTCGAGACATCCAAAGAGAGAGGCTTGTCCCATCCCCGACAGGATTTTTGGAGACGTGTTCCACTGGCGACCTTTCGAAGGAGAATTCAACATCAGAGCCAGGTTGTATCCTCCTTTGATTGATTAATAATAAGTGACTATTGGTTATGGTTCCACTCCTGTTGTTGATTATGATGATGAGTTATGTCTTCTTTGACTGACATATAGTTGCATATAATGGATTTTACACTTGCGTTTGTTGTGTTTATTGCATGTGCAGGTGTCCGGTCATGGAGATCGTGAGGATCGTGATCTGCCAGAGCTAAGGAACGGGAACGCTACTCTCTATGCAAGCGACAACGTTGGATTCCAAGTAAGCCTTCATCACTAGTTGGTTTATGTGTAATTAGGAACCTGCACTATAGCGTGTGACGATTGTTGCTAGACCTGATCTGGGCTAGTAGGGATCGCCTCTATCCGCAGAGGGGATTTACCTCCACAACACTAATGTTGGCGCCGCCATTGTGATCTCTGTAAAATGTTGTTCCTTAATTCTGAGCTCATTTCTCAAATGTTGGATGATTAGGTCATTCTGAACATAAGTCCAAACACCCATGGTTTCATCTAGAAGGGTACCACATTTTTCCACTGTTGTTGCGACACTATTAGGGGTTGCCTTTACCTATGCTACGCATTGCGCTCGGACTTGTAGTGGTGTCTCAGGTTGGAGCTTCATCTACAGCTCAATGATATTTTCCTCAAACTCTTCCTGGATGGTATGGATCTCTGTGCACGATGCTTTTAGTGCAAAAACCAAGCTTTATAAATTCATTGTTGGCACGACTGATGCAGGAATAGTGACCTCTGGTAGGTCACCACACACTTGATCATTCATTTCTTCTATTGCGGTGCAACGATCCTCAGTTGCGTGAATCGCCTCCTTTGTAGTTTGTTGCTTCTTTTGCAGAATTGTTTCTTGCTGGTGAGACTCGACAGTGGCTTGGAAGGCATGGGCCTCCTAGTACTAGAACTTATCCATGATCATGGTGTGGATAGCATGGAGCTTTCCACTAGGTAGCATCGCCAGGTCAATGATAACCTCTCCACATGCTTGCACAATAACGTGCAAGGTAGGTGAATCAACTATAATAGCTTTCCCTAGAATATGAATTATTGGGATATCCAATGGGGGATGGAAGCACTATGCTGATTGGCTAAATGCTCATTTGGTTGATACTAGAAGCCAACATGCTCACTTTTTATAGGCTTGATTGCTTCACGCTCTCTTGTATTGCGCTTTCTTGCATATTTAACTCCTGGAGGCTTGACTGCAAACCCTCGAGAATGGATTTTTAATATGCTTCCATGTCATTCCAGATATCCTCTATGGCTGACTTTACTGTGTTCTCAATTTTTGCAAAGTCATCCTCGTTTATGGTGAGGTCCTTTGTTCCTGCCAACTCGGATCCCTTCCTCCTTTTGCACGGACCCACAGTGGCTTGAGAACCTCGCTTGGTGCCTTCACCATCTTTATCTTTTGCTTCCTTCTCCAAATCTATCGTTTCTCCCATCATAGTAGGCTTAGGTTATAATTCAGATTCATTTCCATTTTTTTGTGTATCCTTGGTTGTGCATGGTTTAGTTGGATTCTTCAGCACTAATGAAGAGGCACCCCTAGTGGTGCGCGACTCTAACCAGGTAGGCGACCATTTTTCTTTGACATGCAATAGGTCATCCTTTGAGACCAGGTATGGAAGTTCATACCAAAATCCTTCTATGGCAGATGTGCATGTTGTGAAATGTGGCTTTAAAGTCAGAAATCTGTTTATACAACTCGTAGAGGGTCGGCGACAACCTCGTCTTTGATTGAATTGCTCAGAATAAGGAAAATTCGAACAAAACCCAAAAGATCTTGTTCTTCATGACTCTGGTAGGTATTGGGTCAAAAAGGTGACTATTTTAAAGGTAACCTTAAGGCTTTACATTAACTATCAAACCAGGGCAAGTCTTGTTATTTCAAGAGTGTAAGAAAAATATATGCAAGTGACATCAGAGGTTAACTACTCTAGATCATTGTAAGAAATATTGTCTACTTCTTGGAGTTCAATCAAACCAACTTGAAAGTGAACTATGAAATACTTCAAACCAATAAAAGGAACAAATTATGTTCTAAGCTTATGCAAAACTAAACACTCAATAGTGAAAAGAATAGATTGCAATTGAACAACACGCTTTAATGAATTGAACAACTACCTTAATGAATTGAACAACAATCCAAACTAATTGGACAATAGTCAATTATTCTAGATTTTACAATGGAATTCTCTATTAATCCACTAATAGCATCATTTGGAATTAAAAATAAAACCAAACGTTCACAATTATGATGGAAAGATTCAAGAATTAACTATATGCAGAATTGAACAACAATCAATTATTCTAGATTTTTCAATGGAATTCTCTAATAATCCACTAATAGCAACATTAGGAATTAAACATCAAACCAAACATTCACAATTATGATGGAAATTTTCAAGAATTAATTATATGCAGAATTGAACAACAACCGAGATGAAAATAGTCTAACGAATGTAAAAGCGTCAACTCCTGATAAAAGAACACGAATGATAAATCTTCTTTGGTGAAAAGGAAGTTATAACATATCATTCCTGTGATTAACCAATTAAATGATAATGCTATGAATCACAAAGGATAACTAGAAATGCCAGTTTTGTAAATAAATGTATCGTACAGAATAGCAGGAGAACCCTTAGGGCCGAGCCCAAAGCCTTTAGAATCCTTCTTCTAAGGAATATTCAGAAATTGTTTATACTAAAAAAACCAATTTCTTCATTAATCAATAGAGCAATACATTAGCACGAAATTGAAAATTCTGTCCGAATACATTTATTACAAGAAAATTATAATACACGAACTGTGTCCCATCTCTTTCACCTTCAGCCTTTTATAGCTTAAAGGAAAATTCAAATAGAGTAACGGATCCTTCCCATCATGAGGTCCTGCCGCTTCGTGGTTGTCAACTGAACACTCCAAGAGTAGGCGTGCCTCTACATCTTCCGATGATTCATAGGAGCTGATACGATTCTGTTCACTTTCCTTTTCTGCTATCATTTGGTCATCCTGGTCAGTAGTTTGGCTGTTTCGCTTCCCTATCAATAAATACTACAACAAATTAATTTTTATGTTATTAAACAGAACTTTTATCATTAATTCATTCTACCTTAATTTTTCATTATTTTCCTTTACTTTATTTCTAAGATGAAGGAAAAATATATAAAAGTAAATGACAAATCATGGTAAAGATAGGGGTAAAAGGTACCTTCTCATTGGCCCAACATACTCCCTTGCTTACCTTTTTGCAATTCCTCATGCAAACAAATGTTTGAGGTGTAGCCGGGTTAAAGAATATGCAGGATATACTTCTTCCTTGTAAAGTCTAAAAACATGTCGTTGTTTTATCTTTGCAAATGTTGAGTTTGTGTGCCCCTCTGGTAACTCATAATCATGATGATAGTCTTCAAGAGGGTACCATATGATGGGGCATCTTGTTGATAAGTGGTTGTCATTGATGTCAACCCAAGCATCACCAAGGGCTACCCTGATATTGCATGGTAATTTTGACCTACCAAATTACTATATTCTGGGTCAAGAATAATTTGGATGGTTTCGACTTGTCGAGATGTTTCTGTTGATATATGGCATGCCATGTAATTCTTCACGGTTTGAGAGATATTCATGTTTGAAGTTTGTAACCCCAGTTAGTGGGCTAAAACCCCATGGAGTTGTGGCATGGGTCATTGAAAATTAAATAATTAATAATTTTTAAGCTCCTAAAATCCTTCCCATGTTCACTTGTTTAATACCCTCTCAACCTAAGAATTTATATAAATTGTGATCCTCATATCCTCCATATGTAGGGATTTCGCTACCTGAAATAGGTCATCATGGAATTTGCGCTATAACATTTTTTATATGAAGGTTCAGAAGCTGAAAGTTTTATGAGGCAAAGCTGAAATCCTAAGGAAGCTCCTGTAAACATTTCAGATCAAGATGCACAATATTTTCGGAGATATGATCTGTGGAATTCAGTGTTTATGCAGGCTCCTCAACTTCATCTCAAAGAAGTGACCTTGGGAAAATCATCATAACTCTCTCTATGAGTATTTCATTGGAATTCTGTAGAAAGTGAAATATAGTGCACAAAATGTAGTTTTATCTCTATCAATTTTGGAGCCGAATGAAGAAACAATGACACGTGAATGTCGTACAAGTTCGCTATACTGAACTGGTCCATAATTAGGTCATTGTGAGAGATTGTGAATAAATATCTCTTGAATAATTTAAATTGATTCAGACCTATGGCATTGCAAAGAAGATTCAAAGGAATATTAAAGAACCGAATATCACATATTTGGGATCTTAAATAACAAAGATACACCAGATTAAATATCAAGATCCTAGAAGGCAAGAAAAAGCTAGATCATGTGTTGTCAAGGGCTGCAAAGGACCAGATTTTCTAGGGAAGCAAAGCAAAGAAAGGTGCAGCAGGGGGTAGCATGGAAAATCAGAAATCATGGTGTAGAACAACAACAATAAGTTCACCACATGAAGTCCTCAAGTGGGCAACACTGGATATAGTCATTATAAACGTATCGTTGTACTAAGTCATTGTAAATGCATGATTGTAAAAATTGTACAAGTGTCTATCTGCCAAGAGTTGAAGAGGCAGTGTCGGGAGGTCTAGGATCATCATTAGGTGGTTGTGTCATAGTTGGAGTTATGGTCTAGTGTGTCTTCTTCTTCTACATCATTCTATATCATTGTAAAGTGGACCATTTTCCCTAGTATGGGAGTCCATTCTTCTTTTAATCTTCTATAGGGCGGTAGTGTGGTGCTAGGTTGGTGCATGAAGTCACCAACAGGTTCAAGACTATGAAAAATTCAGGGTGGTAGGGTGGTGGTAGGGTGAGTTGTAGCTCATTGGGTGTTGGGCAATCCGTTCAATTGATTATTGAAGAATCTAAGGGCGTTGGAGCATCCATACAGTGGGAGCTGCAGAAGAATGCTTTTCTAGATTCTAGGAAGTTGCAGCTTTATTTTCAATTGGAGTTGAATATTAAAGAATTATTAGAAAACAATTTAGGTGGTTTTTGTCCAAGAGAGGGTTTCCACCTTAAAAAATGTGTGCATTTGTGTTCCTTTTTTTTACTTCTATCATTGTACAAACACTGATAATAATTGAATATTAACTAATGTTCTGAAAGATTAATAATAATACTAATTGAAAGGAATATTGATTCACGACCCCCCCCCCTTTCAGTATTTCCAACAATTGGAATCAGAGCTTGGTTCCTTCAATAGCAGTTTAACAGCTGGGAGGTCATGGAGCGTACCAAGGATGGTGTACCTCTGTTCAGTGAAAATAATTATGCACTCTGGAAAGGAATAATTGAGGTCTATCTCTTGGCGCAAGGTTAAGAAGTATGGGACACTGTTCAAAATGGATTTACATCAACCGCGGATGAACAAGGTAAGAATAATTTGGTAAATGATGCAAAAGAAAAGAATATTATTATCAGTGTATTTATTGAATCTACTTATCATAAGGTGTTGGGTTGTAAAACCGCCAAAGATGTATGGGAAAAGCTTGATAATATATATGCAGGTGGCTCAAATGTCAAATATGCAAAGCTTCAAATCTACAGAGCAAAATTTGAGCAACTCATAATGAAAGAAGATAACACCATTGCTTCATACTTCCAACACGTTGATGAACTAACCAACACTCTGGAAGGATTGGGAGAGCCTGTTGATGAGAAGACTATTATACGAAATATTCTTAGAATGTTACCAGGTAGATCCAACCCAAAGTTATCAGTCTTAGAATATAGTGCAAATCTAGACAAACTCAGTATAGAGGAATTATATGGAGTTCTCATAGCATATGAAATGAGACTTGATGAAGAAGAGGGTACTTCGCATCTAGAAACTATGTTCATTGCATCTAAGAAAACCAATAAGGAGAAACAACCTTCAAAGGCACATAACTGCACCTACAAGTGTGAAGAAAAGGAAGATGATGAAGAAGGTCTTTCAGTTGGAGAATATGTTTTCTTTACGAGAAAACTAAAATTTGGTAAGGGAAAATTCAAGGGTAAAATTCCATTGATATGTTTCGGCTGTGGTGAGGTTGGGAATTTCACAGCAAAATGTCTCAACATAAGTGATGGCAACTCAAAAGAAAATAAAGGATTTAAGAAATTCAACAAGCAAAGAAAAAATAAAGGATTCAAAAGGAACTTTCTCTCTAAAGAAGATATGTCATCATCCAATGAAGACAATGACAATGAAGAAGAAGCTAATGAAAGAGTATTGTTTATGGCCAAGCACATTAAACAAGAGGTATGAAACAATGAAGAAGAAGGGTTGACCATAGAAGAATTTTCTAAGGAGGCAATCAAGCTTATAAAAGAGCTCAAGTCTGAGAAGATCCGTTCCAATACTCTTTAAGATAAAGTTCAATTTCTAAAAATTGAAGTTGAAGAACACAAATGTATTGAAGAGTCACTTCAAAAGAAGTTGGAAGAAAGAAACCAAGAAAGGGAAGCATTAGAAGCCGAAGTAGTCTCGCTGTGTAAGGAAGTGAAGAAGGGAAAAATATCCAAAACTATGCCAATAGCTCAAGGGCACTGGAAGAAATCATCAACAATCAATGATCTTACAATGAAAGTATTGGCCTCGGTTACAAAGAAGAACAAGTAGGATGTTCTACAAAAAAATACAATGAACCTATGATATGTTACATGCATGTAGACTTCATCGGACAAGATTCACAAGAACAACCTTGGAAGAAAATTCCTCGACGAATATTTCCATCCAGGTACCAACATATGTTTTATGGCTATTTTTATTCATGTGGAAAATTTGGTCATAAAGCTATAAAATGTCACACATACCCTAGGAACCAATACAATTCCAGGAGATCTGTCAAATATGAACCTCCCAGGGCTCAACGAAAGATCAATAGATTTTAACATTTAATAAATAATATTGAAGGTTACAAATGTAAAAACTTTGGACACATAGCCAGAGACTGTAGACTTGAAAATCCTCTAGAAGAATATTCGAAGCCACAAAACGAACGAGCATGGAAGAAGAAGAAGACTGATAATTGTGCTCTCACTCTCAAGGCTCAAAACAATAAATATGTGTGGTATGTTGATAGTGGTAGCTCAACGCATATGACTGGAGATAGAAATAAAATTGTATACCTGAAATAGAAGAAGGATGGAACTGTGTCCTTTGGAAATGATGGATCTTCAAATGTTATAGGATTAGGTACCGTCACACTCAGAAGCAAAGATGCTCTAGCCAAGAATGTTCTATTGGTTGAAAACATGAATCACAATCTGCTCAGTGTTGGACAAATGTGTGATCAAGGACACACAATACTATTCAACTCCACAAAATGTGAAATTAGGAAAGACAAGTATGGTGAAATTGTGGCTACAGAAAGTTGAGATCCAAACAACACATATGTTTTGGATGAAGCAACTAAAGCACGTCTACTAGCTAAAGAGGATGATATAATATTTGGTAGCAATGATGATCGACCAAGTAAGAACTTTGCTACAAAGATGCAAAGTGAGTTTGAGATGTCTTTACTTAGTGAGCTGACATACTTCTTAGGGCTTCAAATATCCCAGCAAGAGAAAGGAATATTTATATGTCAAAACAAGCACATCAAGGAAATGCTCATGAAATTCAAAATGGAAGATTTCAAACCCATCCTTACTCTGATGGTAACAGGTTGAAAATTGAGCATAAAATATTCATCTAAGGATGTGGATCAAAGGTTGTATAGATCTATGATTGGTAGTCTTATATATGTAATAGCCTCTCAGCCAGATGTTATGCAAGCAGTTGGACAAGTAGCAAGATTCCAAGCAGCACCAAAAGAATCACATATTATTTCCGTCAAAACAATACTTCAATATCTAAAGGGAACAACAGAATATGGCTTCTAGTATCCCAAGGGTAACAATCTCATTATTTAAGCCTTTACATATGCATATTGGGCAGGAAGCTTTGATGATCGTAAGAGTAATCGTGAAACATTTGAATATCTTCACCAGAAGCTTGGGATTCTCCCAAGTTCTCATTAGAATTTCCTTATTCAGAATATAAAGAGGGAGTGGAAGTGTGTACAGGTCTGCAAGATGGTTGTGTGTCAGAGGGACTTACCCTTTGCCATTGATGTCAAAGGGGGAGAGAATGTTGTAAGAAGACGTGTCATCATCGTAGGGGGAGTACTTGTGTTGCCATCAATGCCAAAGGGGGAGATTGTTGATCAGTGGTTGTCATTGATGTCAACGAAAGAAGCGCCCTGGGATACCCCGATCTTGCATGGTAATTTTGACCTACAGAATTACTGTATTTTGGGTCAAGAATATTTTTTATGGTTTCAACTTGATGAGATTTTTCTGTTGATATATGGTATGCCATGTAATTCTTCACAGTTTGAGAGATATTCATGTTCGAAGTTTGTAACCCCAGTTAGGGGGCTAAAACCCCATGGGGTTGTGGCATGGGTCATTGAAAAGTCAATAATTAATAATATTTAAGCTCCTAAAATCCCTCCCACGTTCACTTGTTGAATACACTCAACCTAAGCATTTATATAAATTGTGATCCTCATATCCTCCTTATGTAGGGATTTTGCTACCTGAAACATGTTATTATGGAATTTTCACTATAACTTTATTTATACAAAGTTTCAGAAGCTGAAATTTTTATGACGCAAAGCCAAAATCCTGGGGAATCTCCTGTACAAATTTTAGATCAAGGTGCATAAATTTTTTAGAGATATGATCTGTGGAAGTCAGTGCTTTTGCAGGCTCCTGAACTTCATATCAAAGAAGCGACCTTCGGAAAATCGTCATAACTCTCTCTCTGAGTATCAGATTGGAATTATGTAAAAGGTAGTGAACGGAATTTAGTTTTCTCTGTATCAATTTCAGAGCCCATATGAAGAAAAAAATGACACGTGGCATGTTGTACAAGTTCGCTCTACTAAACCAATCCATAATTAGGTCATTGTGAGAGATTGGGCATAACTCTCTCTTGAAGAATCCAAATTGGGTTAGACCTGTGGCATTGGAAACAAGACTCAGAGGACTACAGCAAAACCAAAAATCACATATTGGGGATCTGAAATAACAATGATACACCAGATTCAATATCGAGATCCTATAAGGCAAGAAAAATCTAGATCATGTGTTGTCAAGGGTTGCAAAAGACCAAAATTTCTAGTGCAGAAATGAAAAGTAAGGTGCAACAGAGGGTAGCATGACAAGAGAAGAAATCAAGGTACATAACAACAACAAGAATTTCACCACATGAAGTCTTCAAGTGGGAAACACTTCATACAACCATTATAAAGGTATCATTGTACTAAGTCATTGTAAATGCATCATTGTAAAAATTGTACAAGTGTCTATCTGCGAAGTGTTGAAGAGGCAGTGTTGGGAGGTCTAGGATCATCATTAGGGGGTTGTGTCATAGTTGGGGTTATGGTTTAGTGTGTCATCTTCTTCTACATCATTCTATATCATTGTAAAGTGGACCACTTTCCCTGGTATGGGAGTCCATTCTTATTTTATTCTTCTATAGGGTGGTAGGGTGGTGCTAGGGTGAGTTGTAGCTCATTGGGTGTTGGGGCATTCGTTCAGTTGACTACTGAAGAATCTTGGGCATTGGAGCGTCTATCTAGTGGGAGCTGGAGAAGAATTCTTTTCTAGATTCTAGGAATTTGGAGCTTTATTTTCAATTAGAGTTGAATATTAAAGAATTATTAGAAAAGAATTCAAGTGGTTTTTGTCCCAGAGAGGGTTTCCACCTTAAAAACTGTGTGCATTTGTGTTCCTTTTTTTTACTTCTATAATTGTACAAACACTGATAATAATTGAATATTAACTAATGCTCTGAAAGATTAATAATAATACTAATTGAAAGGAATAGTGATTCACCCCCCTCTCAGTATTTCCAACACATTTGTATCTGCACCCTATCCATGTAGGACCCATGTTCAAAACTAGGTTGTTGCACAGAAGGAAATGAGAAGAAACATCTTTAAAGTTCCTATACCTAAATGGTTCTCTGTTCTTAACATTATTTGTAGAGGCTAGGCATCTCGATTTGGTTGCTGATAATTCTTCTTCTTGAATGTCCTGGAAGTATGCCCGCCCATTCTACACAATATCCTTGTGAATAGGTCCCAATTTGGATATCATTCCTTTCCGCTGCATAAATTTCTTATGTTGAGTAAACAAGTATAGGGGTTTAGTAGTTTCCCCTATGACCCATAAATCTAGTCTATGTTCTCTTTTCTAAAAGGTATTATAGGCCTTAGCCCATCTAGTCTGATTTTTGGCTAAAGACAAAAAATCTTGGAACTGAACGTCCCCTATGAAGGGACTAGGGTTACTGTCTCTATCCTCTTCTAGAAAAAAATTGTGCAAATACAATTCACAAAAAATATGCTAGACCTGCTCATCTTGCTCATTGTAACATTGGACAAATTCTTAAACGGTTTTAAAAGTAGTGGGCTTCCCTGCCCTAACAGCTTTGATTTTCAACAATAAATATGTTTACACTAAGAACAAAGCATAATTACTGGTTGGTGCCCTACAAGTCAGTACATCTGAGTAAAGAGAACAAACAATAGTAGTTTTCTTCTTAGTCTGTTCCAATTGATCCTGTGCCTTCTTCACTTTTTCCCTTTCTTCCTTGAGTTGGGCAAAGGTTTCGTCTTCAGTTGCAGAAAGGTCTTTGAATCACTTTAGTAGTGCCTAATGTTTTTGTAAGGGTACTAATTCCTTATTATGCTGGGCCAATTCATGCTGAACTTGAATTAATTCGTTACGAAGCTTATAATTGGCATATTTTTCTACTAGGGGAGTGTAGGAATGTGTTACGTCTGTTTGAGTCGCCTTATCTCCTGTAAGTATCAAATCAATATGCACATAGACTTTAGAAGTGTGTATCAAATATGTTTTTATAGAGGCTTCAACATTATCTATTAAATTAGTCTGTACAGGAACTTTAGCAATATCTATTAAAATAGTATGTACAGAGGCTTCAACATTGTATATTAAATTAGTATGTACATAAATTTCAGCAGTATCTACCATTTGGGTAAAAAAATCTATTTGGGTTCCCATGGTAGCTAATTCCTTCTTAGACTTCCAAGCCTTGTCTACTTCTTCCAATAGTTTCCTTAGCTATTTTACCGTTTTTCTCAATTTCCTCCATTTCCTATTCATTTTCCTTAACTTGATCTCAACTGATTTTTCTTTTTAGCAGGGTTTTGGCAGGAGAAGGAGTAGTAGTGGCTTCGGTTTCAGGAATGGTTGTTCTAGTTCTAAGGTTATCAAAAATGATGTTTTATTCAGGCGTCCAAGAGGTTATTTCAGCATTAATGTCCTCACTGGGTGGAATAATATTTTATTCAGGTGTCAAGGGAACTGTCTCAATACTGGTGTCCCGTTCTAATAGAACAATATCCCTTGATTGGTTTCCAGATTCATATATTCTCTCTGTTTGGTCTTCCCTCCTCACCCATTCGTTATCAGAGGGTGATAAAACTCTCAAGGCTTGTAATTCATCATGGGGAGGTAGGATTTCAGTATGGCCAGAGCTGCTAGCAGAGGTAGACTGGTTCAAAAGGTCCCTCTGTTCCTCAGATTGTTCAGATGGGCTTCCAATTTCACGAGATGTTCTCATTTTCTCTAGTACTTGAGTAATTTATTCTTTGTAGTATTGTAAGGACATATTTTGACGGCTAAAAGGTGGTGTATGGGATTGTCTTGCCTCATATGGTAATACAGAGGTGTTTTGCCATAGTTGTAACCTTTCAGACCATCTCTGTTTTCCTGGTTCTTTGGTCGAAACATGGGTTCTCTTCCCTCTTTCTCTCCTAGGTATGGCTATTCTAGGGAGTTCAATCTCTGCTTTGTTAGGGTTTTCTTCAGGGGCAGGTAGGGTAGGATTAATAAATTTGTCCCATGTTATCTGATGTTTCTTTAACTCATGAATGATTATCAATTTAATCAAGCCATGGTGACTGGCAACTTATTGGGGGTTTTTAGCTCTTCTAATTCGAACAACAGTATTATGGAATACCGAATTTACGAAAAAGGGAAAATTAACTGAATTTTTTCGCTTGATAACAACTAATAGTTTAAGTTGACAAGACTTTACAACATCTTGGTGTCCGTTGCATGTGATATATCTTTGAATGAAGACTGTCAATTCTTTCCAAGGCTACTGCAAGGACGTAGGATTAATATCTTTCCCTTTTTTGGTCCAGTGGCTCACCAGGGTCCTCATACACTGAGATTGCTTCTTGTAGAAGGACATGTTTTTCAGTCCATCCTTCTCCTTCTATTGGAAGTATGGAGACCTCAGCGATTATTTCTTCGGAGACTGTTATGATTCTTCCTTTGACTATGGTATGCCCTTCTTGTAGGTTTTTCAAGAATTTAACTGTTGTCTCTGTATTAAACCCTTGTAGTCTGTGTAGATATGGAATCCAACCAGCTTTCTAGAGAATGGTGCGAGTTGATTCTGAAGCTTGAAAATTTGTGGGTTCATTTCGGAGAGAATTTCCACTCATGGCTACTATGTTATCGGAATTTTTTTATTCTTCTATATGCGTTTCTTTCAGCTTTGTTGGTTAAAACATCATAAACACTGCATGCAGTTTTTTTTTAAATATATTATAAAAATGCAACTTCATGACATAAATGCAAGGATTCTTTAGTCCAATCAGTGTATCTAAAGGAAGTCGCGAGGTTAATTCACATGCTTATTCATTATGAATATTCATACCCCCTCCAATGAGAGAAGGGTGTCCATGGCCTTGAAGTTTAAGAGAAGAAGAAAGATTGTAACAATCATGAATGCACACAAAGTAAAGGTCAGAAGTTGATAATAATCACAAATGTACGAGAGAAGGGTGTCCATGCCTTGAATCTAAAGAAAAGATGAAATATGGTAACAATCATGAATGCACACGAAGCAAAGGTCAGAAGTTGGTAATAATCACAACTGTATATCAGGTGAAAATGACCGAAGAAGGGGAGAAAAGAAGAGTAGAAATTATTATGAAAGGATGTCCTGTTTTGACAGCATAGCATGATGGAAGCATGACAGGTGACAGATTATGATCGATGCTGTCATCCCTTAATTCAACATGAAAAGGTAATTCACTCATAGTTAATTATGTGGGTTGGTAGTAATAACACTTATTCAAGTAGTGCATTTATTTTAGGAATGGATCAAATAGGAAATAGGGCATATAAAAGTAATTTTCTATTGTTAGAAAAATACTTCGATACCACAAGCAGAGCTACTGCTGCCAGCAGACATCCATAGCCTCAATAGGGTTGCTATTTTAACCCAAAAATGAGCCAGAATCCTCTATTTAAAAGTAGACATTTTTCTTGTTTTATGGAGAGACCACTGTGCTGGTGTGGTGGCCAGATAGTCATAGTTCCATTCATGGGGATTGTAACAGAGTGATTAGGCCAGCTCGTGATGAGACCTCCTATCCCTCAAGTAGTTTTAGCTATCGAGGTCACTACTCTGGTGTGTTGGCCATTGTGGGAATGTCACCTATTAAACCCTTATGATCATGTTAGGTTGGCTCATGATGAGACCCCCTGTTCTCTCTTAAAAAGAAAAAATTGCACATAGAAATAATATTTTTCTTTTTGAAAACTAGACATTTTTCTTGTTTTATGGAGAGACCATTGTGCTGGTGTGGTGGCCAGATAGTCATAGTTCCATTCACGGGGATTTTAACAGAGTGATCAGGCCAGCTCGTGATGAGACCTCCTATCCTTCAAGTAGTTTTAACTGTCGAGAAGGTCACTACCCTCGTGTGTTGGCCATTGTGGGAATGTCACTTGTTAAACCCTTATGATCATGGTAGGTTGGCTCGTGATGGGACCCCCTATTCTCTCTTAAAAATTTGCACATAGACATAATGTTTTTCTTTTTATTTATAAATGGAGGGAGGCTCATTAAATCCTTAAGAGTTAGGGATGGTGTAAGGAGTAAAAAGAATGCCAATGAAATTAATACTCTTATTCCTATATCCTCATGTCAAGGAGAATTACTACTTGAGAGTGTAGAAAGATATACCAGCATAAGAATATAGAAATGAATTATGTAATAATATGTCTAAACAGGATATATCCAACCCTTCATTATGCATATAAACCATGTCATCTTCAGGAGTAGATATTTCCATCAAAATTTCAAAAGATCATAATATTAGTAATATCGTTGCTTTTCTCCTCTTCATGTGCCAGTTTATTTTCCTAAAATGGCTTTTATGATGAGGATGTGTAAAGGAAGAGTGTATATTCAAAAATAAATCATCAAAAGACAAAAAAAAAAAACATGCTAGAAAATAAATCAGCCATTCAATTCGATATAACAACAAAAGTAAAATCACGCAAAAAAATAGTTGTTCATTTGAATTGAATGGTAGCTATTCAATTCAATTGAACAATAGTTTTTCAATTCGATTGAACAACAACTGTTCAAAGGTTTGAATAGCAGAAATAAAAACACAAAAAAAAAACATAGCCTTTCATTTGAATTAAACAATAGCTGTTCAATTAGATTGAACAACAGATGTTTAATTCTATTGAACATCAGATGTTCAATGGACTGAACAACAAAAAATCATGCAACAAAAAAATAGCCGGTCATTTGAATTGAATGGCAGTTTAATTTGATTGAACAATAGCTGTTCAACTCGATTGAACATCAACTATTCAAAGTTTTGAACAATAGAATAAACACACTAAAAAAAACACAACCGTTCATTCAAATTGAACAACAGGTTTTCAATTCGATTGAATGTATGTTCAATTTGATTGAACAAAAACTGTTCAATGGGTTGGAAAAAAAACACACAAAAGAAGGAATAAAAAAAAGAATGTAGCTGTGAGCATCAAAATAATGAAAAAGAGATGGATTTCTTATGTACAACAATGAGAAGAACTATAAATTGCAGGAAACATATATACAATATTTACAAGAGGAAATAATTTTTTTTTATGAACTTAAAGTTGTCGGGCCATCATCCCCTACAACTAAAATTTGGATGGTGGGGTCATCACGCACCTACTGGAAGAAATACTCTTTCATAAGTGGTTTATGATAGAGGCGAACCCGGTGCCCAATGACTCGAAAGGCAAAGCCAGATCCATCTATGGTGGTCAAGGTAATGGTACCGTTGCTGTGCACTTCTTAAATTTTGTATGGCTCGAGCCATCTTGTTTGTAACTTACCCGGGAATATTTGGAATCTGGAGTCGTAGACGAGTGCCCAATCTCCTTTCTGGAATGTCTTCTTTTTTATGAGGTTTTCATGCCACTTAGCTCATTGTTGTTGAATAAATGCAGTGCATTGTTGAGAAAGTAGTCGTGCTTCATCCAATTCATTTATTTGTTGTAGTCTTCTAACTTGGTCCTCCATCAAATCCAGCCCCACTTCTTGGGTTTTTCTCAGAGTCTTTATTTTGAATTCAATAGGAAAAATTGTTTCCCTTCCAAATACTAGAAGGTATGGAGAATATCCGGTGGTGTTTCACCACATTGTGCGATAAGCCCATAAGGCCTCTGGAAGTCTAGTAGCCCAATATCGACGATGTGTTGAGTCTGTTTTAGTGAGAGTTTCCTCAAGGAATTTATTGGTGCTTTCGACCTGCCTGTTCGCTTGTGGGTGGTAGGAAGAGGTGACTCTATGGGTGACATGGTGGTTCTTCAGAGTGGCCGTGATTTTATTTCCCACAAACTGTTCCCCTCCGTCAGTTATCACTTCCCGAGGTAATTCATACCGCACAAATAGCTCAAAAAGAAAATTGATCACGGATTCTTATGTAGCTCTCGATAAAGCCACTGTTTCTACCCACTTCACCACATAATCTGTGGCAACTAGTATGTAGGTCTTCTGATTCGATGGCAGGTTGAATGGTCCAAAAAAGTCTAGTGCCCACTGTTCAAAAGGTTCCACTACCAACTGTGGTTGTAGTGGAATTTCGTTAGATTGGCCAGGGTGGCCCATTCTTTCGAAACTATCGCAGGCTTGGACATATTTCTTAGCATATTTAAAAATTGTAGACAAATAATAGCCCATTTGTAATACTTTGTGCCCAGTCATGTGATCTGCAAAATGGCCACCACATGGTTCATCATGACAGGCCCTTAATATGTCATAAAACTCATCTTCTTGGATGCATCTATGTATATGCATATGAACTCCTATATGGAAAAGATATCCACCGATACAAGAGAATCTAGCACTACGCTGAACAATCGACTTCCGTTCCTTTGTTGTCAAGTGTCTTGGCAGCTTTCCTACTGCCAGATAATTCGCTACATATGCATACCATGGCGTATTTACTACTACAGTGAACAAATGATGATCAAGGAACTGATCATCCACTGCTAGTGGGTAATTTGACTTTGGAAATCTAGACAAGAAATATGCAAATACGTTCTCCTTTCCCGGATGGTCTTTGATATTTATATCAAACTCCTATAAAAGTAATGACCAACGAGTCACTCTTCCCTTTGTAATAGGCTTATTAGTTAAATATCTAATGGCAAAGTGATTAGTATACATGAATACTTGATAGCTAGTTATATAATGTCTAAATTTATTAATAGCATAAATGACAACCAAGAACTCCTTTTCTGTCACTGTATAGTTTAATTCGCCCGGAGTGATATTCTTGCTGATATAGTAAATAACATAGGGATTCTTGTCCTCTTCCTGACCGAGAACCGCCCCTATCGATGTGTCAGATGCATCTAAGGAAATATGAAAAGGAATCTCCCAATTGGGGCCACGTAAGACTGGTGCAGTCGAAACCAGTTTCTTCAAATATGAGAAAGCAGTGTCACATTTTTCCGACCAATGGAATTCAAAATTTCCAGTTAATACATACAAGGGTGCATCAATTAGTGAGAAACTCTTTATAAACCTACGGTATTATCCTACATATCTAAGGAAACTACGTACCTCTTTTGAGTACAAGGTGTGGCTAATAAAAGAATTACCTCAAACTTTACCGGATCTACCTATATTCCAGTTGCAGAGATGTAGTGTCCTAGGATCACTCCTTTGATCATCATGATGTGAAACTTTTCGTTGCTCAAACAAAATCTAGTAGCAATACATCGTTCCAATAATTTTTCTAGTGTTTACAGTGCCTGATCAAAGTCATCTCCATATGGAGTAAAGTCGTCCATGTAAACCTCAAGCCCTTGATTTATTAAATCAGAAAAAATATTGAGTAT
Source organism: Pinus albicaulis (assembly GCA_034641835.2). Lineage (NCBI taxonomy): Eukaryota > Viridiplantae > Streptophyta > Pinopsida > Pinales > Pinaceae > Pinus > Pinus albicaulis. Next base: position 966,114,079 of record CM076571.1, on the reverse strand, counting down.
GGCCCTTTGAAATTTTTTTGGGGAATTGCATAGTCTGAACGGAAATACCCTATAGGTGAATGTACCCCAAGGGCAAGTAAATGTCATTTTATCTTAGTCCTCAAGGGATATCTGGATTTGATTGTAACCACTGAAACCATCAAGAAAAGAGAAGAACTTCTTTCTTGTCAATGTATCAAGGACCTGATCAATAAAAGGGAGGGGGAAGTGGTCTCTCTATGTTGCCTTATTCACTTCTCTATAATCCACACAGATTTTCCGCTTACCATTATTTTTAGGAATGACTACTAGAGTAGAGACCCATTTGTTGTTTGAAATAGGATAAATGAAGTTTACATCTAGCAGCTTTTGTAATTCATCTTTTACAATGTATTTTAGATGTGGGTTTAACCTCCGCTGAGGCTTTCGAATAGGTCGAGCATCTTTTTTAGTATAAATGTGATGTGTGCATAGTCGAGGATCTATACCCTTCATGTTTGGGTATTCCTAAGGAAAGACTCCCTTATATTTTTGTAAAAATTTAATGAGCTTTTGCTAATGGTTACTATCCAAGCTGCCATTGATATTTAAAACTTTTCCTGGCTCAATTTCAATTGGCATGCTGTTGCGGACAACAGTCGTGGGTATGTGCTGGTCATCAATGTCTGTTAAGCGGTCCTCTTGTGCTTTGTTATCAAGAACTATTTTTAACATTTGGCACTTTAAATTTTCTGAAGTAGATGTTTGGTTCATGAAGTTATTGATTACATTATCTTCAGTTTTATCTTTGAATTCGAGTGCTTCAACTATTGTCAACGGTGAACGGATGTTTTGTTCATAGTATGTATGTGGCTATATATGAATATTTATAGTGGGAAGACTTGGTTTGGCAGGAGGTATATGACAATATTCTTTATGGCATCTAGTCTAGCAATGGTCATGTTGCCTATTTGACAAACTATGTAAGCATCGATCGGTGCTAACCAAGGTCCTCCCAATATCAGGGGATGTCCATCTAACCTAATTTTTGGGTTAATAACTAAAAAATTTGTCGGGTACTCCCATGAATATATAGAAACCAATATGTATTGTAATATACCTTCTGGTTTGATAATAGATCTGTCAGCAAGTTCCGACAAGGTAGATGTGGGTTCCAAGGTTGTTATACCTAACTTCTCACAGGTTTTTGTAGTTAAGATGTTGATGGCCACCCCCAAATCAACTAATGTGTTAAAAAAGGAGTGGCTAAAGATCTGTATAGTGAATATGGGGTTTCCTGTGTCCTCATATTTTTTTGGTGTTTCATTTCCCAAGAGTAAGTTTGACAGTGCTCCTGCTACATGAACAATTGGTACAGTCTTTGCTTTCCTCACCTGTTTTTTCTGCAGAGTTCTTTAATTTTTTTTGGCATAGATATGAATGCCTTGTATAGCCTGTAGGAGAGGAATTTTAGTGCAAAGATTTTTTAATTCCCCTAGGATATCAAAATCTAAAGAGACTATTGGTTTAGGTAGTGTTAATATCTCAGGGAATGGAGGGGAGGAAATAATAAGGTTTTTAGGATCTTTTTGGTCAACTGTGTCCCTCCCCTATTTTATATTAGTTTCTATCATAGTTGATTGTTTTGGAATTTCATACTCAAGTTGTGGCAGAGCCATATCTTCTTTAGGTGAAATAACACACCCTGATCTCATCCTAAGTTCATTGCATTGCTTCTATTCAGTTTCGGGGTTTGGGTTCTCAATGATCTGGATTGGCTAAACTGATCTGTTATTGGGATTAGGATTGGGTTGTGTTGGTAGTTGAGGACACATAATAAGCTGAGGATTGTGTTGGACTTGGTATGGGGCTGGTAACGTGGGTTGATTTTGAGCCCCTGTTTCCATAGGTAAATTGGTCATTCCCAGGGGTCGCTGCTAGCTTTGAAACCAATTTGTATTCTATGAAGTGGATGTAGGCCATTGGGACTGATATGGATTGTTTTTCCAATAAGGGGGGGGGGGGAATAAAAACTTGACCAACTATTACCTATAAGGGGTTGTGTTGGCCAAGAAGGCATGGAAAATGATTGGGATGGCTAGACAGTAAAAGGTGATTGGCCCTTCCATGCTGTTCCAGGGTTTTGTTGATTAAATTGTGGAGGAGAAAAGAACTGAGACGGGTCTTATGGCCTACCTGGTCATGATTTCCACTGTCGACATTAATTCATTAGATACACTGGTTCTGTTTCTTCTTCTGCCTCTTTAAAATCCACTTTCAACCCTGGGAGTGAAGGGAAATGGTCAGTGGCGTGGTCCTTGGTACAAATAGCACATGTCTGGACCATATCTAATGGAAAATCCCACTGGCTATGCTTCTTCAGACAGCATGGGGAAAAAACAACCAAGTTCTGTTCTACTAGATCTTGCTTCTTCTTAGCTTGTAGGACATCTAGCTACGTTGTGAGGGTGCCTAATATATCAGTTTTAAAATATTCTAAAAGATTACTGAATTCTGCTCTGGTCACATTGCCATCTGACTGTTTATAATTCCTTGTAGTTGAATCCCGTCTGGTTGGCCTGCTTTGTGTACTACCTCGAGAACACCTGATGCACAATGCAATAATGTCATCATACTATTCTTGAAATATGTCCCCTTTTCCCATTATATTAAGTGTTTTGACCCATTCTTCTTTCATTCCTTTAATCATTGTTGCTTTTAAAATATCTTTATATAGTGTAGTATATGGAGATATTTGCAAATTATATTGAAATATTTCAATGTATCCTTCTAATGTCTCATTGTCTTTTGCAGACATATTGAAGATTTCATCTTTTAGTTCTCAAGTTTGACAGTAGTCTTGATATTTGTTAAGAAAATATTTTTTCATCTGATCCCAACTATTAATGTTTCCTCCACCGAGCCCAATAAACTAACGTAATGTTGTCCCCTTCAAAGTAGAGGGAAATAGTTTCAGTTTTTGAGGGTCAGTGGTGTAGTCATATCCCCTACATAAGACATCAAATTCAAATAAAAATGCATCCAGATTTTCCGAGGTCATCCCATGGAAGGTGGGGATGTTTTGTAACAGAATAGATTTCATATGGGCATTTGCAGCTAGATCAACAATGGGATACTCCAATCTTGATCTCTGTCTCTGGTTTTGGTTGTTCGCCATGTGATCAAAGATGTGCCAATAATATTCAGGGATTTCTTGATCTGGGGGAATAATTTGAGTGGGATTAGGGAGTGGATTTGGAGGAGGCCTTACAGCACTTCCCTGATCTGGGATACTGGGTTTTTTTGTATCAACCACTCTCTCAGGAGATCCAGGCTCTAGATTTTTTACCTGTACTGCACTATTGGTTTCTCCCTCTCCTCCTGCAAATTGCAAGAATTTCCCTCTCTCGAAGGGTTGGGACTTAAGTGCTGAACAGTGTGAAGGATTTATTCAGACCCTTCTGTTTCACAGTGAATCTTGACGTGGGCTGCAGATGGTGAGGCTGCTCCCTGAGGGACTATAGTAGGACTCTGTGTAGGAATGGTTTTGGGTCCTACAGATGCTTGGGATTCAACCTTCTTAATGATTTCGTCTATATATGTTGTTTTACCAAGGACCACCGATCCTTTGGGTTTTGTGGATTTATGTGGGTGGTTTTGATCTAATTCTATCTTTTCCCTCCTAGTCATAAAAAAACAAGAACACCTATCCTATTTACCTTTGCACAATTGCTGAGAAGTGGGTTGGAAAGAAAGCATTTTTCTTGCTAGTATGTAGGTTCTTACCTCTCGTTTTCAATACCCAATTCTTTCATAGAAAAAGGAAAAAGAAGTAAAATGCATCACTCTTAAACACTCTCCTTGGCAATGGTGCCAAAATGTTGGTAAAAAAGGTGACTATTGTAAAGGTAACCTTAATGATTTACATTAATTAATAACCGAGGGAAAGTCTTTTTATTTCAAGAGTGTAAGCAAGATATATGCAAGTGACATCAGAGGTTAACTACTCTAAATCGTTGTAAGAAAGTTTGTCTAATTGTCGAAGTTCAATCAAACCAACTTGAAAGTGAACTATTGAATACTTCAGCCCAATCAAAGGAGAAAATTATGTTCTAATCTTATGTATAAATAACCACTCAAGACCGAAAAGAATAGATTGCAATTGAACAACACACTTTGATGAATTGAACAACTACCATAATGAATTGAACAAAAATCCTAATTAATTGAACAATAATAAATTATTCAAGATTTTTCAATGGAATTCTCTATTAATCCACTAATAACATCATTCTGAATTAAACATCAAACCAAACTTTCACAATTATGATGGAAAGATTCAAGAATTAACTACATGCAGAATTGAACAACAATCAATTATTCTAGATTTTTCAATGGAATTATCTATTAATCCACTAATAGCATCATTCGTAATTAAACATCAAACCAAACGTTCAAAATTATGATGGAAAGATTCAAGAATGAACTATATGCATAATTGAATAGCAACTGAGCTGAAACTAGTCTAACGAATGTGAAAGCATCAACTCCTGATAAAATAACACAAATGATAAATCTACTCTGGTGAAAAGGACGTCATAACATATCATGCCTGCGATTAACCAATTAAATGATAATGCTATTAAATACAAAGGATAAATGAAAATGAAAGTTCATAAATAAATGTATAGCACAGAATAGCAGGAGAACCCCCAGGGCTAGGCCTGAAGCCTCTAGAAGCCTTCTGCTAAGGAATACTTAGAAGTTGTTTATACTAAAAATGCAAATCTCTTCATTAATTAATAGAGCAATACATTAGCACGAACTTGAAAATTCTATCATAATACATTTATTACAGGAAAATTATAATACATGAACTGTGTCCCATCTCTTTCACCTTCAACCTTTTATAGCTTAAAGGCGAATTCAAACAGAGTAACGGATGCTTCCCATCATGAGGTCCTTCCACTTTGTGGTTGTCAACTGAACACTCCAAGAGTAGGCGTGCCTCTACATCTTTTCTTGATTCATAGGAGCCGATATGATTCTGTTTGCTTTCCTTTTCTGTTGTCATTTGGTCATCCTAGTCAACAGTTTGGTTGTTTCGCTTCCTTATCAATAAAGACAACAACAAATTAGTTTTTATGTTATTAAACACACCTTATATCAATAATTCATTATACCTTACTTTTGCATTATTTTCCTTTACTTTATTGCTAAGATGAAGGAAAAATATATAAAAGTAAATGACAAAGCATGGTAAAGACATGGGTAAAATGTACCTTATCCTTGGCCCAATAGCAGGGATCTTCGAGTTCCATAAGGTTGCGTAGCATGCGGCTTCGCATGTGTTTGGCTCAATATCGAGGAACTGTGTATCCTGCGATGCCTTCCACCCGATTAGTGCAATGAGGAGCAATAGCGAAGCATAATAAAAATGCTTTCCTTCTTCCTGGACTTTGCGCACATTGGCCATAAACTCAGTGCACAGGTATTGAGACAATTTGAACTACATACCCCTCTCACATAGCCCTGCTAGCGCAGTGACATGGGCTTAAACTTCCTTCGGCCGACACTTTCACTACATATTTCACATGAGGATCACCGTGCCTGTTAGTCATCAATAAATTTTGCTGTGGTGATGACTAAATGATTACCCCAAGATTTCAAGAAACAAAGTTTATAGAACATTGTGAGTTCTAGAAATCTCACTGCCTTCATTATCTTCAAGGTAGAATTTCCACTATGTTGTTATCCTATCTAGTCATAACTGGCCTACTATTCCTGGAAGACCCATCAGGGGCTCAAGCCATTCATTTTTTAACCTAACTTGTCTCCTTGGCTCAAAACCTCTGTTTTTGCTTACCTGCACAATTCCCCACCACCACCTAAGCCTGCCAAATAGAGCAGCGTTGTTGTGCTTCTTTTAGCAACTCTAAAAAACCGAGTGTATCTGTAGAGCCTTTTAGATAGTCAAGTATGTGTGTTGCATCTTAGGTGCACAAATACATGAAGCTTGGCATGGATCCTATCTTACACTTGTAAACCCTAATTCTGGATCCCAGCCCAAAAAACCAAGTCCAATAAGGCCTCCACCAGATCACCTAGGGTTTAACAAAGTCATAGGATGGATTTGGTGCCCTACAGATTCTGCTTCTTCTTCTATATAAAGGGTATACATTCAAAAGAAGGGGACAAGTCACTTGTCCTAGATACACCAAAGAGATCAGTCAAGGAAATTTTTTATGCCTGAAGACATGAATCTTGCAATGAGACAGTTGCTATGTGCTCACACCTCTGTAAGAGTGGTCAAAAGGACATCAGGTTGGAAAAAAGGCAAGGTAATGTAATCAAAATTCTCCTTCATAAACAACAGAAGGGATGTCAAAGGGACCTCCAAAAGCAGCCTCTTGTTTCAGTACCTAAACATAGAAAGGATGAAATATCACCTCCAAATATTTCTGCAAAAATACCTTGGAGAGTAATCTGAAGCAGAGAGAAAAAGGGGGAAGTACATTTGAAAGAGTTCATAAAGCCATTTTGGATAAAAGACACATGCAAGAATAGAGGTAAACATGAACTTTACAAAATTGGGTTTGCCCTTTTAATTTATTTTCAAAAAATCTATAAATGGCCCCTTCTAATTTTCCCCCGCACCATTTGCCACTTTTCAAGGAAGAAAAACCATTGGAGGAGAGTTACAGCGTTTTTTCGGGCAAACTGTGAAAATTGACCGGCATTATGCGCTGAAGTTGGTGCTACGCCCTGGCCTCCGGTACTATGCACAGAGGCGAGTAGGGCAATGTAAAGTTACATCGCGCTACGCACTTGCATCACGGTGCTATGCGCCTGGGTTGGCACTATGCGTAGGCCCAAAAAATACAATGGGCACCCGGGAGACCGCCCATTCCGCCCGGCGCTACGCTCCGACAGCTCGATCGGCCTGGCGCTGCACTCTTGGCAGCACTCTACAGATTTTTCCAAAGGCCTTCAAAAATAAAAAAATTTGGCCTCTAAAACTTTTGCAAGCTAATACAAGGTTAGTAAAAACATTTTTCCTCCTCCCAAGCATTATTTTCCTAAAATCAAAGAGGTCATCCATAGTCAAAATTTGACCAAACCCTAGACTATGCAAAAATCAATTGTTATGTCTTTGAACTAGGGTTTGTAAGAAAATTTGGTTTTGAGTGCAAAGAGGGGAATGAGTGACTATAAGGCTGACCTCCACCACCAAGTACAAGCTTTGAAAGCTATCTTCACCTTAGCTTTACTTTTTGCAAAAAGTTGACCTACACCACTTGTTTTACTCCAAAAACCCTCAAGAAAAAACCAAGGTTTCTTCTGCTTTTTTGGACTAGCCATCATGTCAGAGAGAGACAGTCACACCAGTGGTGATGAGAGTCACACTCCCACCAAGCCAAAACATCATGGATGAAAAGCTAAAATATTTGAGCCCCTAGACACCACTCCAATCACTTCCTCTCCTATGATCCTTTCATGCTTCCAGGATGTAGGGTGCTACAATTTTTGTGAGAAGGTCAAGCAAGTCAACAGTCATCCAGAATTGACTATATTATTTTCCTGTAGCCTACAAAACCACCAAGTTAATCTAGTAGAGGTCCAATTTGAGCTTTCATCTGAAATCATTTCCAAGGAAATCGGTATACCAGACATTGGTGAGTTTTGGTTCAAACAAAGGAAGTTGGATTTGGGTTATTATGGGCCTTATTTGAAAACCACCTATCAGCAAAATTGTAAGGCTATTTTTCCTTTTTCTTATTAGCTAGAGAGGTATGTAGCATTAATGAGGCAGATTATCATTTTTTTCACATGTGAGGGAAGATACTCCCAGCTCTACTCATATCATATCAGGTTGCTGATGCATTTTACCAAAGACAAGATGATGAACCTACCTTATTACCTTTTTCAGAGTATTGATAAAATGGCCTCCGCTGTCAAGAGGAAAAGCTATGACCACCAAATGCCTAGCCTTTTTCATCACTCCCTGATCAAGATGATTGTCCTATACCAGCTAGAGAAACAAGGCATATCTTGGGAGACCTTCATCTCACATGATGTGTTTGCAAACCCCCGGGCCTTCATCCAACAGAACTTGCCTTCCACTTCACAACCATCTACCTCCACACATCCATCATCTCCCCATGTGCCTTCTCCACAAATAATTTCACCTATTACCTCCTCCCCTAAATTACCAAGTGAAGGGGCTGATAGTAGCCCTAGTGAAGAACAAATAGGAGGCAACAATCAGGAATAAGATGAGACAGATGATGATGGACAAGGAGAGAGTAGTGAAGAAGAGGATGATGAAAATGATGAAAATGATGAAGAGGAGGGAAGTAGCCATGAAGAAAGCAGTGGTGGCCATGAAGAAAGCAACCATGATCATGAAGAAAGCAGTGATGATCATGAGGAAAGCATTGAAAAAGAAGATTATGTAGATGAAGAATAAAATGAAGGAGAGGAAGGTTGCTAAGAAGAAAGCAGCAATGGCCAAGAGTAGCAAGATAATGAAGGAGAAAAAAAGATGAAACTAATAATGGCAGCCACAAAGATGACATCAGTGAAAGCATCCACAAGGATGAAAGAAATGAACATAATGATGAGGAAGAGGAAAACAGTGAAGAAGAAGACAGTGAAGAAGGAGAACAACCAGATGAGGAGGAAAGCTATCTAAGTGCCCAAGATAGTCCAAGAAAGAGTCATGACAGTCATGACAGCTGTCATGACTGTCTTGAAAAAAATTAGTCCATAGAAGACAAAGAGAATCAGAGTGAGGAAGGCACGGAAAATGTAGAGCATATTGAAGGACAAAATGATGACAACATTGCCTTTGAGACTCCCATTATTGCCCTCTCATGCACTTATCATAGAGGGAAAAGGGATGTGTTTGCTGCCTCTAAAAGGAAAAGGGCCATCTCCTCACAAAACAACAAAGCATTGGACAAAGGCAAAGAAAAAATGAAGAGTGTTGAGAAAAAGACACCAGTCAGGAGGAGCAAAAGGATCAAAAAGGCTTCTCAAGGGCCTCTCTTTGTTGATCTAGACAGTGATAATGAGGACCAAGGGATGAGTACAAAATTGCTCCTCTTAGAAAAGGATGCCCAGCTTCAAGAATGGGAAAAGGATTTTGAAAGGGCACAAAGGGTCATCTACTATTATAAACAGGAGCACAAAAATTTCAAAGAGGTGAAGAGGGGCCTTTCCTTGCAGAAAAAAATGGTCAAACACTATGCAAGGAAGAGCATGCTTGCTAACGCCAAATTGAAGCAAGCCCTCCTCGAGCTAGAAGAGATAAAAAGGCCCAAAGTGCATGACAGCCTTAGGATCTTGGCTGATGCTTCTCAGCAGGTGTCTAAAACCCCTTGAGGGGTCTACACACCAATTTTGAAGAAAATCCGGACACTTTTTGTTTTTTCCAAATTTTGACTCCTAGGAGCGCAACACCCTAGGCGCTACGCTCTTTTTTGGGGAATCCTCAGCTGCTAAATTTTAAATTTTTTGGTTTTTCATGTCACCAAAAATCTACCTACAAAATTTCAGGTCAATTGGAGCATTTTTTCCCCCTCAAAAGGTTAAAAAACACCTCAAATATTACATTTCTGCCTCCTTTTAAGGCCCGACGTTGCGCGCTGAGAAGTCATGGGAGATTGGATTTTTTAGAAGGTAAATGGAATCCATTCAGCACAAATAAAGTATTTCTGTAAATTAGACTCTTCAAGCTTTCCAACGAGCCATCACGGGGCCAAATCTGATGTCGGGAAGGGGTCCAAAACTCAGCTGCAACAGACCCCATTTTATGTTAATATGGTGCTATGCACAGAGACAACTTTTGGCCAAAAAGTCAAAAAAAGACACTAATTAATGACAAATTGGTTTTTTAATATTTTCTTGGGAAAATCACTCCTGATTTGATTTTGAAGTTATGTTTTGGTGTTTTTCATTTATTATCTTATCTCTTATGTGTCTTGGGCCTTGCATGGTCATTAAGCACATTTATGACATTTATTGCTAAATTAGGGATTTTGGAAGCCTCTTAGGGTTTCCACCTCCTCATTTGCTCCATAAATAGAGCATGAGGCTCTTATGTATTAGTTGGATTTTGATGACTTATGCTGAAGCAAATACATAGTCTCTTGGAGTTTTTGATGACAATTTGATGTCTTGGAGCTCATGCATGCCCTGGTTTGCTTGTTGATGGATAGAGATTGTTTGTAGGATCCATAAGCTTGGTTGATGTTGAAGTGTTTCTTATGTTTATGTTTTCTAGTTTTCCATTATGTTTTCCATCTTGCTATGTTGCATTAGGACAAAAAATTTAGATTAAGAAATGTTTCCTGATGGCACCTTACTTCTGTTTGTCCTTCACTGCCTTAATGTTTTCTTCTGTTGAGATATATTAGGGAATCCATCTCTTGCTCTCTAAGAAGTTCTTAGCTTGTTCATTTCTTGAATGGTTTAGATCAATTAGTGTCAAGTATGATTTATGGCTAGTCCTGCATATTGTTGCTACTGATATACTCTATTTTGGAATCAACTCTTTAAAGCAGCTTTGCCTAGGTTTGTCAAAGAAGTCTGTTTGAATCATGCTCTTTGCCTTTACTAGCTAAATTTGTTTCAAAGAAACTTCATAGCTGTAACTTTATATGTTCAAAGTTCTCTCTTCTTCTATAGTTATAACTACTTGTGCATCTTAAATGTTTTTCTGCTCCTGATAATGAAATATATGAAAGTTAAATAAGTCTCTTGCATTTCTATAATTTCATTTGAATGTTTTTCTTGGATAATCATCTATGTTCAGTTTGAAATCAAAAGGATTAGGTTTCACTTATGCCTTCGATTCTCTTTCCATGCTTATGATTTTCTAACTCCCTTAGTCTAAAAATTTATTAAGGATTCAGTTCTGCCCTTCACTAGCTTTTATTCTCAAGTTTAATGTTCATCTCATCATCCACCACAACCTCAAAGACCTACCAACCAAGTTAAAATTTCCCTGCAAATGCTCTTGAAACCATTGATGAACTCATCATGACCTTGTTAGACTCCATTTCCCAATGACTTAACAATATTCCATGTTTTATATCTAAATCCATCTAAGCATCATACCCAACCAAAAACAATCAAAATAACCTGCACTTAACATCTAGCCTAAAATCAACCCTAATCAGCAAAACAAGTTCATATCTTTGCACCTACTAGAGAGATCCCTCTCCGAATCCAGGAAGGCTAGGTCCTTGGATTCCAAAGCTTGGTTTGATGCTACCCTATCCATTTGTATCTCAATCGATCTAGCAAATTATGGGGAGCTAACAGTGCCCATCTGGACTACGAGGTCTTTAATTTAATGCACCAATAAACCCTAGTTATTGCGCAAGAGTTTGTACTTCTCCTTGACGTCCTCAACCACCTTGCACTCTTGGCTCTTTCCTCCAAAGGCCATCGCAGGGTCCTCCCCTTGGTCGGACAAGCTGGTTGTTAGGTCCCTATATCACTACTATAGCCCCTTATTATTGTTAGTGTAAACCCCTTATTGTTATTGTTGTACCCTTGTAACCCCCATTTTGTTATTATTGTGCCCTTAAATTATTATTGTTAGGTCGGCTGGGATTACATTGTGGCCCACTAGGATTACATTATGGCCCCATGGACTCCTATATATAGAAAGGAGGTTTTGTGAATTGTATCATCCAAGAATTGTTCATTTATGTAATGTATTGGAGGTTTCCCCCTCGAAGTGGCTCATTTCTAAGGCGTTGATATCTCTTTTCTTCTCTTTTGGAGCTGGTTACACAACATTTGGTATCAGAGGTTTGGATTCTAGGGTTTCGCTGCTCCAAACAGGTCATCGTGGCATTTTCGCTATAACTTTTTTTCTACGAAGTTTCAGAAGCTGAAATTTTTAGGGTGCGAAGCTGAAATCCTGAGGAAGATTTTCTAAAAATTTCAGAGCTTGATTCGCAATATTTTCAGAGATATCATCTGTGGAAGTTAGGCCTTTTTTCAAGCTCCTAAACAGGTCATCGTGGCATTTTCGCTATAAAAAAGTTTCTGCGAAGGTTCAGAATCTGAAATTCGTATGGTGCGAAGCTGAAATCGTGAGGAAATTCGTCAAAAAATTTCAAAGCTTGGTTCGCAATATTTTTGGAGATATGATCTGTGGAAGGTAGTGCTTTTTCAGGCTCCTGAATTTCATCTCAAAGAGGTGATCGTGGGAAAAGTTCAATAACTCTCTCTATGGAGATTGGATTGGAGTGCTGTCAAAAGTGGTCACAAGTAAACATCCTGTAGTTTCTTGGATATCAATTTCAGAGACAAAGAACAAAACAGTGACACGTGGCAAGTCGTACAAGTTCGCTCTACTGAACCAGTCCAAAATTAGGTCATTGTGGGAGATTGGACACAAATTTGTCTTGGAGAATCCAAATTAGGTTAGACCTGTGGCATTTGAAAGAAGCGTCAGAGGGCTACTACAGGGCTGAATTTTAGATATCGAAGATTTTCAATTACAGAGATAATTCAATTTCAATATCGAGCTCCTAAAAGCTAGTAAAAGGTGTGTATTTTTTTTTTCCGAATTACATAAGTCTTGTTTGAAGAATCAAGTTGAATTGATTCCAAGGGCAACTTGTAGAATAGATATCAATATTGGATTTTAAAATGGCCCCTAAAAAGAATTCAACACCCATTAAGCCTTCAGAAGGCTCTACTATGACTCATGAAGATGAAGAATTGCAACATGATCTATCAAAATTACAAGAGCAAATACAACAGTTTTCACTCTCTCAAAGAGTAACAAAAAATGAAATGGAAGTTTTGAAGAAAGGCATGGAAGTGAAGATGGACGGTTTGAAGAAAGGCATGGAAGCTAAAATGGATGGCGTGGAAGCTAAGATGGATGGCGTGGAAGCTAAGATAGATGACATGAAAGACAACATGGAAAACATGAAGAGTGATCTAAAAGCATACATGGAAGGCTTGATGACAAGCTTAAAACCAGAAATGATTCCTAATGGCGGAAATATAGGAGAAGAACCTCATGATGAGAACAAAATAAATGTTAATCATGATTTCATAAACTCCAATGTTGGCGGGAAGAACCACCATATTCCAAAAATGGATATGAGGAAGTTTGATGGAAAGGATCCTGTAACATGGATACTACAGATGGAGCAATATTTTGATCTCCATAACGTGCAAAACACACAAAAGGTACGCATTGCCACTTTACATTTAGAACAAAATACATTTGTATGGTATCAATGGCTTTGTTCCCGTAAAAAAATTGTCACTTGGTCAATTTTTACGGAGGAAATGATAGCACATTATGAGGATACAAAGAGCAACACCTTCTTTACCCAATTGATAAATCTCAAACAAAAGGGTTTAGTGGGGCAGCACATTGAGGACTTCCAAAAATTGAATATAAGGGTAACTGATCTTACAGAGGAACACAGGATTGATCTCTTCTTAGGCACTTTAAAGGATAACATCCAACATGAAGTTCGTGTTTTGGAACCTGATTCATTGGAGAAGGCATTCAGGTTGGCAAGAAAAGTTGAATGTAAAATTATGGCGACAAGGAAGCCTACCACTCAATTCTATAAAGAAGGAAGTGTTGCTACGCCTAGATTTCCACAACCTACGAGGTTGACACCACAACAATTGGAAGAAAAAAGAGCAAAAGGGCTTTGCTACAGTTGTGATAGCAAATACACTAAAGGTCATAAGTGTGCTGAGAAGAAATTATTTTACATAGATTGTGAAGAGGAAGAAGAAATGAACAAGAAGAGGATATACACCAGGAACCAGCCCTAGAAGAGGAAGAAATGAATCCGACCATATCGTGTAATGCACTGGCAGGAATTACCACTCCTCAAACTCTCAAGATAGAAGGACAAATCAAGAAGAAAAAGGTAATAGTGTTGATTGATTCACGTAGCACCCATAATTTTATTCATTGTAAGGTAGCCAAGGAATTAAATTGTTTCCTATACCCAGCACCAGAATGTCAAGTGATGGTTGCAAATGGAGGAACTATAAATTGCTCTGGGAAATGCCATAATATCAAGCTAACCACGGGGAATATGTATTGACTATTCCAATGCTTTCCATTCCTATGGGAGGTGCTGATGTTGTACTAGGAGTACAATGGTTACAATCTTTGGGGACGGTAGTTTTTAATTTTCAAGAACTTTTCTTGAAATTCTTTTCAGAAGGAAAGGAAGTCGAATTACGGGGTATTGAAGGGAAGCCAGGAAGGATAATAAGCTCTAATGGCATGACAAAGCTTCTAAAGAAAGAACAACGAGGCGTAATTGCACAATTATGCTCACTAGAAGCTCCAACATCAAAATCATCTATTTCTGCAGATCTCCAACAAGTCTTGGACAATCATTCCAAGGTGTTTGAAACTCCCAAAGGACTCCCACCTATTCGTGATCATGATCATGCTATTCATTTGATTCCCAGAAGTGTTCCTCCAAACATCAGGCCTTATAGATATCCTTACTTCCAAAAGAGCGAAATTGAACGTATGATTGCAGAAATGTTAGAGGCGGGTATAATTCAACCTAGTCAAAGTTCTTTCTCTGCTTTTGTAGTATTGGTACACAAGAAGGATGGATCATGGCGAATGTGTCCGGATTATAGGGAGCTCAATAAGCTCACCATTAAAGACAAATTTCCCATTCCCGTGATTGATGAATTATTGGATGAATTACATGGAGCAATTTATTTTACCAAGTTGGATCTTCGTTCAGGATATCATCAAATTAGAATGAAGACTGAAGATATTCCAAAAACAACAATTCGAACTCATGAGGGTCATTATGAATTTTTGGTCATGCCTTTTGGCCTTACCAATGCACCTTCTACATTTCAAGGGTTGATGAATTCCATTTTCAAACCCTTCCTTAGAAAATTTGTGCTAGTATTTTTTGATGATATACTAATCTACAGTATGTCTTGGAAGGATCATGTTGAACATGTTGACAGGGTGCTCAAACTATTGCAGGAGAAACAATTATATGCAAAAACATCCAAATGTTTCTTTGGAGTACAAGAGGTGGAATATCTGGGTCATATTGTATCTCACGAGGGTGTTAAGGTAGACCCTAAAAAAATTAAAGCCATTAAGGAATGGAAAGTCCCCACAACCATAAAGCAGTTGCGAGGATTTCTCTGGTTAACAGGGTATTATCGCAAGTTTGTTAAGAATTATGGGAGAATAGCAGCACCTCTAACAACATTATTGAAGAAAGATGCATTTTCATGGACTCCCGAAGCAACTAAGGCCTTTGAACGTCTTAAAGAGGCAATGTGCCTAGCACCAGTCTTAGCTACACCAGACTTCACAAAAACCTTTATTGTGGAATGTGATGCCTCAAGAAATGGAATTGGTGCATTTTTAATGCAGGAAGGAAGACCCATTGCTTTTGAAAGTCGTCCAATCAAAGGAAAGTATTTACAGAAACCTATTTATGAGAAGGAAATGTTAGCAATACTACATGCACTAAAGAAATGGCGAACTTACCTAATGGGAAGACACTTCAAGGTGAAAAATGATCATGATAGTCTTAAACACTTTTTGGAACAAAGACTATCGTCAGAAGAACAGCAAAAATGGGTCACAAAGATGTTGGGTTATGACTTTGAAATAATCTACAAAAAAGGAAAGCTGAATGTTGTTGCAGATGCACTCTCAAGAAAGAATGAAGAGGTGGAAGCATTTCTTTGTGCCATTTCTATTATCCAACCAGATTGGATAACTGAAGCAAGAGATGAATGGAAGAAGGAAAAAGATGTATGGATACTCATTCAAAAGTTGCAGCAAGATCCTAGTACATCTGATACATTTAGTTGGAAAAATGATTCCTTATGGTACAAAGATCGCTTATATCTTTGTAAGAATTCCCAACTAAAACAAAAGATTCTTCTGGAATTGCACACTTCTCCTTTAGGAGGACACTCAGGATTTTTAAAAACTTACCACAGGGTGAAGAAAGAATTTTTTTGGGATGGCCTTAAATCTGATATTCGAAAGTTTGTGGCGTAATGTTTGGTTTGCCAGCAGAATAAAGTGGAAACAATTAAGACCCCAGGACTTCTACAACCTTTATCCATTCCAAGTCAACGTTGGGAGGAGATTTCAATGGATTTTATCACAGGTTTACTTAAGTCCGAAGGAAAGAGTGTCATCATGGTGGTAGTTGATAGACTTACCAAGTATGAACACTTTTGTGCATTATCTCATCCATTTAAAGCAAGTACAGTTGCTACTACATTTATGGACAGAATTCAAAAGCTACATGGAAGCCCAAGGGTTATTGTGAGCGACAGAGATCCCATTTTTACCGGAAATTTTTGGACGGAGTTATTTTCTTGTTTGGGTACTCAATTAGCTCATAGCTCATCTTATCATCCTCAATCTGATGGTCAAACCGAGATAGTAAATAAATGTTTGGAAGGATATCTTCGTTGTTTTGTATCTGATAAACAAACACAATGGGTCAAGTGGTTACCTCTAGATGAATGGTGGTATAACACTTCCTTCCATACTGCAGCAAAAATGACCCCATTTATGGCACTTTATGATTGTTGTGCCTCAATCTAGTCTCCTAAACTGAGTTCATTTAATTGTCAACCAGGATTTGTAAACTGCTGAAGTGAAATGTACCATATGTACCTAGGTGCTTGTTTCCTAGTGCGTTGTATGTAGTGTTTGGTGATGTTTTGGTCTTTTATGTTGATTTATGATGTTTTTGGTCTTTTGAAGTTTTATGTTTACAATGAAAATGCCTAGAAAACTAATGAAAAGAGAGTGGTAGTCAAAAAAACACAGTTGAGCCTAATGTATGGAATGGAAAATGTAATCAAAAACATTGAAACAACATCTAAACTATGACTGAATAGAAACAAGAGCTTGATGATGACTTTTTAAACAAATGACACAAACTAGACTTTGAGAAATGATCACTTAAATATGCAAAATTTCTAACTAGACAATCAGACACTAATCATGATGCAACATTCTATTCTAAACTCATCTATTCATGACTAATTTCTAGTTCTATTCTGCAATTTCAATTGAAGGTCAGAGTCTATTCTTCAAGAGTTATTGGTTTCTTTTCAGGGTAGTTCTGTTGAGGAAAAGCTCTGTTTATAGTGAGGAATTTGCAGAGATATTTCAGACCTTGTAATGATGTTATCTTCTGTTCCTAAAGTTATGGATCACTGATAGTTTTCAGAACAAAAAGATATAAATAATGAAGGCTGTCTTAGGAATCCTATCAACTAAAATGATCTACTGTGCAAAGGGTGACAGTGTGACTATGAGATATGAATGCAATGAATTGATTTAAACATGAGCTTAAGATGCTTCTAAACTAGAACAATGTTAAACCATAAGACATCATCAAACTTTGAAATGAAGTAGCTGGACATGAATTAAATGCAAAATGAAACTCCGGAACATTCTAATTAACATGCACTATCCTATGAAGTTACACAATCAGTTTGTTCATCATGAGGGATATTTTGGAAGAGTTCCTTCTTGTGGAAGAGGTAGAACAATTTTGACTGTGGACTTGTATGCAATTGAAAGCAAATGAACTGAAAGAAAATGAAACTAAGTTGTCACATCACAGTTATATCTTGAACTTCTTAAGGATGTCTTGGAAGAATTTCTTCTTGTGGAAGAGTGGTTAGGACAAGTGCAACTATGATAGTGAAGACTAAAAACTACAACTAATTCCTATGAAACTATAGCTATTCATCATTCATTGTTATGATCTGTTGGAAGAATGTCTTCTTGTGAAAGAACTAGGATGAATATAACTACAGTCTCTAGTTAAAAACAAATACAACTCCTATCCTACAGTACCATAGTCATTAAACATTCATTGTTTTGATTTATTGGCAAAGTGTCTTCTTGTGGAAGAACTAGAACGAATTATGGCTACAGTAGCTAGCTAAAACAAATACAAATCCTATCCTACAGTACCATAGTCATTAAACATTCATCGTTTTGATTTATTGGCAAAGTGTCTTCTTGTGGAAGAACTGGAACGAATTATGGCTACAGTAGCTAGCTAAAACAAATACAAATCTAACTGATATCCTACAATACCATAGTCATCAATCATTCATCATTTTGGTCTGTTGGAAGAATGTCTTTTTATGGAAGAAATGGAACGAATACGACCACAGTATATAAAACACAGCAACTACTAATTCAATATGCAAAACGTAAAGACAGCTAGGAAAAACTTATCTAGTTTACGCTAAGGAAATCCGTTCAAGGGGCAGGGGCCCTCTACCACTTGACGACATTCGAATTCACAATTAAATCACGCCTTCAAGATAATTTTGTCTTCTCCATTAACAATGCAATAGTCTGAACATAATGCTCTGTGTCTTAAAAGACGTAACACAGAGTTTTACACCAAAATCTAGTAGCAAATCTACACAAAATTTCTAACTAAGCTCTCGGCCTATTCAAGAGTTTTTAAAGTAAATGCAAGTAACAATAATTACAATAATTTAGGAATGATGTCTTCCTAATCCAAATCATCTTAGGAGTCTTTTAAGGTGGCTGCGTAAAAGAGAAAAGACACCTGGACTGTAACAGTCCTAGTAGGAGTCTTCTTTCACAAAATGTGTTCCCACGTGCATAACCGTACACAGACTTCATTTCCTCTTCCATGACGAGCAACACACCATGTAGGCACAACGTGGATCATTCCCATATGCGTTTTTCCTCAAGAGGCCACCTGGAACATGCTCAAACATAAAGGTAGCTGCAGAATCGCCGGTTAGCTACAGAATGCCTGCATTCTGCAGCTAGTTCCGGTCAAAATGTTTAACAATGGCAAAAATCACAAAATTCAACAAGTCAGTTATGTAAACCATTCTAGAAGTAATTTTAACTATTTTTATTGATCAATTGGGTTTAAAATGGAAATGGACAAGGGAAAAATGAGGTAAAATGAGGTGAAGGAAAACACAAATTTGAGGCTCAACATACCCCCACTGCTGTCTCTTTGCATGTCCTCATGCAAATTATCCTATGAATTCTGAGGCTTCTGCAAGGACATCTAATCCCCTTCTTTTCCTTTGTCTGCATGCTAAAGGCCTTCTGGGTTTCCTGATCACAAGTTTGAACGTGAGGTTTGTGAGTGCTCTGATCAACTTTCTGTTCCTTGTCTTCATCTTCTCATTAGTTCTCTCCACTTTGTCTATATGCAGGGATAAGGTTGAGTTCATGTCAGTCTTGAGCTTGATTTGATCTTTGAGAATTTCATTCTCATTTCTGATGTGTCTATTCAACACTTCCAACTCATACCTATCCCTCCTCAATATATCAATTTCAGTTAGTGGAGGACTGGGGGTTCTCTCTTCTCTTTCTGAAGTTGTTCTCTCTAGAGTTTCCACATAATCATAGATTTCCTGTTGAGCAGGATCAATCTCAGGGGTGCCTTCGTAAAAATCTTCATCATCATACTCTTCCATAGATGTTTCTTCATCTTCAATATTGATTACCCCTGTTTGTTTGATTGATGTTTTCTTCAGTTTTCCTTTTAATCTGTGGCTTCTCCTAAGTTGAGAGGAACCCTCCCTTTTTTTCCATAACAGATTCCTTGATTTCCTTCTCTGCCTTGAGTTGACTCTTGATTCTAGTCAACTTCTCCAGAATGACTTCTTCACTGCTTTCTTGAACCGGTTTGTCAATTTTACCTGTTCGAGTCCTCCATCTCCTACTTCTCTTTGTGGCTTGTGGTTCAGGTGATAGTTCTTTTGCTTCCTCAAAATGATTTCTTATTAAGAAATCACCCCATGTATCATTTGATTTAGATAGATGATGCTCAATTAAAATTTTTACTAACCCATGATGATACGGGGTTGTTTCCAAAAACTGAACTCTTCTCTGAACACAGGAAGCCATTTTCTTCAGACTTTGATACAAGAAATATGGTAAATTCAAATCTTCTCCTAGAAAATGCAACATTAGTCTCATATGGTAGACATACAATGTCCCATACCTACCCTCACATGTAACAAATTTTTGTAAAAGAAGTAGTATATTCCTCCATTTGCTCTTCAATGCTGTACTGGGAATTCCCTTCTTGAACACACTAACATCCATGTTTGGTGATTTTAGGATTTGTTTCCATGAGTCATTATGGAATTCCCTATTTTTAAACCATCTTTCCCCAGCTCTGGATAATCCTGTAGCCTCTGCTATACAAGCTTCATTAACAGTAAACTTAACATCTCCTATTTCAACCTCAGTGCCTTGGAATGATCTAGAAAACGTTTTGGTGACTTCCTTATGGCAACCATTAAACTTTTCCAAGAATTGGAGCCATCCTATTTGTTGTAGCATCTCCTTGCATTGTGGATAACCTTCTAAATATTTTGATCCTATAGGCTCAATCCTTACGATGAAACCCATGATTTTTCACTATCAATTAACACTCTTCTCTATCCACAAAACAATGGCTTTTACTTTCGGATTAAAATGGCTTCAATCTCTAAAAAAAAATGGCTTAAATTTTGGAAGAACATACCTTTGAAATAGCTACAGTCTTAAAAATCTCTGGTTTGTATGCCTCTGTTTGGAAAATGCCTTCGAATCCTCGGACTGATGTACTTCTGTTGAACCTTGGAATGATATGGAAGAAATTTCAATTTTCGGGCTAATGTGTCTCTGATAGACAGTGGTAGATGATTCCAAATTTCTTTTTGTGCAATACCTCCGTCTCTGGTAACAGAAGACTTCAAACTCAATCACTGAAAAACGCTTCTGTTTCTAGTAACACCAGACTTCAAACTCAATCTCTGTCTCTAATAGCAAATGGTATGCTTCAAATTCAACACTACAGCCTCTCTGTCTCGGATAACAATAACTTCAAAACCAGTCACTACCACACCTCTGTCTTTGGTAATAACAGACTTCAAACTTCAATTACTACCATACCTCTGTTTTTGGTAACAAAGTCTTCAATTTTAGCATCTCTGTCTTCTGGTAGCAACAGGCTTTAAACTCTTCACGGCCACAATTCTGTGTTGACAGTGCAATGCTCCGAGCTTTGTTCTCAGTGATATGCTCTCTGTTCAGTGAGTTCTCACACCGTTATGCTTGCAATGTACCTCTTCTGTTCTGTCCCTGATGATAATAATGCTTCTGCCTTCGGAATGTAATACTGGCTACGGAATGACGTTATGGAAAATGGTCACGGCATAGAGTGGTGAAGTGAGGTGGAGGAATGCATTAATGATTTGAGGAGACAGCAGAGGATTTACGACGGCAGGAAAAATCTTCATCATTAAAGAACTTGGTTAAGAGTCGTGGGAATTTCAAATGATTTGGCCGTTCCACCGCTCAAATGCTATTGGATAGAAAATTTGAATTGGAAGTTTTAATACAAAGTCTATAGAGGGTTTTTTTTGGTGTTTGATCAATAAAATAATTAAAACAACTCTTTGAATAATTTCACAACTAAACTATGCTAAATTTTCATGAATTGCCATCGTAATTTAAATTTGTTACCTCTTCCCTTGATGTTTGTGTAGCCTTTGTCTTCTCTGCTCATCTTTGGAGGAATCTTTCACTATTTTCTTGATGTCTTTGATTCATAAATTCTCTGGATCACTTTGTTGTAACTCTGATGTCTGCTGGTTGATGTCTTCAGGATTTGTAGCTGTGAAAAACTATCGGGCTGCAGAAAGGCCGATCAGCTACAGAATGTACACTGAGCTGCAGAATGTACTTGTAGAACACTTTTATTATGAAAATGAAATGTTTCTGGGAGATGGGTGAAATGTTTATGAAAATGGATGAAATGGATGATGGATTATGAAGTGGATAATGAAATAAGAATGGATTCAGTTCATGGAATGAAGGAACATAAGGGTTGTACTGCAATTCATGGCATATTTTTATTCTCTTGCAGCAAGATATCAAATTCTATGTTTTGACATGAGAATGAAGTGAATGGAAGATGGAATGAAATGAATGAAATGGAATGGAGTGAAATGAATGAAATGGAATGGAGTGAGATGTGAATGATGGATGAGATGAAGTATGGATGGATAGTGAATGGAATGAGATGAAATGAATCATAAGTACTATGGCACTGAACTTATGATTTTTATAACAACTTCTTAGAAACAAAAATGGGAAAAGTTAGAGTGTCAGAGAAACTTTGATTTTCACCCTATCTTTTCTGTATAAACATGCCAATCAGTGATTGGTTTTCATGTTTATACCTTTATTTTTTTTATTTTTTTATTTTTTTTTATTTTATTTTTTTCAAAAGAGAAATGCTTCAGAAAATTTAATCAAGTTGATGAAGAAGAGAGACTCTTCTTCATTAACTTCACATCATTGTCTCCTTGGAACTTCTTGACAAACTCTTCTCTTGAGAGTGGCTTGTGGTATAGCTTCAGTCTGTGGCCATTCACAAGAAAAGTGATCTCCTCTTCATCTATAGTTCTGATTTTTACTGCCCCATTATCAAAAATTCAAACAATTTCATATGGCCCAAGCCAATGTGTCTGAAATTTTCCTTGAAAATCCTTGAATTTTGAATCAAACAAGAGAGCCCAATCACCCTCTTTAAATTTCTTCTCTTTGATGTACTTGTCATGCCATCTAGCCCTTTGTTGTTGGACTAGACTCGTTTTCTGAACTGCATCTTGTCTGATCTCATCCAATTCATTAATTTGCTCCAGTCTATGCTTCTGTGCCTCCGTTAGATCAAGTCCTAGCTGAACTGCCATCTTGAATGTTTGGATTTGGAACTCTCTAGGAAACAAAACTTGCTTTCCATAAACAAGCTCATAAGGAGTATGGCCTGTTGTGTTTCTCCATGTAGTTCTATAGGCCCACAAGGCTTCAGGAAGCCTATCTACCCAATCTCTTCTATGTAGATGAAAAGTCTTTGTTAGGATACCTTCAATGACTTTGTTAGTGGATTCCACTTGACCATTTGCTTGTGGATGATAAGGAGTAGATGTTCTATGTCTGATTTTGTACTTCTCCATCATTTTCTCCACTAGCCTTGATGTAAATTGAGCTCCTTGATCTGTAACAATTTCCCTTGGGACACCAAAACGAGTAAAAATATCCTCAAAAAGAAAAGTAACTACTGATGATTCATTAGCAACAAGTAATGGTTTAGCTTCTACCCACTTAGTAACATAATCAGTGCAAACTAATATGTATTTCTTTTGTCTTGATGGAGGACTAATAGGTCCTACAAAATCCAAGGCCCATTTTTCAAAAGGTTCAATGTGTACCTGAGGTTGTAATGGCATCTCACCTGAAGGAGAAGGTTTCCTTACCCTTTGGCAACTGTCACACCTTTTGACATACTCTTTAGCATCTTTAAACAAGGATGGCCAATAATATCCTAAATTAAGGATCTTATAGGCTGTCCTCTTATCTGCAAAGTGTCCGCCACAAGGTTCATCGTGACATGCCTTGAGAATCTCAGGCATCTCATCTTCACGAACACACCTTCTAATGATCAAATCTGGACCTGTCTTGTACAACTCATTAGCGACCCATGAATATCTTGCACTATCATTAATGATTTTTCTTTTATCCCTTGCATTCATAATTGAAGGAAATTTTTCTGAAACTAAATAATTAGCAATATCAGCAAACCATGGAGTTTGAGTAGAAACTGCAAAAAGATATTCATCAGGAAATTGATCTTCAACCGGAGTGTCATCTTTGATATTTTGAATTCTAGACAGGAAGTCAGCCACAGTGTTTTGTTTTCGAGGCCTATCTAGAATAGTAATGTTGAATTCTTGCAATAATAACAACCATCTTATAACTCTACCATTAGTGATTGATTTATTCATTAAATATCTAATGGCAGAATGATCAGTGTGAATAAAATTTTCATAGCCTGTTATATAGTGTCTAAATTTGTTAATGGCATGAACAACAGCTAAAAACTCTTTTTCAGTTACAGTATAGTTTAACTCTGCAGGAGTCAAATTTTTACTGATATAATACATGGCATAGGGAATCAAATCTTTCTGTCCCAATACTGCTCCTAGAGCTGTATCGGAAGCATCTGTCGAGATATGAAAAGGTAACTTCCAGTTAGGTCCCCTTAATATAGGTGCTTCAGAAATTTTGGTTTTCAGGGTTTCAAAAGCTAACTGGCAATCCGAAGTCCACTTAAATTCACAATCTTTGGTGAGTAATTTGAAGAGAGGAGATGCTATTTTGGTGAAGTTTTCTATAAATCTCCGATAGTACCCCGTAAAGCCTAGAAAACTTCTTACATCTCTTTGACAACTTGGAATGGATAGGTTAGAAATAACTTCAACTTTCGCTTCATCAACTCTAATCCCATCCCCTGAAATGTGGTGCCATAAAACAATACCTTCAGTGAACATCATAAAATTTTTTTCATGACTAAGAGAAAGGTTTGCTTCTTGACATCTTTTTAAGACCTTTTCCAAGTTTTCTAAAGCCTCTTCAAATGTATCCCCATAAACTGTAAAATCATCCATGTACACCTCTACACAGTCATGTATCAGATCAGAAAAAATTCCTAATACTGCCCTTTGGAATGTTGCAGGTGCATTGCACAATCCAAATGGCAATACTCGGTAGGCATAGGTACCCCAAGGACAAGTAAATGTGGTTTTATCTTGGTCTTCAAGTGCTACTTGGATTTGATTGTAACCACTAAATCCATCGAGGAATGAAAAGTACTTTTTACCTGCTAATGTATCTAATACTTGATCTATGAAAGGTAAGGGAAAATGGTCTTTAAGAGTAGCTTTATTCAGTTCTCGGTAATCAACACACACCCTCCATTTTCCATTTTTCTTAGGCACAATCACCAAAGGAGAAACCCACTGACTATCTGAAATAGGATAGATGAAATTAACATTTAATAATTTTTGCAATTCTTCCTTGACAATTTCCCTAAGATTTGGATTCATCCGTCTTTGAGGCTGTCTGATTGGTTTGCAATTTGCCTCTATATAGATGTGATGAGTACAAGTCTTGGGACTTATCCCTTTCATGTCGGTGTATTCCCATGCATATGCAGAAGAATGTCTCTGTAATACTTTGACTAGTTCTTCTTGTTGAGATTTTTCCAGATTTTTGTTTATGTTCAAGGTTTTACCTGGAAAAATTTCACTTGTAGAACTGCCAAATTTGTCCATAGAATGAAGAGACATCTGTCTAGATGACAAGAACTCAATATTGGATTTCTCTTGAGATGATTCTTGTTTGTGCTCTGGAGAAGATTCAAAATTTTCTAGAGTATTCAGAATTTGATTATCTTCACTAATTTCTGAAATTGTGAAGAGTGGTTGCAAATATTCTTCATCCTCTATCCATTGAGTGTCATCTAGATCTGTAATTGTCCTAGGTGGAGGATATAAAGTGAATTTCTTTGTTGAACTTCCATCAGAAATATACATATCACCGGACCTACAACTAATAAAAGCATCAGCTGTAGCCAACCAAGGTCTTCCTAGTATAACAGGATGGCCTCCTAGATTATTCTTGGGTGTAAGGATCATGAAATCCACAGGGTACTCCCAAGAGTCTAGGGACATTGGAATGTCTTCTATTACCCCATCTGGTCTGATCACAGATCTATCTGCTAGTTGTAATAGTGTGGGTGTAAAGAGAAGATTAGGAAGTTTCAGTTTGTCCATGATTTGTCTACTCATGATATTTATTGCTGCTCCTAAGTCAATGAGTATGTTTTGAATTTCAATTCCATTGATGTGAATTTTGACAACTGGATTTCCTGGGTCAAGGTACTTTGGAATAGTAATCTTACCCATCATAATATCTGCTATTTGTCCTACCAATTGAATTTTCTTGGTTTCTCTTATTCTTTTCTTTGTTGTCTTCATACTCAACTCCTTTATTGTTTTGGCTAAAATTGGGATTTCCTTGATGGCTTGCAATAATGGAATTTTAATCCAAACATTTCTCAATTCATCCAAGAAATCATAATTAGGCACCATTATCTGTTTTTCTACACCTTTGTCAATTTGTAATCTTTCCGGAAAGGGAGGTATAGAAGTAGATGTGGATGGTTGCTCTAATACTGGAGTTGGGCTTATTGGATCTTTTTGTTTCGGTTTTTCAATGTTTTGGCCTTGAAAGGATGTTTCTTCCTCAAGACTTTTATTAACCCGTAGGGAGTCTTCCTCAGAATCATCTTGTTCTTGTATGATCACAGAAGGTTTCCTCTTCTCAAGTATCCTTCCAGACCTAAGTTGAACATCACTAAGGTCTAGAGGAGTAATTAAATAAGTTGGAAATTGTTGTCCTTCTATCATGTATGTATTCTGAGGATTCTTATTATTGGGGTTTGGTATGGGCTGAGCTGGTAATTGATTGGATTTTTGATGGAATGGTAATGGAAGTGGTTGATTTTGATGAGGTTGGTTCTGATGATGTTGTTGAGAATTTTGTTGAAAATTTTGTTGAAGATTTTGAGGAAAATTTTGTGGGTATGGTGGATAGGATGGTGGATACTGATAATATGGAGAGTATCTTCCATAGGGACCTTGTGATCCTTGTGCCCAAGCTTGAGATTGATTTTGAAATTGGGGCCAAGGTTGCGGCCAAGAATTCCAAGGTGGAGGTTGATTATACATTTGATCATGAAATCCCTGTGTCTGAGATCCCTGCCAAGGTCTTCTAGATACAAAGTTAAGAGATTCTGTGGAATCTGTAGGAGTTTCTTCTTGAAAAACGGCCTTGAGACCAGGAAGAGAAGGACAATTCTTGGTCTCATGTTTCTCAGAACAAATAACACAGGTTTCTACAACTTTTACATCCAAAGGGCACTCTCTCAAGGCATGTTTTTTCCTACATTTGGGACAAAAGATTGCCAAGGCATCAGATTCAACCTTTTGCTTGTTTTGTATCTTGAGGGTGTCTATTTGTTCACTAAGACTCCCTAAGATGTCAGATTTAAAATCATCAAGCATGTGTCCTATTTCTGATCTACTTATTGTCCCAGAAGCGGATTTACTTGCTCTTGCAAGAGCAGGATCTCTTGGACCTTTGACAGTTTTGGATTTCCCTCTGGAAAGGTTGATACATAACTCAGATATTTTAGGTAATGTGAGTTGTGATATATCCCCTTTTCCCATCATGTTAAGGATATCCAACCATTCATCCCTAATGGTTTTCAACAAAAGAGATTTTAAAGTGTCTTGATCTAGGTTTTCCATTTGTGCCCTTTTATGTTGTATTTAAATATTTCCAACAAATCTTCTAAGTTTTCATCTTCTTTTTGTAACATCTTGAACACTTCTTCCTTATGATTAACCGACATACAATAATCCAAGTATCTCTCTAGAAATGCTTGTTTCATGTCTTCCCATGTCCTAATGGAACTACTGCTTAAGCTCATAAACCACTTCAATGATGCTCCTTTCAGAGTTGAAGGAAATAATTTCAATTTTTGGGCATCTTGAAGGTAGTCATAAGTCCTACACAGTACTTCAAATTCGAATAGGAAAGTTTCAGGATCCTCAGTTTTAAGTCCATAGAAGTTCGGAAGGACAGAAGGTGAAATGTTTTTCATGGTTGTATTGGTTTCTCCATCAAGTATAGGGAACCAAAAAGAGCTTCCTATTCTACCTCTTCCTCCATCTGCACCTCTACCTCCTCTTCCTCCTTCTCCTCTACCTCTTCCTCTACCTCCTCCAAATGTGTTTTCTCCATTAACAACTCCTCCTCCTCCTTCTTCTGCCATGGTTGACTCTCCTGTGGAAGTAGAAAGGTTTGTATCCTCAACAAAGGTTTTGGGATCCTCTTCTATGGCAGGTTCAGTGGATGAAGTGGAAGGTTTCTCTAATGGAATAGGTGACCTTAGATCTTCTAGAAGTCCAGGATCAGTAAAGGATGGAAGATGGGTTTGAGTTGAAGGTGTACTAGTTCTGGATCTGGATGAAACAAGTGGTGTTCTAGATGTCAAACTTCTGCCTCTGCTGCTTATAAATCTTCCTCTTGAATCTCTCTCCCTACGCATAAAATTGTTTTTGGATGCTAAGAAACAAAGGTTACCTAGTTTTCACTTCCCCGACAACGGCGCCAAAATGTTGTGCCTCAATCTAGTCTCCTAAACTGAGTTCATTTAATTGTCAACCAGGATTTGTAAACTGCTGAAGTGAAATGTACCATATGTACCTAGGTGCTTGTTTTCTAGTGCGTTGTATGTAGTGTTTTGTGATGTTTTGGTCTTTTATGTTGATTTATGATGTTTTTGGTCTTTTGAAGTTTTATGTTTACAATGAAAATGCCTAGAAAACTAATGAAAAGAGAGTGGTAGTCAAAAACACAGTTGAGCCTAATGTATGGAATGGCAAATGTAACCAAAAACACTGAAACAACATCTAAACTATGACTGAATAGAAACAAGAGCTTGATGATGACTTTTTAAACAAATGACACAAACTAGACTTTGAGAAATGATCACTTAAATATGCAAATTTTCTAACTAGACAATCAGACACTAATCATGATGCAACATTCTATTCTAAACTCATCTATTCATGACTAATTTCTATTTCTATTCTGCAATTTCAATTGAAGGTCAGAGTCTATTCTTCAAGAGTTATTGGTTTCTTTTCAGGGTAGTTCTGTTGAGGAAAAGCTCTGTTTATAGTGAGGAATTTGCAGAGATATTTCAGACCTTGTAATGATGTTATCTTCTGTTCCTAAAGTTATGGATCACTGATGGTTTTCAGAACAAAAAGATATTTGTAAATAATGAAGGTTGTCTTAGGAATCCTATCAACTAAAATGATCTACTGTGCAAAGGGTGTCAGTGTGACTATGAGATATGAGTGCAATGAATTGATTTAAACATGAGCTTAAGATGCTTCTAAACTAGAACAATGTTAAATCCTAAGCCATCATCAAACTTTGAAATGAAGTAGATGGACATGAATTAAATGCAAAATGAAACTCCGGAGCATTCTAATTAACATGCACTATCCTATGAATTACACAATCGGTTTGTTCATCATGAGTGATATTTTGGAAGAGCTCCTTCTTGTGGAAGAGGTAGAACAATTTTGACTGTGGACTTGTATGCAATTGAAAGCAAATGAACTGAAAGCAAATGAAACTAAGTTGTCACATCACGGTCATATCTTGAACTTCTTAAGGATGTCTTGGAAGAATTTCTTCTTGTGGAAGAGTGATTAGGACAAGTGCAACTATGATAGTGAAGACTAAAAACTACAACTAATTTCTATGACACTATAGCTATTCATCATTCATTGTTAAGATTTATTGGAAAAATGTCTTCTTGTGAAAGAACTATGATGAATATAACTACAGTCTCTAGTTAAAAACAAATACAACTCCTATCCTACAGTACCATAGTCATTAAACATTCATTGTTTTGATTTATTGGAAAAGTGTCTTCTTGTGAAAGAACTGGAACGAATTATGGCTACAGTAGCTAGCTAAAACAAATACAAATCCTATCCTACAGTACCATAGTCATTAAACATTCATCGTTTTGATTTATTGGAAAAGTGTCTTCTTGTGGAAGAACTGGAACGAATTATGGCTACAGTAGCTAGCTAAAACAAATACAAATCTAACTGATATCCTACAATACCATAGTCATCAATCATTCATCATTTTGGTCTGTTGGAAGAATGTCTTCTTATGGAAGAACTGGAACGAATACGACCATAGTATATAAAACACAGCAACTACTAATTCAATATGCAAAACGTAAAGACAACTAGGAAAAACTTATCTAGTTTACGCTAAGGAAATCCGTTCAAGGGGCAGGGGCCCTCTACCACTTGACGGCATTCAACTTCACAATTAAATCACGCCTTCAAGATAATTTTGTCTGCTCCATTAACAATGCAATAGTCTGAACATAATGCTCTGTGTCTTAAAATACGTAACACAGAGTTTTACACCAAAATCTAGCAGCAAATCTACACAAAATTTCTAACTAAGCTCTCGGCCTATTCAAGAGTTTTTAAAGTAAATGCAAGTAACAATACTTACAATAATTTAGGAATGATGTCTTCCTAATCCAAATCATCTTAGGAGTCTTTAAGGTGGCTGCGTAAAAGAGAAAAGACACCTGGACTGTAACAGTCCTAGTAGGAGTCTTCTTTCACAAAATGTGTTCC
>CM076571.1:965930757-966083820 GCA_034641835.2 Pinus albicaulis | reverse complement strand
TCATCCACCATCCATCACATCATCTTTAAGGGAAAATTCGAAGGTTCAAGCAGTGGAAGATCACATCGAGCGTCAGCAAGAAGTTCTCCAACTCTTAAAGGATAACCTGAATTTGGCACAAAATCGAATGAAACAACAGGCAGATCAACATCGTAGCGAGAGAAGTTTTGATGTAGGAGATTGGGTATTTTTACGCCTACAACCATACAAACAAATGTCCCTCAAGCAAGCAAAGAAGGATAATAAATTATCGCCAAAGTACTATGGTCCTTACAAGGTGTTGCAAAAGATTGGTACTATGGCATACAAATTGGAGCTTCCTGCTTCTTCGCGAGTACATCCAGCTTTCCATGTTTCATGCTTAAAGAAGGTTATAGGTGAAAATCTTCCAGTTCAAACAGTATTGCCAGAACTTGATGGGGAAGGGAAAATCATATTGGAACCTGAAGAAGTCATGGAAAAAAGAACTCGACAACTACGGAATCGATCAATTTCAGAGTATCTCATCAAGTGGAAGAACTTACCCACCGAAGATTCTACATGGGAGGATGAGAATTTTATACAGAAGCACTCGGAGCTACTCAAGTGTTGAGGACAACACTTTTTTTGAAGGAGAGGGGCATGTTAGGTCCCTATATCACTAGTATAGCCCCTTATTATTGTTAGTGTAAACCCCTTATTGTTATTGTTGTACCCTTGTAACCCCCATTTCGTTATTATTGTGCCCTTAAATTATTATTGTTAGGTTGGCTAGGATTACATTGTGGCCCACTAGGATTACATTATGGCCCCATGGACTGCTATATATAGAAAGGATGTTTTTTGAATTGTATCATCCAAGAATTGTTCATTCATGTAATGTATTGGAGGTTTCCCCCTCGAAGTGGCTTATTTCTAAGGCGTTGATATCTCTTTTCTTCTCTTTTTGGAGTTGGTTACACAACACTGGTGATCCAATGTATCAGTGCAACATCGATTGGAATTGGTTCACCTAGACATAGGCAGTCATCATGGACGAGGGTGAGCAGCTAGCGCATGCATATATCATTGATGGGGTTGCGCCTGAAGTGCGGAATGTGTAAGAGGTTGAGAAACCCCGATTTCTATAGGCCTAGTGCCCAGGACTTTGGCTCACTCTAACTACGCCACCCTCATAAGGGATTTGCTCTAGGTACATGGTGGGTGCAAGCTTTCGGAATTTCTCCTGGTCTGCCAGGTCCCTATCCTGCATCTTCAGCAACGGGATATTTTTGAACATGTTTCCTTCGACAAGTATGATTTTTGGGAGGAGAATTATATTGATATATGAGTGTTGGAGCGGGGTCCCCTGGGGTGCATTTTTGGGATAATTTTTTATAATTTTTTTTGTACGCGTTACGCACAAGTAGTCAAAGGGGATTTAGGATGGTTCAAAGTCTCTTAATCATTGTAATGGTTTTAAAGGGAAAACCATCAGTCTCAAACCATGGTTTGAGAGCATGGTATGTGCGTGTCTAGATAGTATAAATATGTAAGGACTGAGTCAAGTAAATATATCTCATGGTGTACTTTTTTGGTTAATGTTTTGATCTAAGTTTTGGTTTTTGGGTAGAAAGGCTCATGCTCGCTATGTGCATGGAGACCTAAGTCTTGTCTATGTGTGAACTCTTTTGGCTATGTGCGTAGAAGGATTGAATGTACTAAATTGATAGATCTCTTAATAAAGAAGACTATTTTGGTGAACCTGGACTCTTATGTGATTCGCTATATTGATTATATGCTATTTGCTTTAAGATATGAATATGTTCTATGTAGTTTTTTTACTTCTATTATTGGTTAATTTCTTTTGTGTGTGAATATCAGTTGATGTTAGATGAATAGATTTGATTGAAGTATACTTTATTACTGTGCACAAATATAGTAAAGTATTTTGTGATAATATGTGGAAGGGTTAGATATGTTGATTGTTCATGCACACATCTATTATATTATCTACACTAATTTTGATTAGGGAAACTACATCAAAAATCTCCCTCAGGGTGTGGAACCCTGGTTCCAACACCCCCCCATACTGCTTAGGGTGCGACTTTGGTCTACAAAAGCAGATCACTTCCAAAAGGGCAAGTAGTTGGAGGGTTTTGTTGGTTGCACGATAAATCCAAACTTGGGTCAGGACCCCTTAAGCCAAAAAATGGTTCCGTTTCTAGGACTGGGATCATTTTTAGGGAGATTTTATGTTTTGGCATCTCATACAAAATGAATTACAATATTGGCCGATTCCCCCATCTCCATATGGCTGGTGCATCTCCTCCTATGCTAATAATCAGATGTCCTGCAGGTGAAAGAATCATTGGAATATCCCACCAGTAGCCAGGAGTTCCAATGCAGATCTATCCTCGATAATGACAATGTTGGTAGTTCCTCATGAAGAAAATCTATCATATAGCTGTCCTCCTCCTTGACATCTCCTATTCCCAAGTCACAAATTGGAAGGTTGCTATCCTTCCTAGGCTTCTTCTACCACAGCGCATAATCTGCAATGAGAGTAGGTGCATATGAGGTTGAGGAAATGTATCCCTCCTCCATGAATTTATCCAAAACTCCCACTGTTATCTCAAGCTCCCCCAAGGTTCCCACCTTTATATAATCAATGAGTGGTGCCTCCAAGTGTGAAGCAACCATCCTCCTCTGCTGCATTAGTGACCCCCTGGGTGAAATGCCTCCATGTGGTGAGACATCTCCATCAAGAGAAGACTGAACATATGGATGAACACTTATGTCCATGCCCTGACTGTGCAATACAACCTCCCTCCTTGGTGCAATAACCTACAAAAGTGGATATGGGTGAGTAATCCTCAACTCACGCTACTGGTTCTTCTCCCCTTCTCCTCCTTGTGACCCCATGGTTTCACACCTCTCCAATAATGGCACATGAATTCTGCCTTGATCTCCACACATGAGATCTTGGGGATCTTCCTGAAAAGTTGCAAGGGTCCCTCTCTTTGGAGCATGAGCTCCTCTCCTCTCTACCTGAGATTCTAGATGTGGTCTAGAAATGATAGTGCTACTGCCCCCAACCTTCTCCACATGAATGGGAAGCCTCCCAACAGTTGGATCCTCTTTAAACAAATATACCCCCATGCTTCCTTGCTCCAAGATGTGAGATGAAAGTTCCTTTTCCAACAAGTTTTGGTTCATATTTTTGGCCTCCTTCACTATTTTCTGAAGAGGCATTGTGTTTTCATGCAAGGGTTTTGTTTTGTTTTCTTTGTGTGAACCCATCATGTGTGTCTCAAGAATCCTCCCATCAAATCTCTTCACCAAGGCCTTAGTGAAATTTTCATAAGATGCAATTTCATTATTCTTCAAATAAAAGGATTCAAAGATCCACCAGGCATAGGCCTTACCTCTCATATGTAGCGCTGTGACTCTGGTAGCTTCATGTTTTGGAATTTGGTGCTGCTGCAAAAAGGTGTCTAAGTCCTCCACCCAAGTTTTGGCTGAACCGACAAGTGAACCATCAAAATGTGATAGATAGGATCTACCATGCTGCCTTTTCTCCTTGGTCACTCCTTCTTCTTCTTCCACCTCCCTTATGGGACTGCTGGGACTATGACTGCACTGACCCTCATAGTGTGTGGTTGAATGCTCACACCCACTATGTAAAAATCTAGAGTTTTCTTTAGGATCAAACCCTCTTGGGGATTCTTCATCTATTTCCCTCCTAATCTCCTTGAGATCTTCATGACTGCTCTGTGCAGATTTAGGAAGAAGAATTTTAAGCTTATCCCCTTTTCCTCCATCAGAAAATGGAGTCTTCTTCCTGCTCAAAATTCTGTCTCATTATTGATGAGAATAGGAAGTGCAGGGTCCTTCCTCCTCTCTTTCTTATTTCTCCTCAACCCCCTTGGAGAGGTTCTTTCCAGATCTAAAAAATGATGAGAACAAGCTCATCCACTTCATCATCTTGATTTCTTCTTTCTTGGGCTTAAAGGCCACAGGCTGAGCCAAGAAAGATGCTCTGATACCATTGTAATGTTCCGAAATGGAAATTAGCAGCTTTTACACCACTGAAGAACTCCTTTGTCAGAAATATTAATAAGGCTATGTCAGAGATAGACTGAGAGGGATTTTACTAGTTATGTCACCTCTAAAGAGAGGATGAGAACTAGAATTTATCTAGCCCTTTCTCAGACTCTACCTATATCTATGTAAGTACTTCTCCCTCAGAAGATCTTTCTCAAAGGGATGACCTACAACAATATGCAAAACATAAGCATGAAGAGTAACTTGCATAAACTTTAGAAAATTCCAGAGAACTCATAGCCATATTATTATAATAATAGCAGCTTCAAATGTATACAAAATCTTAAGGGAAATGATGCTCGAGATGAACAATGCCAATCTTCAAGGCAGAAGTACAAGAATCATGAGATAAACACTGCTACACATGTGAACCCTAGCTATGACTGCACAGTATAATGGAGACACTGCAACATGTAAAATGGTAATGAAATGATATTACAATAATAGCTCAAGAAATGAGGGGGAGCAAGCTCTCAACCCCTGAAAATAACTAACTAACAATCCTTAGAAGGATTCGCTGCAATACATGTACAAAATGATACAATACAATAATGCTGGAGTTGCTGGGTAGTAGCAGCAACTCAAATATAAAATAGAAGGAGGAGAATGAATATGGCCTTCAAACTGAAACAACCTCCTCCAATGGATTCCTTAAGTGCAAGGTTGATCCCGGCACAAGAAATCTCTTCCTCCAAAATGATGGAGCAAACTCCCATTGCAGACAAACTCTGAGATAACATAGTCTATGGAAGGGACTATGCTGATGAAGGTGGGAGAAGCTTGGCCTACTGCCAAAATATGCAAATTATCTCTAGAAACCCTCCTTTCTGATCTTCCCGAAGAATAGGAACTCCTTCCTATGAGAGATGATACAAGGAATGGTGTTGTGGAATCTCCTCCACTGCAACACCTGCAACACAACCCAGTGACTATGCTGTAGATGAAGTAATGGCTATGGTCAAATTCTTGGATATGGAGAAATGAAGAGCAATCCTTCTTGAGCTACTCAAGGGAGGAGAGTAACTCTTAAATAGGAATCCCTCGTGCCAAAGGCACTGCAACTCAGTTGAACAGCTGGAGACTGCAAATAGACTCAAATTCAAAATCTTCCATAATACCCTCTATGGCTGCCTCATCCTCCTTATATGAAAAATGATGCCTCTATGCCATGGGCCCCACCCAATTAGGGTTTCTTCCACAAGGAATCCTCCTCCCTCTCTAACTGCATTGTCTTCCCAAGAAAGCTACACCCTCTTAGGTTGCGTTGTTGACTTGGTCAACATGGCCTCATCCTCATGTGTTTGCCCCCTTTTCATAGTAGGAGGTGAAAAAATGGCTACTCCATGGATCCCTTCTCACCTCATGTGGAATTTTATTTATGCAAATGGGTCTCCTTACCCACTTTATTTATCTCCTAGACAATATGAGCAAAAATAAATGTTCCAATTTATTTGTAAAAATTTGGAACATTACAATAGTCCTGCAGGTACTATAGAAAATTTTAACATGTTATTGAAGATTTTATAATTTTTATTTCAAAGATGAAGGAAAATAAAATGCAGACTCCTACGCAAAACATTCAGATGGTAAGAGCAGAGTTGTGTGAAGAAGAGCCAAGTGTGAATGTTGTCACTAGGAGTGGTGCAACCATTGGTGAAGACAAAAGGAAGAAGCCTAAGACTAATATTTGGATTCGAAAATAACCTAAAAATAAGGAAGGATTCAACTTACAGTGCTAAAAAGAAACCTTTGTAGAAGAAAAAAATGGTTTCGCAGAAGTGAGCACCTCGACGACAAGAAAAACTATGGACATGGTCGGAGTAGATGAAGAGGTAAACCCCTTCAAATTGTTGCGCAATAAGAAGGCAGTCGAAAACCTCCAAGAATTGATAGACAACTACAGAAAGAAAGAACAACCTCGGATGGAGAAGAAGGTTGTTAATAATATCTATAAGAATAAAAGAAGAATTGGACGAGAAATGCACCTGACTGCTCATACTTGTGCATATGAGATGGATCAGGTCATTCTATATCTAGGATCATATGTGAATTTTTTACCAAAACATACTTGGCAATGCATGGGAGAAACGAAGTTGGAATGGTCTAATATCCAGCTGTGCATGGTAAATCAACAAAATATTATTCCCTTAGGAAGACTCTCATAGGTTGTAGTAGATATTGGAGGAGTAAAGGTGCTCGTAGACTTTGAAGTCATACAGATTGTGGATGATACTGATCTTGATCATGCGTAGTTGGGAGTAGATTGGGCTATTGATATTGATGGAATCATAAATCTTAAGCATAGAATTATGGTATTTGAGAATAATGAAACCCGAGTTGTGGTACCCTTAGATCTCACAAAAGGTGAAAGATATAAAGAGCCAGTGCATGCAGATGATAATGTCGATCATATCTATAAGTTGACCGTGCGAGATGAAGATTGCATCAACTTGACAACCGATGGAAGACTCAACTAGGAGAAGGATAGTTTTTTCTTTTTAGATTTAGATGAAGAACTAGAGAACTGGAAGAACCGGCTACATGAAGTCTCTGCACTATGCTACAATCGAGTGAAAAGATCTGTTCGGTGCATATCCTTAGAGGTACGATAATTTCCTTACTATGATGGTTTTAATAATGTTAACATGTTTTTAGAAGGACTTGAAAAAGTTGTTCCAGAAGCACAAAGATTCCATGCACTTGACATAGCGTTGCGCTCAACCCAAGCACGATGGTGGGAGACACACAAGAAAACTTGGTTAACTAGGAAGAATGCACCCGTATGATGAGACTGCAATTTGAGTGTCCAAATACTAGAATGGAAGAGACCTATTCTAGAAAATGTGATCCGCACAAATGTTTGGCTAAATGGATCGAAGCATGGGGCACAGAGCCAAGGCCATAATGGGTGCATATATTCATCCACACGTTGGGGAAGGTGCCTATTGATTGGTACCTAGAAACTGAGTTGCAATGAGGAACCAATGAATGGACTGCGCTCACATAAAGTTTTATCTTGACCTTTAGTTTTGAAAGTTGGTTCGACCGCTTGGGAAAAGCACCGCAGGATATTCAAGAGCTCATCTTTGACACCACAAAACTAAAGGTGGAGCGCGCCTTGCCAGCATGGGATGCGTAGATGAAGGACATTGTTAATTGTCGAAATTTTTCAGTTGAAGATAATGAGGAAGATCCAAGGAACATTACGATCCTTGAATCTGAAGGAAAAGACGCAGTTGATAGACCTACTATTGAGTCATTTGATGTAACCAAGCCTCTGAGGATTTATAAAGTTAATGTTAGCTCAGAGGAGCAACCAAAATTAGTGAAGATCGGGGATTACTGGGATGATGATATGGTGGGAAAGGTTGTTGACATGTTGACTAAATATCATGACCAGTTTCCTACAAAATTTTCTAAGTTGAAGGGGATAGTAGGAGATATCGGGGTGATGAAGATTACCTAAAAACCAGATGTGTGACCTATGAAGTAGTGCCCATATAGGCTGAATCCCAAATATAAGTAGATAGTCAAAGAGGAATTGGAGAAAATGGTTGTTGCAAGAATCATAGAACTAGTGGAGGAATTAGATTGGTTGAGTCCTATGGTGGTGTAGGATAAGAAAAATAAGGGAGAAATAAGGATTTTCATGGATCTGAGAAAATTGAACAATGCTTGCATACATGACCCGTTCCCAAACCCATTTTCTAATGAGATCCTGTAAAATGTAGGAGGACATGAAGCCTATTCATTTACAGATGGTTTCTCAGGAGATGACCAGATCAAAATCAGGTCGAAGGATAGAGGTAAGACAACCTTTGCAACAGAATGGGGATCCTTTCATTATATAGTCATGCCATTTGGTCTGAAGAATGCACCAGCTATCTTCTCACATGTAGTAGTAGATGCGCTCAAGGAATACATCCATAAGTTATTAGAAGTATACTTTTATGACTGGACTATCTTTGGGTTGTTGAAGAAGAATGTATCAAGTTTGCACCTAATGATGGATACTTGTCAAAAGTATCAGATATCACTCAATCTGAAAAAGTGCATCTTCTGTGTTCCATTAAGGATGTTTATTGGTCACATTTTTTGTTATCAAGGATTGATGGTGGATCCAACCAAGATAGTTATTATTGGTAACTTGGAAGTTCTTGCAAATGTGAGACAGTTGCGCTCAATTTTGGGGCATACAGGGTATTACCAGAAGTTCATCCAAGGTTACACATTGATCACTGCGCCCTTGGAAAAGCTGCTGAAGAAACATGCTTCATTCTATTGGGATGAAGAATGCCAAAAGTGATTTTAATTTCTTAAGGATAAGATGGTCACTGCGCCCATATTGGTCTTCCTAGACTGGTCGAAGGTATTCCATGTACACGTTGATGCCTCCTCTATTGCGAAGGGAGCTATTTTAGCGCAGCTAGGAGTTGGTGAAATTGATCACCGGCCTATTGCATTTGCAAGTAGGAAGTTATCAAGTGCGGAGTGTAATTATTCGACCACAGAGAGGGAAGGATTGGCTATTTTCTACGTGTTGCAAAAATTCCACCACTATCTGTTGGGAGGCCATTTTACGATGTTTTCTGACCAGTCTGCTTTGAATTTCCTCATCAATAAGCCTGTGTTGGGGGGGAAGATCTGCAGATGGTTGCTACTATTTCAAGAGCATGACTTTGAGGTAATTTTGAAACTTGGGAGACTGAATGTCGGGTCAGATCATCTGTAATGCATTGAAAATGGAGAAGAGCCAAATAGCTTGGAAGATGGTTTACGAGATGTGAAACTATTTGCTATAAAGGTAATTGATGATCATTTTGCAGATATTATTCATTTTCTGACCACTTGAAGTGAACCCACAGAGTACATGTTGCAACATAAGAAAGGGTTGGCCACGCAGTGAACTCACTTTACTCTAATTTCAAGTAAACTATACAAGATGGGTGTAGGTGAAGTCCTGTGTAGGTATGTGTTGGAATTTGAAAGATGGGATATATTAGCCGAGGCTCATGGAGGGGTTGTAGGAGGTCACTATGCAGGGAAAGCCACTGTGCAAAAGATTATATGAGCTGGTTTATGGTGGCTCACGGTGCACGGTGATGCACATGCATATTTTCGTGCTTGTGCTGTATGCCAGAGGACAGGAAAACCTTTGCGTAGACATGACATGTCATTGCACCCACAAATGGCATTGCAAGCTTTTGAAAAATAAGCCATTGATTTTTTCGGACCTATTAACCCTCTAGGAAAGAAGACATGTGCGCATTACATAATCACTGCTACAGACTATGTAACAAGATGGGTTGAGGCTAAGCCTGTTAAGGATTGTAGTGTAGACATAGCTACACACTTCATTTTTGAGAACATATGGACTTAGTTTGGGTGCCCTAAGACTTTGTGAATGAAAATATTGAAGCTCTGAAGGAAGTATTCCATATTCATCATCAGAAGAGTACTCTGTATCACCCATAGGCGAACGGTGTGGTGGAAGTGTTTAATAAGATATTGGAGACTGCGCTCACTAAGGTATGTAATGATAATTGAAATGATTAGGATGTATGCATACCTGCAGTTCTATGGGAATATAGAACAACATGCAAGAAGTTGACAGGAAAGATATTGTTCAGGATGGTGTATGGGAAGGAACATATTATGCCAATGGAGTTTATTGTTCCAAGTTTGCACATTGCAACGTTCACTAATATGGAAAAGAAATATATTATGGAAGAACGATTTTCGCAGTTGGTCACGCTGGAAGAGGATTGATTCATTGTAGGTTTCCATTAGTAGGTGCAAAAGGCGCGCCAAAAAGCTTGACATGACAGGCACATTAGACAAAATTTCTTTAAGGAAAATGATTTGGTTTTGTTGTATGATAGCAAGTTTGTGCGTCACCCAAGGAAGTGAAAAATGCATTGGCTTGTACCATACATTGTCAAGGATTACAGATGGAGGTGCAGTATGCCTGTCCACATTAAGCAAAGAAAACCTTCCTAGGTATGTCAATGGAAGTTGATTGAAACCATAGAGGGATGACCCTTTCCCTACACGCACCAAATGAATATATGGCTGAAAATATGGATTTGTGCAGCAAGGATGGTGGATGCATAGACAGGTGTGATGAGCATGCATTAGCTGCATGATGAGGTGGACTAGGTCGCAGAGGTGCCAGAATATAGCCATTGGAACAGTAAATATAGATAAGACAACATTCTTACCATTTGGAGGAGCGTCTACATTTTATTTAATGAGGAGATTATGCCAGATTTGGAGTCATTTTAGCATTTATGGGGCTACAATAATGCACATAAGATCGTTTAAGGCACGCCTATGCTATAAATATGACCGAAGGGGTTGCATTAGTTCCCTTTGCTTTCTATGCTATTTTTGCAAGTTGTGCTCTCTGATTTCTCAAGATTGTCTGAATCTTATGTCTGGCCTTCATCCACTCTTTGAAGAGGAGTTATGCCACCAAGGTTTGATTCCACCAATCATGACTGCCACCATGCCTACCCCTTCTGTGATGCCAGCTGAAGAGACCACTGCAGAGGCTGCTGAGACCCCTGTGCTGGTGCAACCTAAGAAGGGGAAGTCCTTGGGGTCCCGAACATCTCCCTGTCAGAAGACCCGAAAGCCGCGCTAAACTCCTGTAGAGCGCTAGACGAAGCCTATGGAAAAATTTCCTGAAACTATAATGGAGGAGGACATTGTAGAAATCATTGACCCCATCTTGCGATTGCCTACGTATGTCACACCACGCATAGCCTTTGTGAAGGTCCCGAAGGATCTTGATAAGGTGTGGTCATATATCAATATGTTGTTGCTCCTTGAGAATGTACCTTTGGAAGGCAATATGTTCACCCAAATTCCATTATTGAAGATGGAGAGTTGGGACCTAGCGGACCAGGAGAAATTCCCAAAGCTTGCGCACAGTATGTACTTAGAATCGATTACCTATGACGGTGGGGTGATCAAGGCTAAGCCAAATCCCTGGGCATTGGGTATGCAAAAAACAGGGTTTCTGGACCTGTTACATATTCTGCATTTTGGGTGCAGCCCCATTAACAACATCTGTGTGTGCTAGCTGCTCACCCTGGTGCATGTTGATTGTTTGTGGCTCAGAGAAAGCATTCTGACTGATTCTAATATGATACATCATATTACCAACCTGCCTAGTCAGGGGGCGGACCCGGTGGTGGCCTTTGGAGGAAAAGGCCAGGAGAAGAAAGTTGCAAACAAAGTCAAGAAAGACTATAAGGTATCGCGCAACACTCATGGATTTCTTGTCAGCCAAATCAGTGACCTCGTAGTACAATTAGACATGATCATCCTTGCCTACAATATGATAAGGAACTGCCGGCCAAAGGAAGTCCCAACCCATATAATTTTTTTAGCTGGGTAGTAACTGGGATCAATACCTATGCACAGAGTTCCTGGAGAATGTGCGCGAGGTGCAGGAGGAGGGAAAACATTTTTATTATGCTTGGCTATTACTTATTATTTCACTCATCGGATGGAATATGCCTCAAGATACACAATTCCCAGATATTAAACTAGACATGTGTGAAGCCGCGCGCTACACAACCCTTTGAAGTTCGAAGATTCCATCCAGATTCATGGAAAATAATATTTTTTTGGTGTTTTTTTAACTCTACGTTGTTCCAAGCTATCCAGTCCAAGCCAAGGTTATCACCAACCTTGTATGAGTAGTATAAGTTAATTTTAGAATTGAAAGCCACATTCCATAATAGGCATATCTGTGCGAAGGCCATTGTGGAAGGTGTCTGGTATGACTTACCAATCTGAAATGACTGTATTAGTTTTGATGTGCTAAGTGTCTTTTCAATTTATAAACATGTGCATAATTGTCTCGTTAGTTTTCCTAAGGATTTAGGTGTTTGTCCATGAATTAGAGGCATAAAAAAATATTAAATAATACTAAAAAATAGTGTAAAACAGAGAAATAAGTCACCGCATGAAATTTACACAGTAGACATGATGAAGCAGTTCATCCCTCCTAGGCTACATCTACTGGTCTAGCTCAAAATGGCATGTCCATCTTTCATTATGCTCAAAATTTTGCAAATACATGTAGTTACAGTGCTCTAATGGCTTTTTATTTGCACCAATGGCTCCAGAATGCTCCAATTAGTCAAAAATGACTCTTCCTTCACTCAGAATGGGAGAAAATAAGTCTCCTACTCCTTTTCCTAGTTACACCTAGAAAAACTCCACTAAAAGTGGAGAACTCCACTTAACCGGAGTTAATTTAGCAATTTCCACCATTAAAAATGCGCCCTCCAAAATTTTTGTTGAAGCTAACCATCGCATTAAACTTGACGGTTGGATGGTTGGCCACATGCACCCCAAACTGTGGTCTTCAAAATGGTTAGCGGAACTGTCAGAGTGGAACACGCATTAAAGATGTGGTTATAAAATTGAACCGAGGTTGAAGTGGATTGAACCGTCAGAGTTTGCGATAACTATGCGGAGAATTAACATTTTAAAAAATGGCATGTGATAGCATTGAAATTTGGCAGATTTGCATAACCGTCGGTTGGTTGGAATTATATATATACCATGTGAACAAACCTCTGGGGACTGTTGGCGGGTTGGGACTGCTGGTAGTCCCTGACCCCCAAACTCCATTGCAATGAAAGTTAAATAAAACTCACGAAATATGATGGTTAAGAATAAACATGGAGAGCAGTTGGAAACTCATCCGAATGCCTAGAGGGAGGTCATAGGGTCGAGCCCTGCAGAACTCACCAAAATTTTACACAGTCATTTGAGGGACACGTGGTGGCCTTAGCGTTGGGCATGTGGCACCCTGTGATTAGCCCTCCTAAAACATACCAAACTCATTCGACCAATAATTAATCAACACTTGTCACACCCTGATTAGTTTTGAGGAAAGAAATATTCCTCAGAATATTTCCTTTTGCTGACTGTACATCCCAGTCAACCCTCATCAAACTGTCGCAAAATTTAACTGTTTGGAATTTCGATCAGAACGCGGCATCTCCTTCATACAACATTAGTTTTTCGAACTGTTTGCAGTGCTGGAATCAGGAGGACGAGATATACACAACCATCCTAGTTTCAATACAATATTGTAACTTTGAATTTTGAGCAAAATTTATGAACTCCTGATCACTCCTCCCCACTGGGAAGATTTTGGACCCCAAAAGACTTGATTACCTGTTAAGTAGATGAGGGTACAACTCCCTCACCTTTCCAACCTCCATCCATTTTTCCGTACTTGGTTTAGTGTCTTTGATCCCAACTCAAAGGTAGTCAACACTTCCCCTCTTGGATGCTCTTTTCCTCCTGTCAAGAATTGTATCTTCTTTGAGCTCATCCATAAATTCTGGAAAGAAATCTTTAATAGAAGGTATTTTAACATCACTTCCTTCATCATCGATAAAAGGTGGCTCATACAAATGTAAGTTTTCAACATTAACAACTGAATACATTTGCATATAAGAAGGCAATTTAAGTTTAAATGCACTATTACCAACTTGCTTTATGATATTGAATGCACAATAATGAATGAGTTTGAGATTTTTACCTTCCCTTGCATCCTTTCTATGCTAATGTGCAACCATACCTCATCTCCCTCTTGAAACTTGTGATCAACTCAATTTTTATCATGCCTCTCTTTGTATTTTCTTTGACTTTTATCAAGTTGTTCTTCAACTTGTTGATATATAATCCGAATTTTCCCAATGAACTTCGAGCCTTTTCAATTTCATTATGGTCATCAATTGCAACATCCTTCCCAAAGATGAAGTCTAATGGTGATTTTGGAAAATACCCAAAGCATACTTCAAAAGGGGATGTTTTTGTAGAAGAGTTATTTTCTCGGTTGTAAGCGCGCTGAATGTAATGCAGTTACTCATCCCACAACTTAGGGTGTTTGCTGCAATATCCTCTCAATAGATGCACAACAGTTCTTTTCATCACCTTGTTTTGTCCATCTATTTATGGATGAAAAGCAGTACTCTTTTTCAACTTTGTGTCCATCATTCTCCATAAATTTGACCAAAAATTCTCAATGAATCTGAAATCCCTGTCACTAACAATAGAAGTTGGCAATCCAAAATGAACCCAAACATGTTTAAAATAAATTTTAGTAGTCTGTTTAGCAGTAATCATTTTCTTACACGGCATAAGTATACACATATTATTGAATCTATCCACAAACACATAAAGATAATCATGTTATTTTCTTGACATAGGTAGACCTCCAACAAAGTCCATGGAGACACTCTCCCATGGCCTTGATGGTACCAGCAATGGCATGTGCAACCCAAGCTTCCTATTACTAGGCTTACTTGTTGCACACATAAAACAACCTCTTATAAACAACGACATACTATCTAGCATGCGAGGCCAATAGCAATACCTCTATAGATGTGCCACTGCTTTGCTTACCCTAAAGTGTCCAACAATAAGAGATGAATGAGCTTCTCTCATGACACTTAGCCTCTCTCCTTGTGGAATACACAGCTTACCCAAATGAAACAATTTTTTTTTATGCATGTGATAATCTTTTTCTTCAACTTGACTCCCTTCACTCAAACTAGCATACACATCTTGAAAATCAATTTCATGTGCATATTTTTCTATGTAACTCTCATGTACAATAGAATCATTTTTGAGTAAAGTAGACGCACTAATGAT
This sequence comes from Pinus albicaulis, assembly GCA_034641835.2. Classification (NCBI taxonomy): domain Eukaryota; kingdom Viridiplantae; phylum Streptophyta; class Pinopsida; order Pinales; family Pinaceae; genus Pinus; species Pinus albicaulis. Next base: position 966,069,066 of record CM076571.1, on the reverse strand, counting down.
TGGTCTTGAAAGCATATCAACAAATTTATTTAAAATACCTTTCTTGTACCTTATAACCAAGTGAAACTGTTGAATAAATCCCATCCACCTGAAATGTCTTGATTGTTGCAATTTTTTTTGCGACTGCAAGTACTGTAATGGTTGGTGATCGGTATGCACAATAGTCTCTTTACCCATCAAGTAGTGTTTCCACTTCTTGACACTTTGTACCAATGCATATATTTCTTTTTCATATGTAGGATAATTATCCGTAGCACCATTAAATGTTTTATAATGAAAAGCAATAGGCTTACCATGCTGCAAAAGTACTGCGCCCATGGCATAATCACTAGCATCGGTTTGAATCTCGAATAGCTGTCTCAAATTTGGTAATGCAAGGACTGAAGCTGTATTGATCTTGTATTTTAAATCTTTGAAAGATTTTTTTTGTTTTCCTCCCCATTGGAAGCCTTTCTTCACACTTGTCGTTGCATTCATAGGAGCCACGATGGAAAAAAAGTTAGCAATAAAATTTCTCCAATATTGAGCTGCACCTAAGAAACTTCTTACCTCGGTTATTGTTTTGGGTGTGAGCCAATTCACAATGGCTTCCAATTTAGAAGGATCAATCCTCAACTCTCCTCCTCCTACAAGATTCCCAAATAGACCAAAGAAGTCTTTCCAAACTCACACTTTGACATCTTAAGAAACAATATCTCTTTCTTCAAAATATCAAGCACTCTATTCACATGCAAGACATGTTCTTCTCTTGTTTTGCTGAAAATTAATATGTAATCTAAGTACACAATCACAAATTCATCAAGTAATGGATTCAAAACACTATCCATAACACGCATGAAAGTTTTCAGTGCATTACACAAACCAAATGGTATAACTAGCCACTCAAAGAGTCCTTGTTTGGTTTTGAATGTAGTTTTCCATATATCACTTTCTGCAATTCTTACTTGATGATATCCACTTAATAAATCTAACTTAGTTAAAAAAAATTCTTCTTTCAGCTGATCAAGCAAATTATCTATTCTTGGGAGTGGGTAACGATTCTTTACCGTAATCTTGTTCAAAGCCCGAAATTCTACACACATGCGCCAAGTCCCATCTTTCTTTGGCATCAAGACTATGGGTGAACCACATGGAAAACTTCTTGGCCTTATGATTCCTTTGTCCAACATCTATTTGATTTTCCTCTTTATTTCAGCATTCTCCATTATCGACATGCGATACATACTGATGTTTGGAAGAGGACAATCTTGCTGAAACTGAATCTCATGTTAAATCTCTCTTTTTTGGAGGCAATCATGTTGGCTCCTGAAACATATCATGATGTGCATTAACTACATCATATAAATATGATTTCAACTTAGGATCACATCCCTCAAATGATTCATGATTAACATTAACTTTAGGCTTAATCATAAGAAGAATAAAATTCTTACTTGAATTTACGAGCCTCTTTACCTATCCATTATTTACCATAGCAATGTTTGTCTTCTTGTGATGTGCTCTAACAATGAACTCCTTGCCATATTTGAATAAATGATATTTTTTCTCATGGCAATGGAAGATAACTTTCCTGTCATAAAAGTAAGGACTCCCCAGCAAAATACCTGTGATGTTAAGTGGAACCACATCTAATTCAATCGTGTCAACAAAATTTGTAGTGATTGCAAACCGCAATATGCATTTATTTGAAACCTGTAAATTTGCATCCTTACAAATCCAATTGAACCTATAAAACAATGTGTCAATATTGGTATGCTTGGATATGACCCTCACAGGAAATAGTTCAATTCTTTCTTCTTCATTTGGAGTGTTTATGTGACAGTTTGATGTACTAGTACTGGGTTTAGTTTCAATTTATTTTCCTTTCATGTTCTTCAATCCCATGCCTGTAATCTTAGATTCATCACCTAAATCATCTCGTAAATAATGTTGAGCTGTAGCAATAGTTTTTTGTTTCCCTTTGCTGTTGGGTTTCTTTGGCCTCAATTCAGGATGTAATTTCCAACGATGATTTTCATCATGGCCTTCTTTTGAAAAAATTTTACAAAACATTTTTTCTCCCTCTTTCTTAATAGATGCATTCTCTTTGCTTTTACCTTTTGAGGTCTTCTCCTTGTTTTTACCCTTAAAAGGTTTCATTCTGCCCTCTTCAGAAATGTTCTTTCCTCTAGCTTCTAGATGTGTGGCCTCAACACATACTTCTAGACTGGTGGGGTTAAACATGAGAATAATATGTTTTAGGTAGCTATGTAAACCTCCTATGTACTTGAGCAAAGTATCTTGGCTCTACAAATCTACCCCTAATAAGAGAGATCTTCTCCTAAATTCTTGGGTGTATTCTTGCACATTTTGTCCCTTCAATTGCCTAAAGTTTTGCTAGTTCATTATGGCTTTCTGCATATGAGCTAATGGATAAATTTTTTGTTTTATAGCAGTAATGAAATCTGACCATGATAGAATAATCTTACCATGTTTCTTGATCTCCTCCTTTGTCTTGGCTTCCCACCAAACAAGTGTTGCACCTTCCATTCTCAATGAAGCTAATTGGATTTTGGTATCTTCATCTTGAAGGTTCTGTATTCTCAAATAGACCTTCGATTGCATAATCCAATTATCAAGCTTTTCTGCATTGACTTCACCATTAAACATTGGCAATTCAAAATTTACATCAAGTTTTAAAAAATAACTTTTACCAGTGTTCTTTGACTTGTGTGGCTGATGTACTAATGTAGAAGTTGAGGATGATGATGATGAGGGTGAGGATGATGGCTCTCCATTGCCTCCATTTCCTCCATTTCCCTTCTTTGACTTATCTTCATCATTGTGACCTCCTGAAGATCCTTGTCTGTCCTTGTGAAGTTGAGATCCTTCTCCTTCTAGTCTCTCATTCTTTTCTTGATAAAGAATTATAACTATCTCAGTCATGTCAAGAAATGCTTTCCTGAACACTCTTTCTTACTCTTTGGGATCAACTTCTTCATCGATTTCTCCTTCCTCTTCAGTCATTCTTAAAGTAGCTTATGCTTCCTTAGGAGGTGAACAAGGTGGTGGAAATTGTGGCAATATTGCTCTCCTTTGATGTGGCTCCTTTTGAGACCCTTCTGCTTCCACCAATTTTTCTTCTCCTCTTTTGAGATTGAGCCTAGTAAGCATCTAAAACTTGCAAACAGTTAAACAATTATTTGCACTAAACAACATCAGAGAATAAACTCTAGCTCTGATACCAATATGATCTGAAATGACTATATTAGTTGTGTTGTGTTAAGTGTCTTTTCAATTTATAAACATGTGCATACTTGTCTCATTAGTTTGCATAAGGATTGAGGTATTTGTCCATGAATTAGAGATGATTTTTCGTGAGTTAGAAGCATAAAAAAAGCTTAAATAACACTGAAAAATAGTGTAAAATAGAGAAATAAGTCACCACATGAAATTTACACAGTAGACATGACGAAGAAGTTCACCCCTCCTAGGCTACATCTGTTGGGCCTGCTCCCAATGGCGTTTCCATCTTTCATTATGCTCAAAATTTTGCAAATACATGTAGTTAGAGTGCTCTAATGACCGTTTTCTCTACACCAATGGCTCCAGAATGCTCCAATTAGTAAAAAATGACTCTTCCTTCACTCAGAATGTGCGAAAATTGAGTCTCCTCTTTTTCCCAATTTCACCTAGAAAAGCTCCACTTAACTGGAGTTAATTTAGCAATTTCCACCATTAAAAACGCGCCCTCCAAATGTTTCGCCGGAAATAACTGTCACATTAAAATTGACGGTTGGATGGTTGGGCACATGCACCCCAAACCGCGATCTTCATAATGGTTAGCAGAAATGTCAGAGCAGAACACGCATTAAACCTATGGTAATAAAATTGAACCGGGGTTGCCAGTGGATTGAACCGTCCAAGTTTACGATAACCGCGTGAAAACTTAATGATTTAAAACATGGCATGTGATATATTTGAATGTTGGCGGCTTTGCATAACCGTCGCTTGGTTGGAATTATATATATACCATGTGAACAAACCTCTGGGGATTGCTGGAGGGTTGGGACCACCGGCGGTCCCTAACCCCAAAAATCCACTGCAATGAAAGTTAAATAGAACTCACAAAATATGATGGTTAAGAATCAATGTGCAGAGCAGTTTGAAACTCGTCCGCATGCCCGGTGGGAGGTCGTAGGGTCAAGCTCTGCGGACCTCACCAAAATTTTACACAGTCATTCCAGGGACACGTGGTAGCCTCAGGGTTGGCCACGTGGCACCCTATGATTGGCCCTCTGAAAACGTACGAAACTCATTCGAATAATAATGAAATGACACTTGTCACACCCTGATTGGTTCTGGGGAAATAAATATACCTCAGAATATTCCATTTTGTTGACTGTGCATCCTAGTCAACCCTAGTCAAACTGTCACAAAATTTACCTGTTTGGAATTTTGATTAGAACATGATATCTCCCTCATATGACATCTTTATTTTGAGCCATTCATGACACTGGAATCAGGAAGATGAGATGTACGCAACCGTTTTGGTTTCGACCCAATCCTATAACTTTTAATTTTGAGCAAAATTTATGAACTCCTGTTGACTTACCGTACTTGGTTATGGAGGATGACCTGGTGCGCATCATGAAAGAATGGCCACCTGCTTGGTTAGAGTTGTGCACCATTAGGGGTGCCTCTTCATTAGTATTGAAGACTCCGAATAAGCCACACACCACCAAAGATACACAGCGAAAAGGAAAGGATGCAGAAGAAGAACCCGAGCTTACCATAACAAGATAAATCATAGACTTCGAGAAGGAAGCCGAAAAATATGGTGAAGACACTGAGGGTCCTAAGATGCAGACTGTGAAAGGCACTAACTATAGTTCTCAAGCTATGAGAGGTCCGCGCAAGAAAAGGAAGGGGTCCAAACTGGCAGGAACAAAGGACCTCACCCTCACAGAGGATGACTTCACTGAGATAAAGAACACAGTCAAGTCGAAAATGGAAGATATCGGGACTAACATGGAATCGTTGTATAAATATATGCCAGAGGGAGTATAGTCAAGTATCCAAGAGCTCAAAATGCAAGCAAGTGCGATACAAGCAAGTGTGAAGAAAGCGAGCCAACTACAAGCGAGTGTGACAACTTACAACCTAGGGTAGACGAGCGCGCAACCCATTAGCATGGTGATACCATCTCCCGGGGATAGTTTTCTACTTCAGAACCCCACGCTAGCCATTGTGGTAGAGCCACCTACTTTGTAAGCTTCCGTGAGAGTCTGTAGAGAGGTCAACATCAATCTGCTAGTGCTGCCAGGCGGAAAGATCCATGCAATCCACAACATGATAGTGGATGAATTGTAGTATCGTGAGGCCCATACCTTCAATGCTGCAAATGAGTCTTAATAGCAAGCAATGGTGCTCCAACAGAAGCAACAGATAGTCAAAGAGGTGTGCCATGTAGTTGAGGATCGACACGCTGCATTAGAGGCAATGATCAACCAATTTTGTGTTGACCTGCTAGAGGTCACAGTCACTTCATCAACCCTACCAACCACAAAGTTATAGGGCCTGGACAATGCATTCAAGGCCGTGCACACAGAAATTCAGATAGTTTGGCCAGATTTTGAGCAAAATAACGCCAAGCTATAGATGAAGCTCCAGCCTGAGACACCATTGAAGGTCAGAGTGTAGCGTGTAGTAGAGGTCAAGGCTGGAAAAAACAATCTCACAGTCACCGTGAAATAATGTGGAATGTTATTAGATGAAGCCATAAGAATTTTAACATCTGTTCAGAACGACCCAATGGTACAGCAGCTGAGAAATGAGTTGTGCATTAAGGAACAACAGTTTACCGAACTTAGGATGGAGGTGCCCACTTTGGTAACAACGCAAAGATTACTAGATTACATGAAAGCAAGGCAATTCACACCGAGATTGAAGACCTGTGATGCTGATAGAAATTATTGGAAACAAGGACACAATGTTGGGCTGAGAAAGTCCTACAGCTCTCACAAAATATTGATGGTGCCCTGAAAAGCCTACAATAGACACAACGAAGCATCAATTTGGAAGTTGAGGGATCAATGACAACAAAATTGGCTGATGAAGCAGAGAGTGCTACTGCGCAGAGCATTGAAGTTATATTGCCTCTCCATAGCTCTGTCAAAGATCATAAAGCGAAGATGAAGACGACCACCCCGCAGTGACTTGAGAAGAGTCTCGAGATTGTGTTGGGGTCTTGTTAGAGCAAGGTCCCCTCGGGGGCATTTTTGGGATAATTTTGTATAAGTTTTGTTGTACGCAGTATGCACAAGTAGTCAAAGGGGATTTGGGGTGGGTCAAATTCACTTAATCATTGAAATGGGTTTAAAGGGAAAACCATGAGTCTCAAACCATGGTTTGAGATGATTGTATGTGCACATCTAGATATTATAAATATGTAAGAATTGAGTCAAGTAAAGATACCTCGTGGTGTAATATTTTGGTTAATGTTTTGATCTAAGTCTGAATTTTTGGGTAGAAAGGCTCATGCTAAATGTGTGTGTAGAGACCTAAGTCTTGTATATATGAAAACTCTATTGGATTTGTGCACAGAAGGATTAAATGTACTAAATTGATAGATCTATTAATAAAAAAGAAAATTTTGGAAAACCTAGACTCTTATGTGATTTTTTGTATTGATTATTTGTTATTTTATTTAAGATCTGAATCTTTTCTGTGTTGCGTATTTAATTTTGTTATTAGTTAGTTTCTTTTTTGCATGAATATCAGTTGATGTTATATGAATAGATATTATTGAATTATACTTAATTACTGTGCGCAAATATTATGTGATAATCTGCAAAAGGGTTAGATCTATTGATTGTGAATGCACATATCTATTATATTATCTGCACTAAGTCTTATTAGGTCCACTACATCAAAAATCTCCTTCAAGGTGTGGAAACCTGGTTCCAACACCCCCCCATACTGCTTCGGGTGAGTCTTTGGTCTACGCAAACATATCATTGCCGAAAGGGCCAATAGTTGGAGGGTTTTGTTTGTTGCATGATAATTCCAAACCTGGGTCAAGACCCCTCAAGCCAACAATGAGCACACCTTATCCAAATCCTTTGGGACATTTACTGATGCTTTGCGCGATGCCACATACCTAGGTAGGTGTGAAATGGGATCATCTATCTCCACAATGTCCTCTTCCATGATGGTTTCAAGAAACTCTACCATAGGTTTCTTCTGGTGCTCTGTAGTAGTTAAGCACAACTTTGGGTCTTCTAACAAGGTGAATTCTTGGACCTTGAGGATTGTGCCTTCTTATATTTGATTGGCATAGACGTCTCAACAGCCTGCGCAGGGGTTTTTTCAGCTGGCATCACAGAAGGTGTGGGCTTTGTGGAAGTCATGCTGGGAAAAATAAGATGACCCAAACCTTGGTGGTGAAACTCTTCCTCAAAGATCGGATCAAGGTTAGACATAAGATTCAGACAATACTCGGAGGGCAGAAAGAAAAAAACACAGAGATAGCATAGAAAGCAAAGGGAACTAATGCGACCCTACTGGTCATATTTATAGGGTAGGCACATCTTAAATGGTCTTCTATTCATTAATGTAGCCCCATAAATGCTAAAATGACTCCAAATCTGGCATAATCTCCTCATTAAATGCAATTTAGTTGCTCCTCCAAATTGTAATAATTTTGTCTTGTCTAGAATTAATGTTCAAATGGCTATATTCTAGCGCTGATGTGATCGAGTCAACCTTTTCAGGTAGCGACTATGCGCACATTGCACCTATCTGTGCATCACCCATCCTAGCTATAGAGACCCATACTTCCGCCCATATAGCCATTTGGTGCCTGCAAGGAGAGGTTTGTTTCTATATGGCTTCAATTGACTTCCATTGACATACCCAGGAAAGTTTTCTCTACTTAATGTGGCCAAGCATACCACACCTTCGTCTCTGATTTCCTTGACAATATATGGTCCGAGCCAATGCATTTTTAACTTCCCCGGGTGGCATGAAAACTTGCTATCATACAAAAAAACCAAATATTATTCCTTAAAGACCTTTTGTCTAATGTGCCTGTCATGCCAAGCCTTTTTGTGCGCCTTTTTGACCTACTGATGGAAACCTGCAATGAATCAATCTTCCTCCAACGCGACCAACTATGACAATCGTGCTTCCATAATATCCTGCTCCACCATATTAGTGAATGCTGCAATGCTCAAGCTTGGGACAATATACTCCATCGACATAACAACTTCCTGCCCATACACCATCCTAAACGGTGTCTTTCCTGTCAACTTATTTCAGTGGTCCTATATTCCCAAAGAACCATAGGTATGCATAGATCCCAGTGATTTCTATTATTATTGTATATCTTAGTGAGAGTGGTCTATAATATCCTATTAAAACATTCCACTGCACCATTCTCCTATGGGTGATACTGAGTACTCTTTTGATGATGAATCTAGAATTCTTCTATCAAAGCTTGAATCATTTCATTCAAAAAGTGTGTACCTTGATCTCTAGTCAAAATATTAGGGCATCTGAACCGAGTGAATATGTTCTCGAAAATGAAGACTGTGCAGCCGTGTCTACACTATAAAACTTCACAGGTTTAGCCTCAGCCCATCTAGTCACATAGTCTATCATAGTGATTATGTAATGCACACCTGTCTTCTTTCTTGGAGGGTCGATAGGTCCGACAAAATTAATGGCCCATTTGTTAAAACATTGCAAACCCATTTGGGGGTGCAAGGGCATGTCATCAATGTGCGATGCTTTCCCCGTCCTTTGGCATACATCAAAAGTGCGGCAATACTCATGGGCATAACTGTGAATCATGGGCCACCATAATCCAACTCGTAGGATCTTTTGCGCAGTTGCTTTCCCTACATAGTGACCTCCTGCAACCCCTCCATGAGCCTCAATTAATATATCATGTCTCTAGAATTCCAACACATACCTTTGTAGGACTTCATTTGCACCCATTTTGTATAGCTAATCGGAAATTAGAGTAAATTCAGTTGCGCACGCGACCAAATATTTCTTCTATTGCAGTGTATATTCCGTGGGTGAACTTTCAGTGGTATGAAAATGAATAATATCTGCAAAGTGATCATCGACCACCTTTATAGAAAATAGTTGCACGTTTGGTAAACTGTCTTCCAGGTTGGTTGACTCTTCTCCACTTTCGGTGTGCGACAGATGGTCTGGCCCAACATTCAGTCTCCCAAGTTTCACAATTACTTCAAAATCATATTCTTGAAATAGAAGCAACCATCTATAGATCTTCCCCCACAGCACATTCTTATTGACCAGGTTCTTCAAATTAGAATGTTCAGTAACCATCGTAAAGTGGCCTCCCAATAGATAATGGCGGAATTTCTGCAGTGCATAGACCATAGCTAATCCTTCCCTTTCTGTGGTCGAGTAGTTACACTCCACACTTGACAATTTCCTACTTGCAAATGCAATAGGTTGGTAAATCTCCCTAGCTCTTGGCTACGCTAAAACAACTCCCAACATGATGTAGGAGGCATCAAAATGCACATGGAATTCCTTTGTCCAGTCTGGAAAGACTAATATGGGTGCAATGACCATCTGCTCCTTAAGTAATTCAAATCTCTTTTGATAGTCTTCAACCCAATATATGATGCATCCTTCTTTAGCAATTTCTCCATGGGCGCAATGATCAGTGTGTATCATTGAATGAACTTCTAGTAATATGCTATATGCCCCAAAATTGAGTGCAATTGTTTCACATTTACAATAAATTCCAGGTTAACAATAACATCAATCTTTGTGGGATCCAACATCAATCATTGTTGACAAACAATTATACCTAGGAAGATTCCAAATGGGACACATAATATACACTTTTTCAGATTTAGTGAGATTTGATACTTCCAACAAGTATCTAGCATCAGGCATAGACTTGACACATGCTTCATCAACAATCCAAAGATAGTCCAATCATCAAAGTATACTTCTAAGAATTTATGGATGTATTATTTGAACACATCTACTACCGCACATGAGAAGATAGCTTGCACATTCTTCACATGGAATGGCTTGAGTGTATACTCAAAGGATCCCCATTTTGTTGCACATGTTGTCTTACTTCTATCTTCCGCCGCAATTTTTATCTGGTGGTATCCTGAGAAACCATCCGTGAATGAGGAGGCCTCCTATCCTCCTACATTTTCCAAGATCTCATTAGAAAATGGAGTCAGGAAGGGGAATGTACACAAGCATCATTCAATTTGCATAGATCCACACAAATCCTTATTTCACCTTTGATTTTCTTGTCCTGCACCACCATAGGGCTCACCCAATCTGATTCTTCCACTATTTTTGTTATCACCAAACTAGGACTAATTAGGTTGTTCAACAATCAATTTGATGTAACTATTTCAAACCACTTAGGGTTGTAAGTTAGCCCTTCCAACTAGATAGGGCTCTCTCAAGTTAAGGTATGATATTCAATAAAAAAGCTTATAATTAAGATGGATAACTCTTAAATTTCTTTTAGATGATTTTTGCAGGTGAAAGATGAGTGAGGGCTACCATTGGGCATGGAGTTAGCAAGGAAAATTAATTACACATAAGTATCATTCATGGAAACTGAGGCACATGAGCTCTTATAAAATAATTCTGACATGAAACATAATACATAAAGGAAGTTCGAGCATAAGATTTATGAATTCCAAGTAATTATGTATGAGCAAGTTGAATTAACATTCAAAAGATAAAGGACACAAACACATAAAATCTCAATCAAAATATTAGGTCTGAACAAAAGACTTCTGCAACTGTCTATTAACTGAGTGAAAAAAATATTACAATAGTAGCTTTTGTCATTACATCGATAAAAAATCTCCAAATCTAAAACTCCTCTATTTATAGAGTGAAATCCCCTTTACATAGGTCTGCCACATGGGCTAGACTTCTGAGCCTAGTCTAGAGATCTAATCCAAAAATAATTCCATTACATTGAGAACAAATAGAGATAATTCTGTTCGAAATAGTTTGTAGTCTAAAAGGACTCTATCTCTATTAACTTCATAAACAAGAACTTTAATGATCCATTCTAATGATGGTTATCGAACCAAACAACCTTGTTTAGGTGGAAAACTATCATACTGGATTTTAGGTCCTGATAAACAGAATTTGATGATGATCTATCCACTGATGAGGTTGCAAAAGTAATGTGATGTAAGCCATGTCAACCTTATGAAGTGTATTTCTCAGTTGTCTTCATTAAAAAATGTCCGAATGAAACTTCACAATTTATTTTGATGACTCAACTTCTTCCTAAAATACATTAAATGCCTCAAAAATACGCAAAGTTTAGCACGCTAGAAAAATAGAGTATTTAGGCAAGTTCGTAGCATAGGTTTTGTAGCATTTTCATTTCACCACCTTCTGCAAATTTTCTGACTTTTCTGCCTATGAGAGGGAATTCATTAGGTATAATAAGGTAAACACATGCCTTCATTTACCCCTGACATGATATTTTTTGGAACGTTTTACCTCAAAAAATTCTACAACGAGTTCGTAGCGAAAACTTGGCCTCAAGCTTAGAGCACGCTACGAACTTGCCTAGCTTCACCAAAATTTGCATTTTTTTCTCTTTAACTCCAAAAACATGCTTGCAGCTCTGTAATTGATTTGATATGGTATCCTAAGACAATAAGTGGCCAAAAAAGGTGTGTCCTACCATCTTTCAAGGGGAAACAATTTTATCTTCCATCATAATCATCTTCAAACTTTTTTTCTTCAACTCTGCTTGCACCATCCCCATTTGTATTTCTAATTCTCTGACTTGGCCTTGTAACTTCCTTCTTTTTGATTGCAACCACCTGTCACTACAAGGAAAAGACCCTCTAGCAGATGTTTTTGAGGAACCACAAAGAAAAATACCCCATACATCTGTTTCTAGCGGATTTTACTAGAGGAGGTTGGCGGGCGAAGGGTTTTGCGGATGTTTTCCTATCGGTGCTCTTATCGTTAAAACTCACCCCGGTGCTCTCAAAAAAATAAAGTACCAGTGCGGCCCAAATCATTGGCACACCGAACACTGTGCACTCCTTACATACACGCCTGGTGGATCATAATATAATAGATCACCAGTGCCTCACAACTGGTCCATGCCGGTGCATTATAAAACACAACGCCAACACCGAAACCATGTGGTGTGGTAGACAAAAACCACACCGCTGCATCATAAAAAACATGCAAAAACATAAACCGACCAATGCGTTTGCAGCAAAGAGTACCGGTGTGCCTATAAATAACGTGCACTGGTAAAGGGTTAAATTAAACAACAAAAAACCCGTATTTTTCAGTTTTCCAGTGCTCTTGAGCTATCAATTACCAGTATGCACGATACCATAGAATGCACCAGTGTGCACCGAACATTGGCACATCAGACAGCGTGTGCAAATTACACATCGCTGGGGCGTCCAATTACTGTAACGCACCGGGGCGTCAATACTCTTCCGCACCAGTGCATCATAAAACATCATGCCAAAATAGAAACAAACCAGTGCATTATTCTCTAAGAGCACTGGTGCGCCAGAAACAAAACACACTGGAATAGCATTATATAAAAAAAATTAAGGTAAAAAAACCGGTGCTTTGCGACTATTACGCACCGGTGCTTTACCATTACGCCGCCATGGTGCATCATAAAATTTTCGCACCGAAACTGAAACATCCTGGTGCACGGTTAGGGAAATGCCCCAGGGCATTATAAAAAACACGCCAAAATTGATACCGCCTGGTGCGGTCTTCCTAACCGCACCGGTGCGCTTATAAAACCCCGTGAACTGGAACAAGGTTAATAAAAAAAAAAAACAGCCAAAAAACTTCATTATTCACTTTCCTCAGTGCTCCAGAGCTCTCAAGCTCTGGTGCTATTATCTTATTTCTGAGCCACCCTGCCATCGGTGCTCTCATTGCACCCATTGCACGCACTGCTGCTCAACATTGCCAACCAATCTGCAGCTTGCATTTTGGAAAAAAGTTGCCAAATTTTATTTTCCAAATTTTACAGCCAATATGCCTCCTCAACCGCGTAATGTACAAGTATTTTTCTAGTTTTTCTATAATTAAGCCTTTTACCAGATTAGATATTGAAATAAACCTAAAAATAACCATTAAAAAAAATTAAAAAAAATTATTGCGTGGTGCGCTCGAGCTGTTTGGCTCGCACCGGTCGCGGTGCTACCCGATAAAATTTATAGGTAGCACCGCTACCAGTGCTAACGGTAATTGCACCATTTCCGGGGTGGTTCCGGAAGGCGCCCGAAAAATATTAAATACAAAATAAAAAATAAAAAAGGCGTTGCGTTCATTTATCTAGGTGCACCGTTGACCCCGGAAATCACAGTGCCGTGTGTTGACTGCATTTTCCGCCCCGGTTTATGTCAGCGCACCGCATTTTGCATTCCGAGAGGATCAACGGTGCGGTTGGGTAAAAGACCGCACGGTAAACTATGTCATTGTCATGAACTTGGTCCGCTGACACGACTGTACGCGCTGGGGCATATATTTCAGTCAGTGCTTTGCTATTCTGAATTATAAACAGCCCGCGGTGCTTGAAAAATAGACATTGACACCGAAGTAGGTGTGGTCATTTTCTTTAGCGGCCCCGAGGATAGTGCACTAAAATATTATAACGCACCGGCACTGGTGCGTGACTGTTTTTGTGGACCACCAACTTTTATGTGTTTTTTTCTCAAAAAAAATTATATATGTATATTTATAAGTACATTTATGTTTTAATAAAAAAAAATTATTTGATATGGCAATGATTTAGAGAGAACAGGAGCAACAACAGCAACAACAAGCAGAACAATATGACATGACTCGCCAGTGGGAGGCGAGAGAGAGGGAGAGAGATGGATGCCCTCGCCCTATTACTGCAGATACCCAGGAGATCCTTAAGCAGGTAGGCCTCCTCAAGTTCTATGAGGAGGCTATTTCCAGCCTAAAGGCCCATAGTGTGATTTTGAGACATCTTATCGGCAGGTGGAATGCCCACCGACAGGATTTTCAGGTTGGTCTTGACCAGTGGTACACACCCACTGAGGAGGACATTTATTTTATTACAGGAATATCGAGGACAGGGGTGGAGTTTCCCTCATTCCCAGATGTGCCACTTGGTTGTGTAGCAGGGAGTCAGTTAGTTTACTCCCAGAGATACATTGAAGCACATGTGCTGTCTCCTTCAGAGTTTCAGGTACCTGGAGGTCATTTATGTATAGGTGCTTTTGGTAGATAGGATGTGCAGTGCCTCTCTATTATCTCTTCGATCATTTCGCATGAAACCAGTGACGGGAAACACATTAGTTGCTCACTTTTATATTATGTTGATTCTTTAGTACAACAGCCACGACTTGTCAGGTGGTCTGCCATTTTTTTGCGACATTTTTGTACGACCTTAGATAGAAGTCATGCTCATGCACAAGGGAGGGTCAACTTCCCTTTTTCTTCAGATCAATTTTGTCTATTTTTTGAGAGGTTTCCAGAGATGAGACCAAGTTTTGTTCGACAGCCTCATAGGCCGATGTTGCAGGCCTGGTGATCCAGGTGGATATCGGTGGCCACCCACCTATTCCATTTGGACTAGCACCATCAATTCTTGCAACTCTTCACATTCAGCACAACTTACTATTTTTAGTAGGTTTTCGGGTCCTCCACTCCCGGAGCCATTTTGGGGCATTAATAATCCAGGTGCATATTGGTGGCCACCCACCGAGTCCATTTTAACCCCCACCATCAGTTCTTTCAATTTTCAAGTTGCAACAAAACTTACTATTTTTAGCAGTTTTTTTGGTCTTGAACTTCCGGAGCCGTTTTGAGGCCCTAAACGACGTTTTTTGGGAAAATGGAGAGCAACATAGGTCCATGAAATGATGTTGCTCATTCAAAAGTTGTACTCCTTGGATAGATATTTCTAATGAGCTACTGAGCACATCAAACGGAGATCGGATGCAAAAGTTACGCTCCCGGGAAGTTGAACCACCAATTTACCCAAACGGGCGCCCACAGTTTTGGCGCCTCATCTCCTACGGTTAGGTTTTTGGAAGTTTCGGATTCTACATTGTTTCTCAAAAATAAATAGGCCCTTGAGCCTCATTGTAACACAGTTCAGAGGTCTATAGCCATCAAATCTCTTCTCAGAGATTCGCTACCAGCACCTTAGCTATTTTATTTCCATTATGCTTGTAAGCATATTTTTGTTATTTGATATTAATGAAATGAAGCATTATTTCCGCTGCATCTCTATGTTCATGGTTATTTTTGTATTCTGTTGCGTTCCTGCATAAATCTGGATCACCTGGATGCGCATGTGGGGGCAGATGATGCTCAAGAGGGGAGACACTATGTTTCTAGCGAGGATATCACATGATTCGCTGGAATTACTAGCCAGCATTGGCAGGCTGCATCACTTCATTATGGTCCCATGTCCTTATGCTAGACTAGATTGGCAAGGGTGTCCCAACATCCTCTTCATTCCTGATGAGCTGCCAGATGATAGAGGTAATATTATTGTTTTATTTATATTTATTCTAACATGTTCTTTAACTTGTTTTTATTAAATTATGTAATGAAATTGTGTAATTATTGTTGTGTACTTGTATATATTTTGCAGACATTGGGTTTTTTGATGACGATGAGATGCCAGATCCACCACATGATCCAGGTGTCGATCCTGATGATTTCGATCAGGAGATGGCTGATGCGCCAGATGATCGGGATGATCCTCATGCGCCTCATGGTGCACCGGTACCACCTTTTGCTAGGCGTGGTTGACCAGAGACCAGATACCAGATGGAGTTAGGCAGCCAACTCTGTGGACTGATTTCAGATGCGAGCATTAAACCCGCTCATTACAGAGATATACAGGGTGATGATAGATTGATACAAATGTGGAGAAGCATGCCACGTGACATGTACGGTCGAATGCAGCATGTCGTAGGAGCTACGATAGCTGTTACGCGATTAAGGAGGATTGTCCGTAGCTATAGGTGTAGTCAAGCTGTGGCACGTGATGGATAGTCTACCAACAACCACTCAGATGCATCTCATGATCGTTCACCTCGCGGCGCGCTTGATTATCAGCATGAGGCTCCACTGCCAGCATCTGACACTAGTCATCATGGAGATGAGGCTAGACCATCGGCCACGTCGAGTCAGCAGCCTGCAACATCCACCATGAGTACTAGTCACGATCATCATGAGCAGGCTAGACCGTCGACTGCCGAGGCTGCAGTACTATTGACTAAGCAGGTCGCCTCCACTACTACTACGCCTCATATTGATCATGTTGTACTACCACCAGTGGATGCATCCATCAGTACTAGTGATCATCATGATCATGAGCAGGCTAGTCGACCATCAACTGTCGAGACTGCACCCAACGTTACTGAGCAAGTCATATCCACTTCTACTAGTGTTATTCATCATGTTGTTATACTACCACCAGAGCTTGATCCATGACATGATTTATATTACAGTTGTATATTTTTGACATTATATATATATATATATATATATATGGTCCTTGTATTTTATGTTCATGTTGCAGTTGTACTTAATTTTCATGTTGATGATCATCATGATGTGGCAGATATTATTAGTCATGTTAGATATTTTCATTTAATGTTTAGCTTGCAGATAGATGTGTATATGTGATAGGCGTGTGAGTTATTTGACATTATATTGAGATGTATATTTGATGTTTGTGTTGTGATGATGTTAATATATAATGTTAATTTGATGTTAATTGAATGTGTTTATTAGTCATATGATGTTTGTACGATGGTTATCATGATCGTGATGATGTTTATTAATTAATTTAATACTATTAAATGACCATGATATTTATTAAATATTATGTCGTGAATGTAATTGTAATTTAAATTTTAATTCTATGTAAAATTGTAAAATTGTATTTGTATTTGTACTAATTGTAATTTTAAGTGTAATTGTATGTAAAATATTTATTAATGTAACATTTTAATTATAACTGTATTATTTAATTTATTGTGAAATGATTGTAATTGTATATATGAAAAATTGTAAAATTGTAATTGTAATTCTAATTGTATGTAAATTTCACAAATTATAATTGTATTTGTAATTGTAATTTTAATTGAATTGTATGTAAAATATTTGTAAAATTGTAATTGTAATTGGAAATGTAATTCTATGTAAAATTGTAAATGTAATTGTATTTGTAACTGTAATTTTAATTGAATTGTCTGTAAAATATTTGTAAAATTGTAATTGTAATTGTAAATATAATTATATGTAAAATTGTAAATGTAATTGTATGTAAAATTAAAATTCTAATTCTAATTCTAATCGTAATTCATGTATGTGAAATTAATGTAAAAATGTAATTGTAATTTTAATTCTAATTCTAATTGTAATTTTAATTAATGTAATTGTATGTAAAATATTAATTCTATTCATGTGAAATTTTTAATTGTATTAATGTGAAATGATTTTATTAAAATATTTAAATTTGTAAATTGCAAATAATTGTAAAATAACAAATCTAGAATAATAGGAATTTTTGTAACATAAAGTTTAGAAAAAAATGAAAATAAATTCATGTACTTTATAATTATCATTATTTTATTATGATCTTACATATATACAGTTTAGAAAATAATGAAAATAAATTCATGTACTTTATAATTATCATTATTTTTTATGATCTTACATACAAAAAAATAAAAAAATAAAAAAATAATTTTTTTTAAAAAGGCCGGTGCGCTTATTATCCTAACAGGGCCCGATGCGTAGTATTAATAAAACACACTAGTGCGTCACATTTACGCGCACCGGAAATGAATAAACGCAAATAAAAAAAACGTAAATCTATTTTGTTTAAGTTAAAAAAAAAGCGGAAATTTGAAAAATAGGCAGCAAAATATTTTCGAAAATCTAATTTGATAAAATAATTCATTAAATATTAAAGACTTTTCATTATTTCACTATTTTTTCTAAAAAAATTTAGTGAGATTTTTGCAGGAGACAGACTTGGAGCAAGAGAGCACGAGGGCACTGTGGATGGCGAAATACGTTCCAACAGAAGTATTCAGACAATCAGAAACCAAAACACTGGTGATTCAAGTCCTTTATCATAGAATTTTAAATAATTTCGTGATTAAATTGAATTTTTTTTGTTTTTTACTTTTTTCTGCAGTTTTTTATTTTTTCTTGCAGTTTTATCCATTTTTACCCTGAACCCTTTATTTGTTTGTTTTTTCCCTTTCTTCTCCCTGTTTCTGTGATTTCAGAATTAGGGCTTTTCATTTTAGATTGACGTCCAACCCACTGGATGACTTGCATAGCCGGATCCCAATCCATTTGGAAATTGCGTGAATTTTTGAAAAAATGGATTTTTCTTTATCGGTGCGCCTTGCATACTACACCACACCGGTTCTCTGTATTATTACAGCACACCGCGTAGGTTCTGTGTTGTAAAAAATTGAAAACATTTTTTTAAATCCGTGCATCAAATCTGAAATAGGGCGTCGGTGCTCTCTTTAACTAGGAAGGCACCGTACGGTGTATTACACCGTTTTTGTGGTGCGTTTATAATACCCCACGCACCGTTAGGTTTATTACACTATTTTTGCGGTGCATTTATAATATCGAACACACTGTATGGCGTATTATATTTTTTTGCGGTCTGTTGTTAATATATCCACGCACCGGCGGCGGTGCGGATTTCATGAAAGGCGCACCGGTGTCTCGAGATTTATTTTCTAACTGAAAAGTTGAGAATTTATTTATAAATATATTAATGAATGATATGCTACAAGTTTCAGGATGATAAAGAAATGACTGACAAGATAATCAAGTAACAAAAATACTGTTAACACATCAAGAAAAGCAAAAAAGGCAAGTTCTTTGTAAATTATTTATAAAAAATATTATTTTTGAACTATATGTAACTTTAGCTAATATGTATTGTTTACTGTGTATCATGCAGAGCCACAAAATGATGAAGCTTGATATGATTATTTTTTATCTACGACTAGAAGAGCGTAAAAGTTTAATGGAAAAATTGCAACAAGATGAATCAAGTGAATGAAACAATACTATCGATCCAATATGAGTTCCTTTTTTTAATTATCATTAATAATATACTTAAAATTATTAGATAACATGTGTCAAACACTTTACTAATTCACATCTATTTAATGTTCTACAGGGACCAACAACTCAGAAAAGGAATGTTGTTCTAAGAAAAGAAAAAAAATAGAACATGCAAATGAAAATGAATTGCTCCTTGGCTCATTTGGAGTGGTGCTGGAAGTTAACAAAAGGGGGAAAAACTTTCACAAAATTTTGAGGGATCTAGTGGAGTGAATAGAACAACGTGCTTCAAATGTAATATGTAATCATTGAATTTTTCGATCATTAGGTACAATAAATAAACAATTTAGCATTAAATATTAATTTTCAAGAATTTTCTTGCAGAAAAGAAAAAAAATGGAACCCATTCAACACATAAAACAAGACGACAAGGAAGAAAATGGTTGATCTCTAAGTTTGTGAGTAATTGTTACTTCCTTATAACAACTTAACTAGATTTCATTTTTGTATTTTTTAAGTTGTTTTACAAAAATCATCATTAAATGTCTTAAAACAGGTGCTAACATACAAAGAAGAATCATCAGACGAATTGATTGAAATTGGGTTAAATATGGGTTGTGAGTATATGTTGGCATATCAGAATTTAATTGTGGAATTTTTAAGCATCTATCGATCTTGTTTTAATTAGCTCTGTCTATAATTAATAGAACAAAAGCATCTTTTATATTAAATATATGATTTGTTATGGGGTATAAAACTTGCAGGAAACAAAGTATGGAATTGCGCCAACAGATGAAATTTTGAATGATTGCATGGTACATGGTTTTGAAAGAACATGTATAGTTTATGAGTCAATTGTTGCTATGGTACATCATTTTTCTTTTCGATTTACATTGACGTATATTATTTAATATTGGAATTTTCATTATTCTCACCAATGCATATACACTCATTTCAATTTATTTTTATGTTTGTAGATGGAAAATGAAGAAGAAGAAAACAATCAACGCTGTGAACACAACATTCCTGAAAATAACCCAAGTCATGGAAGTAGCTCTAGCAGTGACAACAGTTGAAGCGAAGAATGATGATCACTATGTAATTTGGATATCAAAGCAAGGCGTTTTATTTTTTGAAATATGTCTGTGAAATTAGACATTTTGTTTAATGTAATGGACATAGTGTCCCAATTGAAAGACAAAGGGATACGAATAATTGTCCCATTTTGTATGATAAATACTTTCTTATATATATATATATATATATATATATATATATATATATATATATATATATATATATATATATATATATATATATATATATATATATATATATATATATATATATATATATATATATATATATATATATATATAATCATAATATTTGTTTTAATTTATTTTATTGCATTCTCCATTGTCGCTATTGCGTTCTCCATTGTCGTTCTCAAATGCACTAATAAAAATTTAATTCATATGAATATTGTTATAAGATTATATATATGTGTCGGCTTTTGATGAATAATGAATTTAAAACAATCAAAATAATTGGACTGTCAAAGGTGGATGTTTCTAAGAAAAACAAAATGAAACCCGGTGCGTTTATGTGTCTATACGCATCGATGTGTTTATGATTCTATGGGCACCGCACTAATACCGATTCTAGTTATAAATATCGGTGCGTTTGTGTGATAATGCACACTGGGGCGTTTATGTATTTATAAGCACCAGTACATTTTTATATGCCATGTGCACCACACGAATATCGATACCAATTATAAATCTCGGCTCCTTTCTGTGATACGGAGCACCGGTGCCTCATAAAGATACACGCACCGGTGTGCTTATACGACCTATGGGCACTGCTCAAATCCCAAGACCAATTAAAATGGCCCCATGCATTGTATCGCCAACACTAGGCCTGGTGCTATTGTTTTCCTTAACGGCCCGGTGCATTCTCCTTAGACCGCCTCGGTGCGTTTTCTACCAATAGGCACCGATGCGTTCAAACCTGATAAGAGCACCGATGGAAAAACATCCGTAATAACCTCCGACCACCCATTTTTTTTTAGTTGTGTTCAATTTCCATTAAAAGCTCCACCAAAACCTCCGTTACTAGAAAAGGATGTGGTAGCATATGTTTTTTTGACAATTTTGGCAAATTTTATAACACTAAAAACCTCCTTTATAACCTCCGCTAGAGGGTCTTTTCCTTGTAGTGTGTTCCTCCTGAAAATATGTTTCATCATCTTGTGGAGGGGTAGTTTCCTCTTCAACATCTTCCTTGACCCCTCTGCAACCTCATGATAAAAATAAATCATTTTTCTCACTTCTTTTTTGAAGTCTGTGAGCTCCTGCCTCTCTTTTTTTAAGTATGCTAACTCTAGCTTAACTTCTAAAATTTCTTCTCTAGCTTCCTTAAGTTGTTATTTTAAAAGCTCCAATTCAAAATTTTCTTGAACTTTTTATTTGCCTTTCCTTGTCTTGATCACCTCTGCCTCTATTGGTGTAATATCCCAAAATCGGGACAGCTAGCAAGGCATGAATGGAAAACGCATTTTCCAGTAATTGCTGCTACAGGAATTGAAACCAAGACCTGGATCCCTTAGATCAATGTATCTAAGAATTAAATCCAAAATATGGCTCCAAAGAAATCCTTCTAAGGTGGTTAAACAGATCTCCCACACTTAGATGTCCTCTGAAAATGCCCGATGAAAGGACTGAAACAATACTTGAGCAAGGATTGAATACACAACGTTATTTTAATGAGCCATGACACATGAAGATGCAAATAGCTGATATATGTGTAATATAGCAGAAAGAAAGTACAATGCTTTGAGGAATCACTCACTCAATCTAGGCAATGAAAGCCTCAATAAGACATGTACATCAAATGTGACAAAACTCTACTACATACATATGCCCTAGCTATGACAGCGCTATCTATAGGAGACAATGCAACATATAATATGAAAATACAATGATATGACAATGATAGCTCAAAGAAATTAGGGGGAGCAATCTATCAACCCCTGAAAATAACTATACAACAATCCTAAGAAGGATTGGCTGGAATATAAGTACAAATGGAAAATCTGTAGAAATGCTGGAGTTGCTGGGCAACATCTGCAACTCAAAAATAATACAATATGGAGGTGGCTGAATAAGATTTCCAATATGCAGCAAACCTCCTCCAATGGATTCCTAAGTACAATGCTAATCCTAATACTGGAAATATTTCCCCCAAAATGGTGGTGCAACCTCTCACTGCAGATGCACTCTAGAATAACGCAGTCAAGGAGCTGGACTGTGCTACTGATGATGGGAGAAGCTTGGCCTGATGCCAAGATATGAAAATCAGCTCTAAAATCCCTCTCACTAACCTCCCGGAGGAATAGGAACACCCTCCTCTGAAAGATGAGCCAAAGAGAAGTGTTGTGGAACCCTCCACTGCAACACCCAACAATACCATGTTATACTTCAACAAAAATAACACAGTGACTGAATAATGGCTTTTCCCTTGAGCCAAGATGTGGAGAAGATGAAGTGAAATCCTTCAAGAGGCCTCTCAAGAAGGAGAGGAAATCCTAAACAGGAATCCCTCATGCTATGCAGCACTGCAACTCAGCTAAACAGCCAGAGTATGCAAATTAGTCTTCAGACTAAAATCAATATGCTCAAAGATGTCTCACTATGGCTGCCTCCTCGTCCTTTTATACAAGTGAATGCCTTTTTTCCATGGACCCCACACATTAGGGTTTCTTCCACAAGGAATATTCCTCCCTCTCAAACTACGCTATCTTCTCATGCAAGCTACACCTCTTAGGCAGCGTTGTTGACTTGGTCAAACTTGACCTTGTCCTCATGCAACTTGCCCCTTTTCACACTGGAAGGTGCAAAATAAGTTGCTCCAACGATCCCTCTTCACACTATGAAGGATCTTATTCCTACTCATGGGAATTTTACCCATTTTATTCACCTCCTAAGTGAAATTAGCAAAAATTAATATTCCAATTTGCTGCCTGCAAATTTTGGAATATTACAGTTGGAGATAAATCTATGATTTCTTCCCTTGCTGGTTGTTTCTTCTTTTTTGGTTCCTTATGTAGCTTCTCATATTTTTCTACATTTGATAACTGTGACCTAGTGAGTGGCTTCCTAGGTTTAAAAAAAAATATTGAATCTTCATTGGAAAAATATATCTTCTTATCTTTAAGACCCTTTTCTTGGTTTTTTCTCCTTTAACCTCTACAGGCTTCACAACCGGTGATTCCTCAATGTCAATAGCCTGCAAAATGACTTCTATCTTTCATTTCCCCTCTTTTTGACTTCTAGTGATCCTTCTACGGGTTCTTGTATCAGATTTGACTTAACTTCTAGTAGGGGTTTGTTTAAGCACCACCATCTCCCACAATTGATCAATTTCTACCTCCATTGTCTCCACCATGGGCTACATCTCTGTTTGCACCTCCACCTCATGTTCAACCTCTGTTTCAGCCCTAGATTATTTATCTTTCCTTGGTGTATTTTTCTTTGATCTAAGTGTCTTTTTAGGAGTGAGGACTTACACCTCACACCCACTCAAGAACATAAAAGTGGACCAATCCCTGTTCAACTTCTTCAACTCCTCCATAACTAACAATTTAATTAAACCACAATGAAAATATAAGTATCACTGCTTTTAGGTTTATCTTTCACCTTATCAGCCATTTTTCCTAAACTCGTAAACAGAAAAACGGTAGATCCAGAGGTTGTTTACTGGTGAAATGAAGCAATAATCCGAAGTTGTATTGATACATCATGTGAAATATAACTTCACAAGTAAAATATTTTTGAATCACCATCATCGATTTTGAATAGTTGTATTTGAGGCAATTCCTGTATATGCGTGAGCTTATATCTATGCCTATGTGCTCCTCCTTTAGAAATTTTTCATATTTCTGAAACTTAAACTTTGTCGCTTTAAATCACTCCTCTCTAGACCTTGGAATCTTGGTTGCCTGTGCAATTGTTTTAGGAGACACAGTAAAGTTGTGGATACCCACCTTCGAACCTGTACCAATGAAGTTGATAGAAAAATATTTGGACACATGTGAATGATATCTTTGAAATTTCTGGCAGAACCACATGCAACCTGCATTTGTAAAAGCTTGTGAGATGTTGGGGTCTTATGAAATTAGCCTCATATCCATGGGCTCATATCTAACAACAGTGCCACAATTGTTTGGATTTTTATGTGAATCCATACCTTGAAACACAATGCTAATCATATTCTACTTTGACACCTGCAAAATATGTTTGAGACATCAAACACCTTCCTCGACAGAGGTAACACCTAGCCTAAGACAGCTACTAGACAAAAATCAAGACTCAAGACTATTGGCAAAAGGTTCAAACAACTTACATGGATGAACGACAAGGTGCTGCTTTTCAAATTAGGGATTGGACTAAATTAGGAAAGAGGAAATGAGTGGGAAAAATGAAATGATGACACATAACTGAAAAGTACCATGATGACCAAGTGCACTCACCACTAAAATTATGACAAGATACCGCTTATCCCACCGTTAGCAGAAAAGACAAAGTTTGTAGCATTTTCAGTTCTTGGGAGGGAAAATTTGCTATAGAACTGTCAGGCTCTTCCATAGCGAAATAAGACTATTTTACACTGAATATGCTGCAAAATCTAGAAAATTTTTCCAAGTGTCACAAAATTACCCTTATTACCTAGGTAATAAGATTTTTTTGAAATTTACCTTGATGAATCATTTATTTCATGGAAAACTACCATTTACACCCCTTAAAATATGTACGATATTTGAAATTTAATGAATTTCATGACCTTATTTCATCCTAATGACCTAACCTAACTTAAATAAGACAAAACTAGAAAAACCTAGTTGTTATTGTTAGCACAGTTCTTTGCTAAGTCATGGGTCTATTTTTTTTTTATTTTTTTTTTAGGATTAGACTTTGTAAATTTCAAAAAAATTTGGTTGCTACCGAAATTTCCAGTAGCGTCTATTTTATCCTTTTCAGAAATTCAGTATTAATTATGTTTTTTTCTTCTTCTTTTTTAATCTGATGCTACCGGAAATTTTGGTAACTTCCCATGTTTTTTTTTTAAATAAAAAGAAAAAAGCACATCTGCTTTGTGTCAAGCCATGTGTTTTAGTTTAAAATACATTTTAAATAATTTAATTATTATTCAAACAACGTGATAGGATAAGTTTTTGGTCAGTCATGTTAAGTTAAGTCATGGTATACGTGTAGAGCCTAGGTGTCAATCCACGTTAACCAAAGCCAACCGTTGATCACGTCCTATTTGTCAGCCGAGTTGGTCCAGTTTCATGTCAAGATACGTGTTTTTAAAATGGAAATATCATGGATCCACAAGTTTAATGAAGTGACCGTTTGGATGGTTACACATATACGCTGCCAGAAATTTAGGCCAATAAACTAGCATGCAGTGGAGGTGACCGATAGTCACATATCCTCTTATTGCAAGCCACATGTAGCATGCTATCTAAAGTTACACAACCAACTAAAGACCATGATGGCTATCACATGGTGTATACTACGGTAAAGGATATTTTCCATAATGAAAATCTACTGTATGGGAGGATGAACCAGTGTTGCTATTTTAAAATCACCGAAAAAGAAGGAGCATTATCAGTTGTGAGCCTAGTTGTTGGAGAACGAGTTTTATAGAGTTGTAGTTTGAGGAGGAGTCTAGATTTTAGACAAGATTTCAGAGGAAGACACAAGAAACACTTGTTAGGTGAGCTCTTCTATCTCTTCCACCAATCATTTTTCAAAGACAGAGTTATTAATTTCTGAAGATGACTAAAAGAGGAGGGAAGATAAAATGAATTGAACCACAGGGTGCTAACCTAGTGGATGAAAATTCGAAGGTTAGAAGATTTCTTGTCCAAGTAGGGTGGTATTATTTGTGCACCAGACTAGGAACATCTCACTTAGGAGTAGCTCAAGATTTTTTAAACTCATTCAATGGACAGGAAGCCACAGTCTATGGTCTTACATTGCAGGTTTTAGCATATTGAATTGTTGAGGAATTCAAACTTCCACATGAAGGATAAAGGTGTTTTAAAGGTCATGTTATCAATGGAGGAGACCTCAACAGTTTCCTCAAGTATGGACACAGATATCCCAACTGGGCCAAATGAATTCCCAACAGCTACCTCAAAAATGAATGGGCAGAAGCTGTTAAACTCATCAAGATTTAACTCACTTGTGAAAGGAGGTATACATTAATGTTTCTTTATCATATGATATTTATTTTTCATATTGAAGGTATGAAGACCATTTACTTGCCATACTTTTTATTGAAGAGTCTGACAAAGATGTCAGCCAAGATCCAAACTCACACTGTTGCTTCAGAATACAACTTGTATCATCAAGCTCTCATCAAGGTGTTAGTTGGAGAAGAGTTAAGGAAAAGAAATCAGACATGGGACCATTTTTTGTTTTACAAGGCAGGCCAACCTGCACCTACACCTCCATCCTCACAACAACACCATCAGCCTGTAGAAAGAACCAAGAGGAAGGCTAAAAAGGAGAATGTCCATAAAGCCAAAAGCAGAAAAGAAAATATTTTTTTTCAGTCAAGGCTGAGAGAAAGTTGGAGAAAGGATAGAGCTCCTTAGTTATTAAACCCAAGTCTATGAAAATGGTGCCCCCCATTCCTCCATTTCCTAATGTCTACACCATAGCTCAAAGAGGAAGGTCTGCAACTGCAGAGAACTCTAAAGCACAGATGCTACCAGAAATTCTGGAAGCAGATATTCAATAGAAAATGCAGAAAGAGTATCAATCCATAAAGTCTGATGAAGAACTCCTCAAAGATGCAATGTTGTGTAACCAGCTCCAAAAATAGAAGAAAAGAGATATCAACGCCTTAGAAATGAGCCACTTTGAGGGGGCAACCTCCAATACATTACATAAATGAACAATTCTTGGATGATACAATTTACAAAACCTCCTTTCTATATATAGGAGTCCATGGGGCCATAATGTAATCCAAGTGGGCCACAATGTAATCCTAGCCGACCTAACAATAATAATTTAAGGGCACAATAATAACAAAATGGGGGTTACAAGGGTACAACAATAACAATAAGGGGTTTACACTAACAATAATAAGGTGCTATACTAGTGATATAGGGACCTAACATGCCCCTCTCCTTCAAAAAAAGTGTTGTCCTCAACACTTGAGTAGCTCCGGGTGCTTCTGTATAAAATTCTCATCCTCCCATGTAGAATCTTCAGTGGGTAAGTTCTTCCACTTGATGAGATACTCTGAAATTGATCGATTCCGTAGCTGTCGAGTTCTTGTTTCCATGACCGCTTCAGGTTCCAATATGATTTTTCCTTCCTCATCAAGTTCTGGCAATATTGTTTGAACCGGAAGATTTTCACCTATAACCTTCTTTAAGCATGAAACATGGAAAATTGGATGTACTCGCGAAGAAGCAGGAAGCTCCAATTTGTATGCCATAGTACCAATATTTTGCAACACCTTGTAAGGACCATAGTACTTTGGTGACAATTTATTATCCTTCTTAGCTTGCTTGAGGGACATTTGTTTGTATGGTTGTAGCCGTAAAAATACCCAATCTCCTACATCAAAACTTCTCTCACTGCGATGTTGATCTGCCCGTTGTTTCATTCGATTTTGTGCCAAATTCAGGTTATCCTTTAAGAGTTGGAGAACTTCTTGCTGATGCTCGATGTGATCTTCCACTGCTTGAACCTTCGAATTTTCCCTTAAAGATGATGTGATGGATGGTGGATGATATCCATAAAGTGCCATAAATGGGGTCATTTTTGCTGCAGTATGGAAGGAAGTTTTATACCACCATTCAGCAAGAGGTAACCACTTGACCCATTGTGTTTGTTTATCAGATACAAAACAACGAAGATATCCTTCAAAACATTTATTTACGATCTTAGTTTGACCATCAGATTGAGGATGATAAGATGAGCTATGAGCTAATTGAGTACCCAAACAAGAAAATAACTCTGTCCAAAAATTTCCAGTAAAAATGGGATCTCTGTCGCTCACAATAACCCTTGGGCTTCCATGTAGCTTTTGAATTTTGTCCATAAATGTAGTAGCAACCGTACTTGCTTTAAATGGATGAGATAATGCACAAAAGTGTGCATACTTGGTAAGTCTATCAACTACCACCATGATGACACTCTTTCCTTCGGACTTAGGTAAACCTGTGATAAAATCCATTGAAATCTCCTCCCAACGTTGACTTGGAATGGATAAGGTTGTAGAAGTCCTGGGGTCTTAATTGTTTCCACTTTATTTTGCTGGCAAACCAAACATTCCGCCACAAACTTTTGAATATCAGATTTAAGGCCATCCCAAAAAAATTCTTTCTTCACCCTGTGGTAAGTTTTTAAAAATCCTGAGTGTCCTCCTAAAGGAGAAGTGTGCAATTCCAGATGATTTTTTTGTTTTAGTTGGGAATTCTTACAAAGATATAAGCGATCTTTGTACCATAAGGAATCATTTTTGCAGCTAAATGTATCAGATGTACTAGGATCTTGCTGCAAATTTTGAATGAGTGTCCACACTTCTTCGTCCTTCTTCCATTCATCCCTTGCTTCGGTTATCCAATTTGGTTGGATAATAGAAATGGCACAAAGCAATGCTTCCACCTCTTCATTCTTTCTTGAGAGTGCATCTGCAACAACATTAAGCTTTCCCTTTTTGTAGATTATTTCGAAGTCATAACCCAACATCTTTGTGACCCATTTTTGCTGCTCTTCTGAAGATAGTCTTTGTTCCAAAAAGTGTTTAAGACTATCATGATCAGTTTTTACCTTGAAGTTTCTTCCCATTAGGTAAGTTCTCCATTTCTTTAGTGCATGTGGTATTGCTAACATTTCCTTCTCATAAATAGGTTTCTGTAAATACTTTCCTTTGATTGGACGACTTTCAAAAGCAATGGGTCTTCCTTCCCGCATTAAAACTGCACCAATTCCATTTCCTGAGGCATCACATTCCACAATAAAGGTTTTTGTGAAGTCTGGTGTAGCTAAGACCGGTGCTAGGCACATTGCCTCCTTAAGACGTTCACAGGCCTTAGTTGCTTCAGGAGTCCATGAAAATGCATCTTTCTTCAATAATGTTGTTAGAGGTGCTGCTATTCTCCCATAATTCTTAACAAACTTGCGATAATACCTTGTTAACCCGAGAAATCCTCGCAACTTTTTTATGGTTGTGGGGACTTTCCATTCCTTAATGGCTTTAATTTTGTTAGGGTCTACTTTCACACCCTCGCGAGATACAATATGACCCAAATATTCCACCTCTTGTACTCCAAAGAAACATTTGGATTTTTTTGCATATAATTGTTTCTCCTGCAATAGTTTGAGCACCCTGTCAACATGTTCCACATGATCCTTCCAAGACCTGCTGTAGATTAGTATATCATCAAAAAGTACTAGCACAAATTTTCTAAGGAAGGGTTTGAAAATGGAATTCATCAACCCTTGAAATGTAGAGGGTGCATTGGTAAGACCAAAAGGCATGACCAGAAATTCATAATGACCCTCATGATTTCAAAATGCTGTTTTTGGAATATCTTCAGTCTTCATTCTAATTTGATGATATCCTGAACGAAGATCCAACTTGGTAAAATAAATTGCTCCATGTAATTCATCCAATAATTCATCAATCACAGGAATGGGAAATTTATCTTTAATGGTGAGCTTATTGAGCTCCCTATAATCCGTACACATTCACCATGATCCATCCTTCTTGTGTACCAATACTACAGGAGCAGAGAAAGAACTTTGACTAGGTTGAATTATACCCGCCTCTAACATTTCTGCAATCATACGTTCAATTTCGCTCTTTGGAAGTAAGGATATCTATAAGGCCTGATGTTTGGAGGAACACTTCCTGGAATCAAATGAATAGCATGATCATGATCACGAATAGGTGGGAGTCCTTTGGGAGTTTCAAACACCTTGGAATGATTGTCCAAGACTTGTTGGAGATCTGCAGAAATAGATGATTTTGATGTCGAAATTTCTAGTGAGCATAATTGTGCAATTATGCCTCGTTGTTCTTTCTTTAGAAGCTTTTTCATGACATTAGAGCTTATTATCCTTCCTGGCTTCCCTTCAATACCCCGTAATTCGACTTCCTTTCCTTCTGAAAAAAATTTCAAGAAAAGTTCTTGAAAATTAAAAGCTACTGTCCCCAAAGATTGTAACCATTGTACTCCTAGTACAACATCAGCACCTTCCATAGGAATGGAAAGCATTGGAATATTCAATACATATTCCCCCATGGTTAGCTTGATATTATGGCATTTTCCAGAGCAATTTATAGTTCCTCCATTTGCAACCATCACTTGACATTCGGGTGTTGGGTATAGGAAACAATTTAATTCCTTGGCTACCTTACAATGAATAAAATTATGGGTGCTACCTGAATCAATCAACACTATTACCTTTTTCTTCTTGATTTGTCCTTGTATATTGAGAGTTTGAGGAGTGGTAATTCTTGCCAGTGCATTACATGATATGGTCGGATTCATTTCTTCCTCTTCTAGGGTTGGTTCCTGGTGTATATCCTCTTCTTGTTCATTTTCTTCTTCCTCTTCACAATCTATGTAAAATAATTTCTTCTCAACACACTTATGACCTTTAGTGTATTTTCTATCACAACCGTAGCAAAGCCCTTTTGCTCTTTTTTCTTCCAATTGTTGTGGTGTCAACCTTGTAGGTTGTGGAAATCTAGGCGTAGCAACACTTCCTTCTTTATAGAATTGAGTGGTAGGCTTCCTTGTCGCCATTATTTTACATTCAACTTTTCTTGCCAACCTGAATGCCTTCTCCAATGAATCTCGTTCCAAAACACGAACTTCATGTTGGATGTTATCCTTTAAAGTGCCTATGAAGAGATCGATCCTGTGGTCCTCTGGAATATCAGTTACCCTTATATTCAATTTTTGGAAGTCCTCAATGTGCTGCCCCACTAAACCCTTTTGCTTGAGATTTATCAATTGGCTAAAGAAGGTGTTGCTCTTTGTATCCTCATAATGTGCTATCATTTCTTCCGTAAAAATTGACCAAGTGACAATTTTTTATGGGAGCAAAGCCATCGATACCATACAAATGTATTTTGTTCTAAATGTAAAGTTGCAATGCGTACCTTTTGTGTGTTTTGCACATTATGGAGATCAAAATATTGCTCCATCTGTAGTATCCATGTTACAGGATCCTTTCCATCAAACTTCCTCATATCCATTTTTGGAATATGGTGGTTCTTCCCGCCAATATTAGAGGTTATGAAATCACGATTAACATTTATTTTGTTCTCATCATGAGGTTCTTATACTATATTTCCGCCATTAGGAATCGTTTCTTGTTTTAAGCTTGTCATCAAGCCTTCCATGTATGCTTTTAGATCATTCTTCATGTTTTCCATGTTGTCTTTCATGTTTTCATCGATCTTAGCTTCCATGTCATCAATCTTAGCTTCCATGCCCACTTCCATGCCATCCATCTTAGCTTCCAAACCATTCATCTAAGCTTCCACGCCTTTCTTCAAACCATCCATCTTAGTTTCCATGCCTTTCTTCAAAACTTCCATTTCATTTTTTGTTGTTCTTTGCGAGAGCGAAATTTGTTGTTGCACTTGCTCTTGTAATTTTGATATGTCATGTTGCCATTCTTCGTCTTCATGAGTCACAATAGAGCCTTATAAAGGCTTAATGGGAGTTGAATTATTTTTAGGGGCCATTTTAGAATCCAATACTGATATCTATTCTACAATATTCCCTTGGAATCAATTCAACTTGATTCTTCAAACAAGACTTATGCAATTCGGAAAAAAAATACACACCTTTTACTTGCTTTTTAGGAGCTCTGTATTGAAATTGAATTATCTCTGTAATTGAGAATCTTCAATATCTGAAATTCACTGCTGTAGTAGCATTCTAAACTATCTTTCAAATGCCACAGGTATGATTGGATTTGGATTCTTCAAGACAAAGTTATTTGCAATCTCCCACAATGACCCAATTTTGGATTGGTTCAGTAGAGCAAACTTTTACGACTTGCCACGTGTCACTGTTTCGTCCTTCATCTCTGAAATTGATAGCAAAGAAATTGCAGTCCATGTACTTGTAACCAATTTTTACGGCACTCCAATCCGATGCCCAGAGAGAGAGTTATTGAACTTTTCCCACGGTCACCTCTTTGAGATGAAATTCAGGAGCCTGAAAAAGCACTACCTTCCACAGATCATATCTCCAAAAATATTGCGAACCAAGCTCTGAAATTTTTTGATGAATTTCCTCAGGATTTCAGCTTCGCACCATATGAATTTCAGATTTTGAACCTTCGTAGAAAATTTTTTATAGCGCAAATGCCACGATGACCTGTTTAGGAGCCTGAAAAAATACCTGACTTCCACAGATCATATCTCCGAAATTATTGCGAACCAAACTCTGAAATTTTTATACGAGCTTCCTCAGGATTTTTGTTCGCACCCTAAAAATTTCAGCTTCTGAAACTTCGTAGAAAAAAAGTTATAGCGAAAATGCCACGATGACCTGTTTGGAGCAGCGAAACCCTAGAATCCAAAGCTCCGATACCAAATGTTGTGTAACCAGCTCCAAAAAGAGAAGAAAAGAGATATCAACGCCTTAGAAATGAGCCACTTCGAGGGGGAAACCTCCAATACATTACATAAATGAACAATTCTTGGATGATACAATTTACAAAACCTCCTTTCTATATATAGGAGTCCATGGAGCCATAATGTAATCCTAGTGGGCCACAATGTAATCCTAGCCGACCTAACAATACTAATTTAAGGGCACAATAATAACAAAATGGGGGTTACAAGGGTTCAATAATAACAATAAGGGGGTTACACTAACAATAATAAGGGACTATACTAGTGATATAGGGACCTAACATGCAAGGTATGAGATCAGTAGAAGGAAGAAGAAATATGAAGCAAAATCTGTTGTTGGTACCAGAAAAAGACAAACCAGTGACAAAAACAAGTTCATGATTAACTCCAAGGCTTTGCACAATCCAATTTTATTAACAAAGTTAATTGATATAGAAGGAAAATCTGAATGGTCAAAGACAAAGGAATCTAAGAAGAAAGATAAAAACAAAACCCCTTCAGAGCAGCGAGAAGGCCACTATCAAGGAAGCAACCATAAGAACAACCAGATCAAGATCAGATGCTGATAGCAAGACAAACTTGGACAAGCTTGCTGAAGCTGAAGCCCACATGGGAGGAAGGCAAAAAGGTTTCTTGATACAAACACATTTTTGCTTATCATTTGCAATTTTGAACAACATCTTAGATGTAAAAGAATATAATTTTGCATAGGTTTTTCAGTATTTTTTGTGCATTTTTGAAAAATAAAAAGAGCGCTACCAGAAATTCAGGTAGCATTCCAGTTTTTGCATAATTACAGGTTTTTACCAGAATTTTTGGTATCACCTGTTTTAACTGAATTTTGACACCTGTCAACAAAATTTCTGAGCGAGTTAAGGAAAGATAAAGACTCATAACCAAATGGATATAACAAGAGATGGTGAAAAGTTGTTATGAGGTTGTTGGAAGTCATATTAAATGAATATACATGGTTATTTAAAGACCAAAAACATAAGGATACAAATCAGCAGAAAAAGGGGTAGCATGACAGCAAACTCAACAGTTCAACCCAGATTTTCTCTCTTCTTTTTTCTACATTTGTCCTTTCAGTTAGATTTCGATGGGATATAGTTGTAATGTCCTATGACACCTATGTAAAGTTAGGAGTAGTGTTTCCTTATTTTTATAAGAGACAAAGTTGGTGCCTCTCTTTCTATATATAGAATTTGTAAATACCATTTCCAGGCTGGATGTTGTTATACCTAAAGACTGAAGATAATAAAGAAAAGCATTTTTTACTTCATGTTCGAGGATTTTGTGACTCAAGAACCATATAATGTATGGTGTGTCTTCATTCTTTGTTAATTTATTCTAATTATGAGTTTCAGCAACTAGTAAGGTGTGAGTAAGAAACTGTTAAAGGATTTAATTGTCATTATCGGCTTTCTAGCTTTTTCTAAATCATATATGTGTTGTACAGCATGTTAGTGAAGATTTCATAAAGGATTTTTGAAATACTTATGCATGCAATCTGCTTTCTGAATGTTGTTTACTTTGCATAAATAAAATTTGTGTAAAGAGCCATCATTATAGCCATGTGACTGATTTAGGATATGAATATTTCCTAGAATAGGTACCATCTATCCATATAGAAAATGTTAAAGGATTTAATAGTACATGATTTTCTTTCCAGCTTTCTGAAAATCATATATTTGTTGTAGAACATGTTAGTGAATATTCCATAAAGGATTTGTGAAATGCTTTATGCATGCAATCTAATTTATGAATGTTGTTTACTTTGCATAAACAAAATTTGTGTAAAGAGCCATCATTATAGCTGTGTGACTAATTTAGGATATGAATATTTCCTAGAATAGGTACCAGCTATTCATCTCCTTTCATTTGTTACACTCTACTCCCTATACTACCAATTTACCCATACAATTTATACTTGCCACAACTTTCCAAATGCATGAAAGTCTTAAAGAATATAAAAAATCATTTCAAACTCTTTGATAAGACATCCCACCACTCAAAAAACCCTTTAAATTTGAAATAAAATATGATGTGTAAGTCTTATTCCTTTTGCAGTCAAGGAGTGACTCCTTGCGCTAACATATTTGGCGTCATTACGGGGTAGGCAAATTGAAGTTTATCCCTGGGTGAATGACAAAGTTATAAGTCTGGTTCTAAGGTGTACAGTTTCATCTGTCTTTTTAGACTGCTTTACACCTCGTGACTCCATTGTTGAATTTTTGGCTTCTAAAAGGGCTAGAAACAGGGCTAACCCATATTCCCCTTTGAGAATCCCAGTTCCTTACCCTGAAAAGATAATTAAGAAAAAAAGTAAAAAAAAGTTTGTTGCCTCTGCTACTGATTTCTCAAAGGTTGTCCCAAAAGAAGTCCTGCAAAATTTATCCCCTGATATTTTACAAAATCTTGTACCTCCCTTGTTTTCCAGCCAACAAACAGTCTCTACATCAGAAGCTGGTGCTTCATCATTTTTTGTTCACAATCAACCAATTTTTGTTCCACAAATCCCAACAACTCACACCATGGCAGGTCCAAAACCACCCCCTAACCAAATGTATGAAATTGTTGTTGCAAGTTATGCCCCTTTGGTTTTACCTCAGCCTATGAATTCATTACTTGCAAGAGATTATCTCAAGTATATGCGTAAGTTTAGTGGTGAGGGAGAGATAATAGTTGAAGAATACCTTGTTGATTTTTATGCCTATGTTGGCAATCTGAATATTGAGCGTGAAGATGTATGGATGAGAGTTTTTGTTTAGAGCCTTGAGGGTGATGTTAGGAAATGGTTCAGATCTTTGATAGCTGGTAGAATCATTGGAATTGAAACCTTAGATGATACATTTTTAAGGAAATGGGGTGATAAGAAATATTTTTTGTATTGTATCACTGAATTTGGTGTAATAAAAAGAAAAGAAGGAGAATCAGTTTTTGATTTTTCTAAGAGATTCAATAAGAGGTATAGTAAAATACCTACTGAAATAAATCCTACTAAAGCTTCAACCAAAATCACTTATGTTGGTGCCTTTGATCCTAATTTTTGTTTATTATTGAGAGAAAGAAGACCTAAAACACTAACATAAATGTAGGACAATGAACTGGAGGTAGAATCTAATGTGTTAGCAGCTGATAGGCTCAGAGTAGGGACTGAAAGAGAAAAAATAAAGCAAAAAGCTGAAGTTACAACTTCAGGAACTTTGGACATAGATCTTAAACTAGATGAGCTAACCAAGATTGTCAAGTCATTGAATAATGAGATTTCCAAGCTCAAGATGGAAGAAAGACCAACTACTACTAGAAATTTTTCATTTGATCAGCCTAATAGGCAGCAGTTTAGAAGACCTAATGTTCCTCAAATTTTGCAGTGAGAAAGAAGAGATGTCAATGATAAAAAATTACAACCCCATTTGTAGAATTCTATATTTGAAGATGAAGAGGAAGATGAAAGGTTGGAGAAATATGTTGATATCATGTTTTTGAGAGACAAAGAAGGGTTGATTCATTTTACATAAGAAAAGTATGAAGATTTCATGTCATATACTTAGAATAATGAAGTGATTTATGATCATTCCATGATTGCAACTGATAACAAAAGTAGATACAATCTCATATCAAAGAAGATTGATGATAATCCAAAGCATGTTGCACAACCCAAGAAAATAAGGATGAAGTTAAAATTCCAGCAGAAAAGCAAGTGGTTGAACCACGAAGACCAGAAATTCCGGTAGTAGTTAATCCTCCTTCACTTCAGGTAAAAATTTCTCACAAAATTTCCCTGGTTTAAAATTTGAGAATGAGATAGAAAATATAAAGATTCTTGTTCCTCTTGTAGATCTCATGAAAAATGATGATTTCAAAAATAAATTTATGAAATCTCTTCAGCCGCCACCTACCGAAGTAGCTTCTAATTTTGTTAACCTTCAAGATGAAAAGCCCACTATTATTTTAGGTCCATTGGTAGAAGATAGAGATGACTCTACCCCTCCTTTCTATCTATATTTGAATTTTCATGATAAGATGTTGCATAATTTTCTAATGGACTTTGAAGC
Organism: Pinus albicaulis; assembly: GCA_034641835.2. Classification (NCBI taxonomy): domain Eukaryota; kingdom Viridiplantae; phylum Streptophyta; class Pinopsida; order Pinales; family Pinaceae; genus Pinus; species Pinus albicaulis. Next base: position 966,032,194 of record CM076571.1, on the reverse strand, counting down.
CTCACATAATTTAATGCAAAAGGTAGTCATGGATTAACTAGGTTTTGAAGTAACTAGACAGTATCGAGATCTCTACTCCTTTGATTCCCATAAATTTCAATGCCTTGGTGTCATCAAATACCTTTTAGTAAGCCTCTTTCAGTTATCAATGAGAGGAATATTGATGGATATTGTTGTAGTTGACATTCCTCCTAGATTTGGCATGCTACTTTCTAGGTCATGGATTAGAAGGTTGGGAGGAAATTTGTAAATGGATTTCACTTATGTTACTATCCATGTTTTTGGAGGAGAAAAAAGAAGACTTTATACATAAGCTCATCTGGCATATATCATTAGTGACAACAAAGACCCCACTAATCATCCAATTTATGCTAGAACAAATGATGTTGTTTCAAGAATTTTACATATAGATAATGTTGTCCTATCTACAAAAAAAATTCAGATTTTGAAGCCTGCTAAAAAACAGATTAGTCATGAGGGTTTTAAGCTATGGATTATGTATTTTGATGGCTCATGATATAAATAAGGTGTTGGTGCAGGGATAGTTCTCATTTCTCCTTTGAAATAAAGGTCCACTTTTTCTTTCAAACTTTAATTTGAAGTAAGTAACAATGTGGCTGAATATGAAGCTTTGTTGATTAGTTTAAAAATAGAAAAAGACACGAATATTTCAGAAATTTCTATTTTTGGATATGTTGAACTTATTATTCAGCAAATCAGAAATTCTTATCAAAATAAGCATCCCATACTCAGAGATTACCAGAATGCAGTATGGAGCATTGTAGAAGAATCATTCCTAACTTTTATCATTTCTTTTGTGTCAAAAGAAAGTAATATTTTTGCTGATTCACTTTCTATTTCAGCAAGCTCATTCAAGATTCTAATACCTATAAAGCTGAAATATGAATTGGAAGTTAGGTTCAGACCTAGTGTTCCTGATAATGTCAAGCATTGGAATTTTTTTGAAGATGATCGGGATATTAGAAGATTCATTGAAGCTACTATAATTTGTTGTCCTAAACATTGATTAAGATGAAGATCTCATGAAGGATGATGTTGATTTGCAAGACACCAAAAATATGAAAAAATAGATTACTGGTCAGCTTATCATTCAGCTACCTACCAATAATGTTCCGAAGGTGTTAATTCCACTTGAGAAGATCTTTTATCACAATGGTGTCTCAGTCAAACCACAGTTAGCTGAAATAGAAGCTGAATTGGAAGATTTCAATTTGGGCACAGAAAAAGAACCGAGGTATGTTAAGATTTCAAAAGCTATATCAGAAGAAAGAAAGGTTGAATACCATAGCATGTTTTGTGAATTTGTTGATATTTTCTCCTAAAAATATGAGGATCTTAAGACATATGATACTTCTATCATTAAGCATAGGATACCATTGAAATATGGTACTAAGCCTTTCCAACAAAAATTAAGACAAATCAATCCACTATTTTTACCAGTGATGGATAATGAAGTGAAGAAAATTTTGGATGCCAAAATCATCATTCCACTGAGATACTCAGATTGGGTTGCTAATCTAGTTCCAGTAAGAAAGAAGAGTGGTGAAGTTAGACTATGTGTAGATTTCACGAATCTTAACAAATGCTCCAAGAACAATAATTATCCATTGCCAAAGATAGAGCATATTCTTCAAAAGGTAACTGGTTTAGATAGAATTTCCATGTTAGATGGTTTCTACGGGTACAATCAAGTTTATGTTTGGCCAGAATACTGAGGGAGGACAACATTCACTACTCCTTCGGGAACATTAATGTATGCAAATGTTCCATTTGGTCTTATGAATGTTGGAGACACTTTTCAGTGTGCTATGGACTTTTCATTCATTGGAGAAAAAGATAAATTCTTGGTGATCTATTTGGATGATATCACTATTTTTTCAGCTTCAGATCAAGAACATCTTCAACACTTGAGACAAGTATTTCTTAAATGCAAAAAATATGGTATATCATTAAATCCAAAGAAGTCTCATTTTTCTATCAAATAAGGTAAGATGTTGGTTCACATAATTTCTAGAGATGGGGTGAAAATTGTTCCTAAAAGAGTGTAACATGTTAGATGACCAAAAATTGGTGTAATAGTCATCACTATTGGAGAACTACTACATACAAAATACAAAGATCTGGATATTTTTGGCCTAGCTTATTTTCTTATGTATGTGGTGAGGTTAGAGAATGTTAAAAATGTTAGAAGTTCACTGGTAAGAAACATTTGAAGTCTTTGCCTCTCAAGCCCATAGTTGTTTATGCACCTTTTCAACAATGGGGCTTAGATTTCATTGGACAAATTCATCCACCTTCAAGTGGACAACATTGTTGGATTCTTGTTGCAACTGATTACTTCACCAAATTTATTGAAGAAATACCTACTAGGAATGCTACTCATAAAGTTATCATTAATTTTCTTGAGGGAATGATAACTAGATTTGCTCCATCAAGGTTAGTAGCATATAATGGAGCTGCTTTTAAAGCTACTCCATTGGTAAATTTCTATGAAGATTATGGTATTCATCTCACTCATTCTACATCTTACTATCCCCAAGGGAATGGTTTAGCTGAACCATCAAACAAAATTTTGGTAAGAATCATCACCAAGCTATTGGATAAAGAAAAGAAAGCCTAGGATTCAAAACTAAAGTCTTCTTTATGGGATGTGTTATCACTCAGATTGAACCTCAGGCTGAGAGAGGCAATCCTAAGGTAACCTCAAACCATGCTTAGCCAAGTAGCTACCCCTACTAGGCTAGGAGAGGGCTCTCTCCATATAGATCATAGTCAAAGTGACTAAGGAAAGAAGATTTTAGGCTAGGTATAGTATCTTAGGGTTTTGATTTTCATTTTGTAGGATTTGCTCGATCAAGAGGAGTCAAACAGCTAGGCCAAGGAAACTAGGTCAAAATTTATAGAGGTTCTAAGGGGAAAGGTAGGTAGAGGTCTTGACATGAAAATATGACTGTGGTGAGGTGGAGAGACTGGTGAGGAGTTAGGAAGAGCATACAAGATGAATTCTCCCTAAACTGAAGAAAATAAACAAATTTTGCTAAATTCCCCAAAACAGAGCATGAAACATGAACTTTTCCTTTTCAAATTGAAATGAAGCATATCATAGACATGAAAATTATTTATGAGTTAAAATAAATTCATACAAATGATTGCAAAGAAGAAACTATGTCAAACACTGCATACCACCTGGATCCCAAAGAAATAGCTGCAAATTTATATTAATGTCCAAGCCAAAATGATACAAAATGTCTCTTGAGATGCAAATGCTCCAAGTGAGTCAAAAATCTACAAATGAATGAGAAAATACATCATATAGACCTCAAAACCACTCTTCCTAGCCTCAGGGAGTCGAATCCATGAGATAGGGATCTGTTTCACCTACTCCCAAACAAGAATATGAAGACTAGGAAAACTCAACAATTTGCCTCTAAAAGAAAGGAAACTAATTCATTTGACCTCTAGAAGACTTATGTGATGTATCTACCCTAGATAACAATAAAAACATGACATTTACATCTATCATGACCATTTACATCAGTATTTTTCTTATTTTCCCAAGTAAAAAGTCAAAAAGTCAAAATTTTGCTGAAGATGAGGAAAACTACATTTTCCTTGTAAACGTGCAGCGCCATGATAGAAAAAATAGTCTGTCTTGCAGACAAATTTTGGAGGCCTTCTCGGTGTCCAAATGTTGTGAAACCAATCCAAAAGGAGAAGAAAAGAGATATCAACGCCTTAGAAATAAGCCACTTCGAGGGGGAAACCTCCAATACATTACATGAATGAATAATTCTTGGATGATTCAAATTACAAAACCTCCTTTCTATATATAGGAGTCCATGGGGCCACAATGTAATCCTAGTGGGGCCACAATGTAATCCTAGCCGACCTAACAATAATAATTTAAGGGCACAATAATAACAATATGGGGGTTACAAGGGTATAATAATAATAATAAGGGGGTTACACTAACAACAATAAGGGACTATACTAGTAATATAGGGAACTAACATGCCCCTCTCCTTCAAAAAAGTGTTGTCCTCGATGCTTGAGTAGCTCTGGGTGCTTCTATATAAAATTCTCATCTTTCCATGTAGAATCTTCAGTGGGTAAGTTCTTCTACTTGATGAGATACTCTGAAATTGATCGATTCCGTAGTTGTCGAGTTCTTTTTTCCATGACTGCTTCATGTTCCAATATGATTTTCCCTTCCCCATCAAGTTCTGGCAATACTGTTTGAACTGGAAGATTTTCACCTATAACCTTCTTTAAGCATGAAACATGGAAAACTGGATGTACTCGCGAAGAAGCAGGAAGCTCCAATTTGTATGCCATAGTACCAATCTTTTGCAGCACCTTGTAAGGACCATAGTACTTTGGCGATAATTTATTATCCTTCTTAGCTTGCTTGAGGGACATTTGTTTGTATGGTTGTAGCCGTAAAAATACCCAATCTCCTACATCAAAACTTCTCTCGCTGCGATGTTGATCTGCCTGTTGCTTCATTCGATTTTGTGCCAAATTCAGGTTATCCTTTAAGAGTTGGAGAACTTCTTGCTGATGCTCGATGTGATCTTCCACTGCTTGAACCTTCAAATTTTCCCTTAGAGATGATGTGATGGATGGTGGATGATATCCATAAAGTGCCATAAATGGGGTCATTTTTGCTGCAGTATGGAAGGAAGTGTTATACCACCATTTAGCGAGAGGTAACCACTTGACCCATTGTGTTTGTTTATCAGATACAAAACAACGAAGATATTCTTCCAAACATTTATTTACTATCTCAGTTTGACCATCAAATTGAGGATGATAAGATGAGCTATGAGCTAATTGAGTACCCAAACAAGAAAATAACTCCGTCCAAAAATTTCCAGTAAAAATGGGATCTCTGTCACCCACAATAACCCTTGGGCTTCCATGTAGCTTTTGAATTGTGTCCATAAATGTATTAGCAACTGTACTTGCTTTAAATGGATGAGATAATGCACAAAAGTGTGCATACTTGGTAAGTCTATCAACTACCACCATGATGACACTCTTTCCTTCAGACTTAGGTAAACCAGTGATAAAATCCATTGAAATCTCCTCCCAACGTTGACTTGGAATGGATAAATGTTGTAGAAGACCCGAGGTCTTAATTGTCTCAACTTTATTTTGCTAGCAAACCAAACATTCTGCCAAAAAAATTTGAATATTAGATTTAAGGCCATCCAAAAAAAGTTCTTTCTTCACCCTATGGTATTTTTTTAAAAATCTTGAGTGTCCTCGTAAAGGAGAAGTGTGCAATTCCAAAAGAATATTTTGTTTTAGTTGGGAATTCTTACAAAGATATAAGCGATCTTTATACCATAAGGAATCATTTTTCCAACTAAATGTATCATATGTACTAGGATCTTGCTGCAAATTTTGAATGAGTGTCCACACTTCTTCGTCCTTCTTCCATTCATCTCTTGCTTCGGTTATCTAATCTGGTTAGATAATATAAATGGCACAAAGCAATGGTTCCACCTCTTCATTCTTTCTTGAGAGTGCATCTGCAACAACATTTAGCTTCCCTTTTTTGTATATTATTTCAAAGTCATAACCCAACATCTTTGTGACCCATTTTTGCTGCTCTTCTGAAGATATTCTTTGTTCCAAAAAGTGTTTAAGACTATCATGATCAGTTTTTACCTTGAAGTGTCTTCCCATTAAGTAAGTTCGCCATTTCTTTAGTGCATGCAGTATTGCTAACATTTCCTTCTCATAAATAGGTTTCTGTAAATACTTTCCTTTGATTGGAAAACTTTCAAAAGCAATGGGTCTTCCTTCCTGCATTAAAACTGCACCAATTCCATTTCCTGAGGCATCACATTCCACAATAAAGGTTTTTGTGAAGTCTGGCGTAGCTAAGACCAGTGCTAGGCACATTGCCTCTTTAAGATGTTCAAAGGCTTTAGTTGCTTCAGGAGTCCATGAAAATGCATCTTTCTTCAATAATGTTGTTAGAGGTGCTGCTATTCTCCCATAATTCTTAACAAACTTGCGATAATACCCTATTAACCCGAGAAATCCTCGCAACTGCTTTATGGTTGTGGGGACTTTCCATTCCTTAATGGCTTTAATTTTGTTAGGTCTACTTTAACACCCTCGTGAGATACAATATGACCCAGATATTCCACCTCTTGTACTCCAAAGAAACATTTGGATTTTTTTGCATATAATTGTTTCTCCTGCAATAGTTTGAGCACCCTGTCAACATGTTCAACATGATCCTTCCAAGACCTGTTGTAGATTAGTATATCATCAAAAAATACTAGCACATATTTTCTAAGGAAGGGTTTGAAAATGGAATTCATCAACCCTTGAAATGTAGAAGGTGCATTGGTAAGGCCAAAAGGCATGACCAAAAATTAATAATGACCCTCATGAGTTCGAAATGCTGTTTTTGGAATATCTTCAGTCTTCATTCTAATTTGATGATATCCTGAACGAAGATCCAACTTGGTAAAATAAATTGCGCCATGTAATTCATCCAATAATTCATCAATCACAGGAATGGGAAATTTATCTTTAATGGTGAGCTTATTGAGCTCCCTATAATCCGGACACATTCGCCATGATCCATCCTTCTTGTGTACCAATACTACAGGAGCAGAGAAAGAACTTTGACTAGGTTGAATTATACCCGCCTCTAACATTTCTGCAATCATACGTTCAATTTCGCTCTTTTGGAAGTAAGGATATCTATAAGGCCTGATGTTTGGAGGAACACTTCCCAGAATCAAATGAATAGCATGATCATGATCACGAATAGGTGGGAGTCCTTTGGGAGTTTCAAACACCTTGGAATGATTGTCCAAGACTTTTTGGAGATATGAAGAAATAGATGATTTTGATGTTGGAACTTCTAGTGAGCATAATTGTGCAATTATGCCTTTTTGTTCTTTCTTTAGAATATTTTTCATGATGTTAGAACTTATTATCTTCCCCAGCTTCCCTAAAATACCCTGTAATTCGACTTCCTTTCCTTCTAAAAAAATTTTCAAGAAACGTTCTTGAAAATTAAAAGCTACCGTCCCCAAATATTGTAACCATTGTACCCCTAGTACAACATCAAAACCTCCCATAGGAATTTAAAGCATTGGACTATTCAATACATATTCCACCATGGTTAACTTGATATTATGGAATTTTACAGAGAAATTTATAGTTCCTCCATTTGCAACCATCACTTGACATTCTGGTGCTGGGTATAGGAAACAATTCAATTCCTTGGCTACCTTACAATGAATAAAATTATGGGTACTACTCGAATCAATCAACACTATTACCTTTTTCTTCTTGATATGTCCTTCTATCTTGAGAGTTTGAGGAGTGGTAATTCCTGCCAATGCATTACACGATATGGTTGGACTCATTTATTCCTCTTCTAGGGTTGGTTCCTGGTGTATATCCTCTTGTTTTGAAGATTCTTGTTCATTTTCTTCTTCCTCTTCACAATCTATGTAAAATAATTTCTTCTCAGCACACTTATGACCTTTAGTGTATTTTCTATCACAACTGTAGCAAAGCCCCTTTGCTCTTTTTTCTTCCAATTTTTGTGGTGTCAACCTTGTAGGTTGTTTAAATCTAGGAGTAGCAACACTTCCCTCTTTATAGAAGTGAGTGGTAGGCTTCCTTGTCGCCATAATTTTACATTCAATTTTTCTTGCCAACCTGAATGCCTTCTCCAATGAATCAGGTTCCAAAAAGCGAACTTCATGTTGGATGTTATCCTTTAAAGTACCTATGAAGAGATCAATCCTGTGTTCCTCTGGAATATCAGTTACCCTTATATTCAAATTTTTGGAAGTCCTCAATGTGCTCCCCCACTAAACCCTTTTGTTTGAGATTTATCAATTGGCTAAAGAAGGTGTTGCTCTTTGTATCCTCATAATGTGCTATCATTTCCTCCGTAAAAATTGACCAAGTGACAATTTTTTTACGGGAGAAAAGCCATCGATACCATACAAATATATTTTGTTCTAAATGTAAAGTTGCAATGCGTACCTTTTGTGTGTTTTTCACATTATGGAGATCAAAATATTGCTCCATCTATAGTATCCATGTTACAGGATCCTTTCCATTAAACTTCCTCATATCCATTTTTGGAATATGGTGGTTCTTCCCACCAACATTAGAGTTTATGAAATCATGATTAACATTTATTTTGTTCTCATCATGAGTTTCCTCTACTATCTTTTCACCATTAGGAAACATTTCTTGTATCAACTTTGTCAAACCTTCCATGTCTGCTTTTAGATCATTCTTCATGATTTCCATTTTAGATTCCATGCCAGCTTCCATGCCATCTATCTTAGATTCCATATCATTCTTCAAACCATCCATCTTAGATTCCACGTCTTTCCTCAAACCATCCATCTTAGTTTCCACACCTTTCTTCAAAACTTCCATGTCATTTTTTGTTGCTCTTTGTGAGAGTGGAATTTGTTGCACTTGCTCTTGTAATTTTGATATGTCATGTTGCCATTCTTTGTCTTCATGAGTCATAGTAGAGCTTTCTAAAGGATTAATGGGCGTTGAATTATTTTTAGGGGCCATTTTAGAATCCAATACTAATATCTATTCTACAATATGCCCTTGGAATCAATTCAACTTGATTCTTCAAACAAGACTTATGCAATTCGGAAAACAAAATACACACCTTTTACTTACTTTTGAGGAGCTCGATATTGAAATTGAATTATCTCTATAATTGCGGATCCTAAATATCTGAAATCCGTCCCTGTAGTAGCCCTTGAAGCATCTTTCAAATGCCATAGGTCTGATCTGATTTGTATTCTTCAAGTCACAGTTATGTCCAATCTCCCACAATGACCCAATTCTGGACTGGTTCAGTAGAGCTAACTTGTACGACTTGCCACGTGTCACTGTTTCCTCCTTTGGATCTCAAATTTATAGAAAAAAAACTAAATTTCATGCACTTGCGGCCATTTTTGACAGCATTCCAATCCGATGCTCATAGAGATAGCTATGAATATTTTCCCAAGATCACCTCTTTGAGATGAAATTCAGAAGCCTCAAAAATCCCTAACTTCCACAGATCATATCTCTGAAAATATTGTGAAACAATATCTAAAATTTTTTGACGATGTTCCTTAGGATTGTGGCTTTGCACTCTAAAAATTTCAGCTTCTGAAACTTCGTAGAAAAAAAATTATTACGACAATACCACGATGACCTGTTTAGGTTAAATTCAGGAGCCTGCAAAATGACATAACTTGCATAGATCATATCTCCAAAAATATTGTGAACCAAGCTCTGAAATGTTTTGATGATGTTCCTCAGGATTTTGGCTTCTCACTTTAAAAATTTCAGATTCTAAACCTTCTTAGAAAAAAAGTTATAGCGAAAATTCCACACTGACCTGTTTGGAGCAGCGAAACCCTAGAATCTCAAAGATCTGATACCAAATGTTGTGAAACTAGCTCCAGAAAGAGAAGAAAAGAGATATCAACGCCTTAGAAATAAGCCACTTTGAGGGGGAAACCTCCAATACATTACATGAATGAATAATTCTTGGATGATTCAAATTACAAAACCTCCTTTCTATATATAGGAGTCCATGGGGCCACAATGTAATCCTAGCCGACCTAACAATAATAGTTTAAGGGCACAATAATAACAATATGGGGGTTACAAGGGTACAATAATAACAATAAGGGGATTACACTAACAACAATAAGGGACTATACTAGTAATATAGGGACCTAACACCAAATAAGCTCCATGATAGTGCATTGGAAAGGTATCTGAGTCTAGTTTCCAAATATGCCTCTAGTTTCTAGAATGGTGTCCATCTGCCATGTCAAAAACCTATTCTCCCAAGACTGGTAAATGTCTGCTCAACTTAGTGTTCCTAAATTGATGTTGTAAATTGTCAACCAGGGCTAGTAAACTATTGAAGTGAAGTGCACTATATGTGCCTAGGTATCTGTTTCTCACTATGTTGTGTTTAGTGTTTTTCCAATTTTTTTGATTTTGTTTTTTTATTCTAAGATGAAAATAACTAAGTGTTGGTAAAGAGAAGTTTTTGGTCACACTAAAATAGAGCAAAACCTATTCTAAACTATGTATGGCACTTGAGAACAGAAAATGCAATACTTTAACAAGAAAAATATCTCATAGCATGAACTCAATAACTCATAACATGAACTCAGTCCAATTAATTCATTAGAAATATGTTGGAATAATTTGAGAAAAGGATAATTTTAATGTAATGAGGTTCTTCTAAGTAAACAAAAATCTACAATATCACAGAGAAAATCTTGTCCATGTCTAGAAATTTGTTGGAACACATTTGGAAAAAGATGGTCTGCAACCTAGTGAAGAATTCTACTCTAAATTAACCTATGACACCGAAATTTATCCATTCCACAACTCAAAATATCACTGTTAAACCTCATTCAAGAATTAGAAATCTTTTGGAATAGCTTTGGAAAAGAGGCAGTTTGTGAAATTATGAGAAGTTGCAGAACAGTCAAGACTTCAAAATGACATTACCAATTCTTGTTCCTATGATGATGATGTATTAGTAGAAATCAAGAACAGGAGTGGTTTGTAAATAATGAAGGCCATCAAGTCTAACTTAACAACTAGAATACAACTGACTAATAAAACTAAAAATACAATGGATAAAAATGAACTAGAATGCAATCATTCAAACTTGAAATATAGTGAACAAAATTTGAACTAGAGTGGCATTAACCTCTGTAGTTTTACAACTAAACTAAAATGCAACTAATCACTGAAATACTACAGCTCTGTCTCATTCGGTGTTAGTGGTATTTTGGAACAATTCATAGAACAAGACTGGCTGTAACATGTGATGTAAATGAGCATAAAAACATAAGTTCAAAAAAACACAACTAAGCTCTAAAACACCACAGCTAAGTCTCATTCAGTGTTAGTGATATTTTGGAATAATTCATAAGAACAAGACTAGCTATAACAATTGATGTAATTGAGCACAAAAACGTAAAGTTCAGAAAAATGAAACTAATTCCTAAAATACTAAGTTATATCTCATTCAATGTTAGTGATATTTTGGAACAATTCGTAAGAATAAGACTGGCTGTAGCATCCAATGCAAGTGAGTATAAAACACAAAGTTCAGAAAATTGCTTAAGCTAGGAATGCAACAAGGCTAAATTTACTTATCTAAACAATGTGCACAGAGTTTCTCGGGCAGTAGGGGCCCTCTACCACCGGATTAGCATACAAATCTCCTCAAGATTGCCTCAGATATTGCAATAAAGCAGTACTTATTTCATTAAAGGAAAAGTATTTAAAAAATAGAGTATTACGGTATTTTGAGATCTAGCAACAAAACATCAATCTAGCTAGCTGTCTCTCAGTCTTCCAAGTCATTCTTATAAAAGAAATACATAAATACCCTTGAGAAGAAACAGGAACAAGTGTCTTTTTCAATCAAAATAAAATTAGAACTCTTATGGAAGCCTCGTACTTTGTTGGAGACACCTGTAGAGTCCCTGTCCTGGTAGGAATCTGCTTCATGGCTTTGATCTCTTCCACGTGCATAACCACCTGTAGCTTCTTTCTTAGACTTCGTAGAGAGAAATAAATGATGTGGGAGTGTTGTGGAATTCAACCATATGCATTTTTCCTTGAAGTGACACCTGTAACCTGTGAGAACATGAAGATAGCTGCGGAATAGGCGACTGGCTACAGAATGGCTGCATTCTATAGCTGAGTCTAGTCAAAAATTACTAAAACAACAAAACCATGAAAATATAGCAAGTCAGTCATTGTATACATTCCTAAAGTGACTTTAATCAATCCTATTGACCATTTAAGCCTGTAATTGATAAGGGACAAAGGAAATGAAGTGAAATTTTGTGAAGGAAAAGGACATCTTTGGGGCTCAACAGTAAACGCACAACACCAAGGTGAAAAAGGAAGCAACATCTTCTAAACGCGCAGCGCCATTCTTGAACACACAGTGCCACTGCAGCACGTTTTTGCAGACCACATTTGAAGGTCTTATCGGTGTCCAAATTGGGCCCAGGATAGCTCGTTGAAAATATTATCCTGTCTAATTTCCAAATATACCATTGGTTTTCTCTTTGGATTTCATTTACCTTGTCAAAATTTGATTTTCCCAAGACTAGTCAAAAAGTGCTTAATGAGGGTGCAGAAATGCAGAATGCTGGTGCAGGAAAATTTTGAAGAGCTTCCTCAAATCCAAATTGAGCTCATGATAGATCATATAAAATCTCTCTCTATCTAGTTACCATTTGACTCATAAAAAAATTCATTTGGACAATCCAGCTAGGTGAAAACATGATTTTCCCAAGGTACCTCTAGAAATGCAACAAACTTCGTGTAACACCTGTATTTTTAACATTTCTAAAAAAAAAAATAATACCTGTGTAAAAAATGAAGGATTTTTCTCTTCCTTGGCATATTATTGAAAAATCCCTCTCTCACTTTTGTCAAATTCATCTCTGTTTGGTTGAAAACATAGTTTGAAGCGAAACTGGCCCTGTGTGTGGCAAATGATTTGTCCCTTAGGATGATTTATTGAAAAATGATGGAGGAATGATTTTTATGAGATGGGAAGGCTTCATAATTACTAAAATGACCTCCCTTATGAATCCTCTACCCAGATGTTTCTGCTTCCATAGAAAATCCTAGCTAAGTGGAAGAGGAAATTAGGGTTTGGTGTAGGGAAAACAGGGGATTTAGGACTACCTTGTAGAGGGAGATGAATGAAGGGGTTAAGGGTTGTCTAAATTCTTGGGGAAATTTTGGGGATAGGGATAGATGTAAGAGAGTAGGAGAAAGTGTAATTTCAAGGATTGAGTGAGGGGAAGGGGTCCAAAATGGAAAAACACAAGCCTAGTCTCGAAAAGTGTCAAATTGTAGCAATACGCTAGGGTTTGTGGAAAAAGATGATTTTGAGGGATAGGAGTGATAGGAAGTGTTTAGGAAGGTATATTAATGATAGGGAAAAGTGTAATATCATTGGGATATAAGTCTTGTCGATTATTTAACCATGGAAGTCACGAGGCCAAGAAAAATGACCTCAAAACCCTTGGAGAGGGAAATCAGCTTTCCAAGCACAACTAAGAGAAAAATATGGTAAACAAAAAGCCACTTACTTGGAAATGATAGTTTAGAACATGAAATTGTTTAATAGATTTGACTATTACTACATGAATTTGATGGTAAAATGACCAATTTTCATGATTTTGACCATATGACCTAATGGGACTGCTTTTTTACCTGACTTTTGAATGAGACTTTGAAATTTAACTTTAAAGACTTCAAAGTGAACATCGAATTTCCATAGGTGTTATTATGCTCAAGGATACATGAGAATGAGTCAGCCAATATGATATTCTGAGGGAGAAGGAAGCTTATTTGACCAGGACAACCATCAGTGGAACAATTTTATATCATGACCTAATGGAATGATGAAAAATTTATTCAGAATGGGACACCTAAGATGCACATGCAAATGTGTTTTGATCCTTGGTGGAAGTATGCAAATACTGACACTAACAAGATGACAAGGTGACAATAATTTTTTTTATTAATACATCACCTTTTCAAATGGTTTATGGAACTGATGTTGTTTTTCCAGTCTAATTGGCCATTCATGTAGCTAAATTTCTGCAAGATCATGAAGCTGAGCCAAATGACATGACCAGGAGAATTTATCAGATCATAGAAGTGCGTCAAAAGAAAGAAAATAAATATGATTTGGTGAGAAAATATCAGCAAGTTGTAAAGAAAGGTTTTGATAGAGGAACTAAAAAAGAATATTCTCAAATTGGAGATATGGAGTTGAAATGGGATGCACAGCATCAAGAACCAGGTAAGAATTCCAAATTTTATGCTTTGTGGCTTGGTCCTTTCAGAATATCAAATATTCTGTAGAAAAATACTTTTAAGTTGCAACATCTTGATGGGACATAATTGTTTGGAGGCCCATTCAATGGGCGCTTTCTCAAAAAATTCTTTTACTATGGTTGTTGGTGGTCTAAGTTGACTGTAAATACCGGTGTGTTTCATAATAAGACTCCATAGCCCAATGACAAGGCACTGAAACTAAAAAATGTTCTTAGAGCCTTATAGGGAGAGCTCTATCGCCTGTGGAGCCAATGTTAGCACAATTATTTGCTAAGTCATGATTCTATTTTAAATTTTTTGTTTTTAGGATTAGACTTTGTAAATTTCAAAAACATTTGGTTGCTACCTGGAAATTTTCGGTAGTGCTCGTTTTAGCCTTTTCGGACAATCTATTTTAATTCAATTTCTGTCTATTTTTATTTTAATCTGATGCTACTAGAAATTCAGGTAACTTACCCTAGTTTTTAAAAAATATAAAGAAAAATAACATCCGTTTTGTGTCAAGCCACGTGTTTTAGTTTAAAATATGTTTTAAACAATTTCATTATGATTTAAACCACGTGATAGGATAGGTTAGTCACATTAAGTTAAGTCGTAGTATATGTGTAGAGGTCAGTCACATTAAGTTAAGTTGTGGTATATGTGTAGAGCCTAGGTGTCAATCTGGGCATGGACCATTTCTTGTTTTACCGAGCAGGCCAACCTGCACCTACACCTCCATCCTCACAACAACACCATCAACCTGAAAAAAGAACCAAGAGGAAGGCTAAAAAGGAGAATTTCCATAAGGCTAAAAGCAGAAAAGAAAATATTTCTTCAGTCAAGGCTGAGAGAATGTTAGAGAAATGAGAGAGATCCTTAGTTAATAAACCCAATTCTATGAAAATGGTGCCCCCCATTCCTCCTTTTCATAATGTCTACACCAAAGCTCAAAGAGGAAGGTCTACAACTGCATAAAAATCTAAATAATATATGCTACTGGAAATTCCAGAAGCAAATATTCAACAGAAAATGAAGAAAGAGTATCAACCCACAAAGTCTGATGAAGAACTCCTCAAAGATACAGGGTATGAGATTAGTAGAAAGAAGAAGAAAGATGAAGCCAAACCTTTTGCTCATACCAAAAAAAGACATACCAGAGACATAAAAAATTTCAGGATTAATTCCAAGGTTCTGCACAATCCAAGTTTATTGACAGAGGTCATTGACTTAGAAGGAAAATCTAAAGGGCCAAAGACAAAGGAATCTAAGAAGAAAGATAAAAACAAAACCCCTTTAGAGCAGCACTTGGAACCCTAAAAAATAAGAAAGATCCAAAATGGTTCCAAGGAGGAGAAGGCCACTGTCAAGGAATCATCCACAAGAACAACCAGATCAATATCAACTGCTGACAACAAGATAGACTTAGACAAGCTTGCTGAAGCTGCAACCCACATGGAAGGAAGGTAAAAAGGTTTCTTGATACAAACACTTTTTGCTTATCAACTGCAATTTTGAACAAAAGATCAGATTTCAAATAATATAAGTCCTCATAGGTTTTTCAATATTTTATATGCATTTTTTAAACAGAAACAAAGTGCTACCATAAATTTTTGTAGCATTCCATTTTTTGCGTAGTTACAGGTTTTTACCAGAATTTCTAGTAGCACCTGTTTTAACTGAATTTTGACACCTGTCAGCAAAATTTCCGAGCCAGTTAAGGAAAGATAAAGACTCATAACCAAATGGATATAACAAGTGATGGTGAAAAGTGGTTATGAGGTTTTTGGAGGTCATATTAAATGAAGATACATGGTTATTTAAAGACCAAAAATGCAACGAGACAAATTAGCAGAAAAAGTGGCAGCATGACAACACACTAAGCAGTTCAGCCTAGATTTCTTCTCTTCTTTCTTCTACATATGGCCTTTCAATTATATTTCAATGGGATATGGTTGTAATGTCCTATGAGACCCATGTAAATTTAGGAGTAGTGTTTCCTTATTTTTAGAAGAGATGGTGTTGGTGCCTCTCATTCTATATATAACATTTGTAAATACCATTTCTAGGTTCAATGTTGGTCTACCTGAAGGCTGAATATAAAAAAGAAAAGCCTTTTTTACTTCATGCTGGAGGATTTTCTGACTCTAGAACCATCTAATGTATGGTGTGTCTTCTTTATTTTTTAATTTATTCTAATTATGAGTTGCAGCATCTAGTAAGGTGTGAGTAAGAAACTGTTCAAGGATTTAATAGTACATTATTTTCTTTCCAACTTTCTGCAAATTATATATGTGTTGTATAACATGTTGGTGAAGATTTCATAAAGGATTTTTGAAATACTTTATGCATTCAATCTAATTTCTGAATTTTGTTTACTTTTCATAAACAAAATTTGTGTAAAGAGCCATCAATATAGATGTGTGACTGATTTAGGATATGAATATATCCTAGAATAGGTACCAACTATCCATATTCTTTCATTTTGTATGCTCTTGTCCCTATACTACCATTTTACCCATACAATTTATACTTGCCACAACTTGCCAAATGCATGAAATTCTTAAAGAATATAAAAAATCATTTCAAACTATTTGAGAAAGCCATCCCACCACTCAAAAAACCCTTTCAATTTTGAAATGAACTATGATGTGTAAGGCTTTCTCCTTTTGCACTCAAGGAGTGACTCTCTACACTAACAATTATCAAGGATAACAATGGCTCCACTGTGGATGTTGTGCCCTTGTGGTGTAGCAAAGAACCAACAACTCTAGTGCCTTACTTGAAAACTAAAAATTATGAACTTGATGAAATATTATTCAAGCTTTTATGGCCTTCTTCTTGGGCTCAAGCTTGATGATAATTTCAGCTTTATTTGCAAACAAAATAAAACAAAATGGCATATATAATTTCAGCATAATGAATTACGAAGAGTAGTGTTTTAGAAACCTGCCATTGACAGGTCCTCCTTCACACAACTACCCATTCATTTCGTGATGTAAGAATGTGTTGTTCCCATGATATGCTGCTATCATAAATGGTTCTTTCCATATATTTTAAAAATTTCATGCTTCACTTTATCTTCAATCCTGGCCTCCCACTTCAAAACCACATCTTGAACTTTGAATTTTTCCTCCTTTGTCTTCCAGTCAAAATTATTTTTGACTCTATTTTGTGACTATTGGTGATTAGTATACACTTCCTCCCTTTTTTCCTGCAAAGAAATGAGCTGATTTATCCTTCTTTGGATTTCATTTGGTTCTTCTACCAACCCTTGCAGTAATTTCATCACTAGAACTCCAAGGGAGGTTGGGAAGATTTATTCGGTTCCATATACCAGCTCATAAGGAGATGCACCTATAGACCTGTTAGTACAAATTCCGTCAGCCCATGAAAATTTTAATTTCAAATGCCATGATCTTTTGTTTTCCTATAAAACCTTCTTAATGATTCTGAATATGTTTTTATTTGATGACTCAACCAAGCCATTACCTTGAGGGTAATATGTTGTGGAGTGAACAAGAGTAATATGATATTTATTACAAACACTAATTAAATTTTTAGACTTGAAATCTTGATAATTGTTAGTGATAATTTTCATGGGACAGCCAAACCTTGATCAAATATCGTTTTCTAGAAAATGAATAACGACTGAGTTTGTAGCTTGCCTTGTAGGGACAACTTCAATCCACTTGGTGAAGTAATAAGTGGCTATTAAGATCCACCAATGTTGGCCTGAGGATGTAGGATGTATCTCGCCAATAAAATCCAATCCCCATTGTTGGAAAGGATTTTCGAGAAATATGGGTTTAAGAGGTAATGACATTAGCTTCTTTTTTCCATAAAAAATTTGGCACTCATGATAGGCAACAATATTTTTGTAAATGTCTTTGAACATAGAAGGCCAATAGTATCCTGCTCTAAGTATCTTGTTTGTTGTAGCCTACCAATAATTATGACCTCCACAATCACTCTTATTAAATTCATATATTACCCTCTCAGCTTCATCTTCTAACAAGCAGTTTAAGAGTATCCCACCGTTATCCCTCCAATGTAAATTATTGTTCAGAATGAAATACCTTAGAGACTTCAGCTTTAAAAATCTGGATTTTGACTTGGTTAATTCAAGAGGAGCCTTGTGATGATACAAAGTGAAAATTTCATCCCTATACCACTCAGACATAATGAATTTTTACTCTACAAGGATCAATTCTACTTGTTCAACCACTTTTGAAAATTCTGCAATAAAATTCATATCTAGGCAGTTAAAATTTGATTGTTGTTACATAGAAATTTGTCACTATTCCTGTAATCCTTGTTCTTGATACTGGAGACCCCTAACAGTGACACCTGTGTCTATTTTCCATCATGAAAAGGTGCCATCATATCCTTTCCAGCACAATGAGTAAACTATTTGTTGACCATTCCCGAGGCAGCTCCTTGAAAACATGATTATCTAGAGTGACACACCCTCTGCATGTTTTTCTCTCACTGATGGTACTTTTTTTAGTTTAGGGTAGTGCTGATCGGCGCTGGAATGAGGATCATACCTGCGCTGATCCTCTTTTGGAAAGTTTTTTAAAAATGGAAGTGAAGCTTCGAGATCTAGAAGCTTCATGGTGAAGAGATGGTTGTATGTTCCCGAGGATAGAGCCGAACTTCTCCTACACAAGGGATCAAACGATAGAAAACATGAAAGCATAAAATATATCTTGCATATAAAATCTACCTAGTTGATCAATGAAAACTACTAATCCAATCATACATTAAAGACGAGAATGGAAAGAATGAATCAATTATATTATATTAAAATAGAGAGGGGAAGTTACAACCTACGCCTTGATGTTGCAGATCTCCTTTGATGGGTCCAGATCTAGGAACGTCTCCAAAGTGCTCATTTCAACTTGATGTGAAGGCAAGAAGGTCTCAAATCTCACTCGATACCTATAGCAACAAATATCTCTCTATTTTTCTTCTATCTTTGTTCTATCTAGCAGAGCTATGGGAGAATGCCCATTTTATAGCAAGGGAGGAGGGAGCATGGATCCACTTAAGGTGGGGAAATGGGTTATCCCTTTGGGTGGTTCCACTTTTGTAGGAACAAGAATCCCAAAGGGAGAATCTCGACTCTATCCTAAAGAAAAAACAACAAGCTCTCTGCCACAAAGCTTCTATATCTCGAAGCTTCACTTCTATTTTAAAAAAAAAATTCTAGAAGAGGATCGGCGCGGGTATGATACTCATTCTAGCACCGATTAACACTGCCCTATAACAAAAAAAGAGTTGTCGGTGCGAGCAAGACACACAGAGGGTGTGCCGCTCTATATAATCATGTTTTCAAGGAGCTTCTTTAGGAATGGTCAAAAACGAGTTTACTCATTGTGCTAGAAGGGATATGATGGCACATTTTCATGATGGAAAATAGACACATGGGTCATTGTTAGGGGTCTCGAGGATCAGGAACAAGGAGTACAGGGACAGTGAAAAATTTTTGTCCATCAACTTTGCTATCCCCTGGCTTTTTATCACCTTTTTAGGCTTGATATCCATATCATAATAAAAGTGTTGTCAAGTTGTAACTCCTAGCCAGGCTGACTAGTAGAGATGTTTTGTCAAGTTGTAACTCCTAGCTAGGCTAACTAGTAGAGATGTAAAAGTGTCATGTAATGTTTATTTGATGTAAGCCTAAGTTTAAAAAGGAAAAAGTATTTTTTATGTCAATGTAAAATTAAAATATAAAGTGGGTTGAAAAAGCACGAGGCTTGAGGGGACTTGATGAAGTCATGTTGTAAACCATAAAAATGACTTCTAGAAGCTTGAAAATTCAAGCCTATCCATATTATAGAAGGATCAAAGAAAAAATATAAAAAAGGAAAAATAACCTTCACTCTACACATGCAATTATGTTTTTTTTCAGCAGTTTTCCAGCAAGGGTTTACAGGTTCGATTGCTAGATCGACCATAACTTTCTCTTCAGGCATCCAAATTAAGAAATTATAGTAAGGTTAGAAAATAGACTCCAAGGAATTCCAAGATCAGCTGAACGCTCAAGGATATCTAGTATGAGAAGGGAGATCGTCCCTCACGAAATTCACGCACTGGTTTTCTGCAGATTTTTTCTAGAATTTCTAGAAACAGTTTCAGAGAAATAAAAGCTCATAACTTTGGATCCAGACAAGCGTTTCCATAAATTCCACTTGGAGTGGAAACTAGACACCGAGGCATTCCCGTTTCCACTCAAAGTGCTTAATATCTGCTGAGTTTTAGGCCTAATCCAACCTCTCAAAGTCAAGATTTCATAATCAAATTTTCTACAGGGGTGTGTGGCAATATTTTTCAGATCTAGCCCATGGATGTTGAGTTGAGGTGAATATAAAGAAGTAAAAGCGAAGCTAAGCATCTATAGCTTCAGATTCATCAATTATCTCTTCCATGCACGACCATTTCATTTGTAATCCAAGGCATTAAAGTCTCCAGGTGTCTTCTCTCCTAGTTTGATTTTGTAACTTGATATCTTCTTATCTGTTCCACATAATAAAAGAGATCGTTTTTTGCAATTTTATCCCTTATTGGGTTTCCCCAGGGTATATATTGTTTATATGTTTCATGGATGTATGATTTCTATATTCAATTCTCAGTTATAACAACAAACACATCATTAAAAGGAATCGAACTGTGAAAGAAAAGAAATAATATCTTAACATTTCATATCACTCTAAAAATCTTTTCTGTGGACAAAGACGATCCCTCTAGTGCTAGGATGGGTCTAGTAACAATGGGGAACAATTAGAAGCCTAATTTCCTGTTGGAATGAGGTCCCCTAACCACATTTTTGGTCTATTTTTGTAATATTTTTGTAATAATTAGTCTTGCGCAAGGGCTTTGGGGTGGGCCAAAGCCCTAATGTAATGTAATGGGTCTATTAGGGGAATTTTGAGGTCTAAAATGGGCTGCCTAAGGAAATTATAAAATAATAGTGGAAATAATAAAATACGATTTGATTACATCATCAAATTTTAGAGGGAAAAAATGAAAAACTACTTTTTCAACTCGTATTTTCAACTTATCTCCCAAATTTTTTAATCAAATTTCGATCAGGAGTACTCGTTACATGCAAAATTTAATCCCTCATCAAAGGAGTACCCATGTTGCATACTTTTGATGGACCCTGCCACATGAAAAATTGTAAATACATGAAAAACATGATTGTAATCACATTTTTTAATGTATTTCTCATTTCTCGTGTAGCAGGGTCAATCAAAAGTATGCAACATGGGTACTCCTTGGATGAGGAATGAAAATTTTCATCCAACGAGTACTCCCTCTTGAAATTTGATTTAAAAATTTGGGAGATAAGTTGAAAATACGAGTTGAAAAAGTAGTTTTACTATTTTATTATTTTTTAATCTTTTTACCCTTTTACTTAAAAAATGGTGAATCATCCCCCATGGTTGACATTATCATATTGAATCCTATTGGTCCTTATACCTTTTATTTTGGTTGTAAATTTCTCTTAGGAGGCCCATTTTAGACCTCAAAATTCCCCTAATGAAAGGGTAGACTAAGAGTCTGCAAACCATAGTTTGCGAACCATAGAGTAGCGCAGGCTAAGATGTTATAAATAGATAGATCAATCGAGTCTAGAAGGGGCTAATAAAAGGGTAAGATAAGCTTGAATCAAACATGTGGATCTTTTGTGTCAATCGTCTAGGTAAGGGCTTCTGTTGGCTATGTGCATGGAGACCGTAAAGTCCTACTGTGGGCGGACTCCGCTAGTTGTGTGCATGGGCTAGTAATAGAGTATGTAAGTCAAATCTGAATATGAATGAATAAGAAGTTTATTGATGATGTTTTAGTGTTCATGTGTTACGATTATTGGTTATGTTTATGTTCTAAGATCATGTTTTCTTACTAAATAATGATGATATACTGATGCGCACGTGGATGCGATATGATGAATGAATAGCTCTGGATAAATTACTCTGCTCATGTTACCCGTTAATTGCGATCTATACTTAGCCAATATACTGCAAAAAGGGTTCTGTGTAGGGCTTCTCCTGTGCAAGTCTGTAGATCCAAATGGACCCCATTTTATTAACTCTCTCTCTCTCTCTCTCTCTCAGGGTGCAAAAACCTGGTTCCATTACCCTCCCATACTACTTTAGGTGAGACCTTGACCTGCACAAGCGGGCCATTGCCAAAAGGGCCAGTAGTATCGGGGTTTGTCGAAAAACCTTAAAATTGAACCTCGGTCAGGACCCCTTAAGCCAAAAAATGGTTCCATATTCGGGATCGAAAGCATTTTTAGAGAGAGATTGGGTAATGCCACGAGGTCATTGACAGCCATTAAAGCCTGAGTTAGAAGACTCATTCGAAAAATAGATTCAAAAATTTTCCCTAAAAGAGAATAGAAGTAACAAGCTGTCTACTGAAGAGTGGAAAAAAAAGTATACTTTTATGGAAGTGCATGAAATCTTCTTCGTATCCTTTGCACACGAATTGCAAGAGTGGTTGGCATGATTGGCGAAGTTCCAAACTTGCTGGAAAGACGATCAGGTCACACAGTGGACCCCTGAATTGATCCAACAATTAGAAAAGAACGATAACAAGATTACTAGAACTGTAGACCACTAGTTGACATTATCATGGGAGGATTTGTGATAGAATTTTCCTTTGATCAATTTGTGTCATATTCAGAAGCAGAGTAAAGGTTCTTCAAAGGATTTAGAGGTAAGTTACTAAAAAACCTGCTGATATTGATTAAGATGCTATTGAGTGAAAAGGGTTTCATGTGTGGCCACACCGAGTGAATTACCTCCAACCAGAGTGGGAGCACGACATGAAGTGGTAAATTCTACTGGGTTAATCAAGAAGGAGACAGAATGGTATACAATCCCTTAAGGGAATCACCTAATTTTAAAAAAGGAGGGGATGCACAATTTGGAACCAGCCCCCTGGCCATGCCTGCATCAAACCCACATAAGGGTAAAAATTCTCCTACCCCTCCTCCGTCACCAACTAATGATGACATGTCCACACACATGAAACTACCTACCTTTAAGGGTGTAGGGGACAAGGATATGGATTGATTATGGTTCATATCACAGTTTGTGCGGACTGCGCAGAATGTTAAAAATGATGCTATCAAATGAGCACAACTATCCAACATGTTTACCTTTCAAACCCATGGCTGTAATTTTTGTCTCATCTCCTGAATCTGACCCTAAGTCTTGTTCAACTATGGCAATAATTTTCCCCTTCTCTTTGGATTTCAGTCTGTTTGGTTGTAATTCTGGATGAAGTTGCCAACAATGGTCTTCATTATGGCCAGTCTTTGAACGATTTTTTCATGTGAGTTTTTGAAGGAAGGGCCCGAGATTGGTTTATGGGATACATTGGTCAACATGTGAATGCACCAATACAAGATATTAAGGATGCCCTAAAACCAAAATTATGGAAGCCTAAGTCATACTCTCAATGTGTATTCAAATTAAAGGACTTTAATCAGGGGCCTATAGAGTCCATTTGGGAAGCTGAACAATGATTAAAGAAGGTTATTAGTGATGAGGGATTTGTCTACAAGGACAAGAAGCACAAGGAATGGTTTATCGTTATGTTATTACCACACTTGCGTGGACCCATGGGACAACAAAAGATCGACTCCTAGGAAGGAGCTCTGGAGATTTCCATGAAGTTAGAAGCTGCACCAAGAGATGATACTCAATTCATAGCCCTACATATCCTGAGCTAGCTAGAAGCAATGCACTTAGAAATTTAGAGCTTATGAAAGGATCGAGGTAAGGGTGCTAGCCCAGATATCTGGTGCATACGCTGTAGGGTATCAGGTCATACTAAGGATCAATTCCCTTTATTATCATATTATATGCAGGCTAGGATGCCCTAGGGAAATGGCTAGCCCTAGTAGTCCCATTCTATGGTGCGTCGATTGTCTAGTAGCAAGAATACATGATATAGATCATTGCCCACAATTAGGTGCTTATGTTCCAGAACTAAAACAACAGTGGTGCAGATTCTGCTCGTCTATGGGTCAGGACAAAAAAAACTAACAAACACTCGACCTCATGGTAGATAGGGGAAACTTATACAAGGTGTAAGTAGACCCCTCGTCACCATTATCTCCTTCTGGGCAGGTAGGATCTCCCGCAAGAGGAAGGGGAGGAGGGAGAGTGGGGAGTGCAGGTCGAGGATGAGGACAACTAATATTTTATAATTGTGGAGATGTGGGACATTTTGCACGAGATTTCCCGAACCCTGCACATCAGTCCTATCGATATTGCAGGCAGTTTGACCATGTCGTTGAAGATTTCTTGGTACTGATAGCAAAAATGTAGGAGAAACAATAGACGTGAACGTAGAATGTACAAAGGGTTAAGGTAGAACCACAAGATGACGAACCACGTATCAATGTAATCACATGCAGTGGAATTGCCACTGGAGGAGCTGAGGAAAAGGCTACGACTGAAACATTGATCCGAAAAGCTGCGGAAAAAAGGGAAAGATTAGATCTAAAAAAGGAGAGAGAAACCTTCATAGAAGCTTGGAGGAAGAGGACAAAAGATGAAGCACCTACTTCAAAGGGTATGGTAGGTCCAAAATCAGATGAAGCAGTTAAACTATTCCTTCAGGCATGTATGAAGCTGCTACACAACCAGAAGGCCATAGAGAACTTCCAAGAATTAATAGATAGTTGCATAGAAAATGTTTCTTTACAGCCAGAGCTTAAAACTGTGAACAAGATATAAAAGGAAAAAAGAAGAATGGGACGAGAAATGTGCATGATTGTGTAGATTGGAGACTATGAAATGGATCAAGTCATCCTTGATTTAGGATTAGATGTAAACGTCCTACCCAAGAAAACCTGGTAAATAATGGGAGAACCTAAGCTGGAATGGTCAACTATTCAACTACGAATGGCTAATCAACAAAATATTATCCCACCGGGACGACTGACATAGGTTGTGGTAGGTATTGCAGGTGTTAAAGTTTACGCTGATTTTGAGGTAATTCAGATAGTGGATGATGCGGACCCTTACCCTGCGCTCTTAGGCCTGGATTGGGCTATTGACATGGGAGGTATCATTAATTCAAAAATTAGCATGATCTTTGAAAGTGAAGGCACAAGGGTGATAATTTCGTTGGATCAAGCAGAAGCGGAGCGGTACACTGAATCAGTACAGGAGGAAGAGGATGTTGATCACATATAATAGCTAACCACCCAGGACGAAAACTA
This sequence comes from Pinus albicaulis, assembly GCA_034641835.2. NCBI lineage: Eukaryota > Viridiplantae > Streptophyta > Pinopsida > Pinales > Pinaceae > Pinus > Pinus albicaulis. The sequence continues at coordinate 966,007,020 of CM076571.1, read as the reverse complement.
GATAAACCCCATTGGTGATGGCATGTTATGCTGGGAAAAATACAGCGAATGATTATCTAACTCTAACAGATAGATAGAAAATTGGTAGAACTAGCTGCATGATATATATGCACTGCGGTGTCTTAAGGTCACAAAAAGCTTCTGATGCATCTCCTTAGAGGTAAGATAACTACCCTAATTTGATGGCTCTGGTAATGTTAAGGATTTTATCAAGGAAATTGAAGCGAACGTCCCTGAAGAATGGAGATTTTTGGGCCCTTTACTGGGCCCTTGAAACCCATAAGGGAGCTTTTCACAACTGGGGGGAGTGTAGAAAGATGATGACCTTACAATTTGAACCTCCAGTCAAACCACCAATGGAATGTTTCTTGGGACGAGGGGATCCCCGCAAGCACTTGGATCTTTGGATGGAAGTATGGAAGGAAAACACATTGATGGATGGGTCCATATGTTTATTCACGCATTAGGCCAATCCATACCACATGGTATGTGGATGAAAAACTCCACCAACGTACCTATCATTGGGACACAATGAATGATGATTTTGTAATGAAGTTTGGATTAACAAGAGGAAATGAGAAACTGGATGAAGCCCTATAAGACATATATGCTCTGGTCATCAATGAGTCCCTTCCTAAGCAAGAGTGTACTATGCCAGCCTAGGATACGTAGATATAGGATATTGTAAACTGCAGAAATTTTTCAATAGAATATTGTGCTGAGGATCCCTGGAATCTCACTATCCGAGAGTCAAAAGTGGAACATGTCATTACAGGCCCTTCGCTACAGGCAGTTGATGTTACCAAACCATTGAAACTAAAGTAAGTTAACATTGGCATGGAAGAGAGAATCCCAAGATGGCTAATATTGGGGATTACTGGGATGATGACACAGTGGGAAAGATCACAGAATTGTTGACCGAATATCAGGACCTATTCCCCACAAAGTTCTCCGAGCTCAAAGGGATCATAAGGGATATGGATGTTATGAATATTACCTTCAAACCGGATGCGCGACCTGTCAAAAAATGACCCTATCGCTTGAACCCTAAAAAAAACAGAAAGTTAAGGAGTAAATTGGAAATATGGTGGTCGCAGGTATCATTCAACCAGTGGAACAATCATATTTGGTAAGTCATATGGTGGTCCAGGAAAAGAATAAAAAAGGAGAGATAAGGATCTGCGTAGAACTATGAAAGCTAAATGATGCCTGCGTACATGATCGCTTCCCTACACTGTTCTCCGTTGAAATTTTGGATAATGTGGGAGGTCAGGAAGCTTACTCATTTACTGACGGGTTTTCATGGTACCGTCAGATCCACATAGCCCCGAGGACCACAACAAGACAAAATTCACAACTGAGTGGGGCTCATTCCAATACATTGTCATGCCATTCGGACTAAAGAATGCCCATGCCATATTTTTGCATGTAGTTGTAGCAGTATTCAAGGAATTCATTCACAAGTTTCTGAAATTTTACTTTGATGATTGGACAGTTTTTTGGTTAGTAAAGAACCTTTTTTCAAACCTGCACATGATGCTGGATGGCTGTAGGAAACAAAAAATTTCGTTGAACATCAAAAAATGCATATTATGTGTCCCATTTGGGATTCTATTGGGACACGTGGTGTTTTAGCAGGGCTTGATGGTTGACCCAACCAAGGTCACGATTATCATCAATTTGGCAATCCCCACTACTGAGAAATAGCTACGCTCCATCCTAGGCCAGACTGGTTACTAATGAAATTTTATTCAAGGATATGCCTTGATCACTTCCCCGATGGAGAAATTTTTGAAGAAGATTTCTCATTTTTTTGGGATGATGAATGTCAGAAAAGCTTTAAGCTATTAATGGAAAAGATGGTAACTGCACCTATTCTTATATTCCCTTATTGGGAAAATTTTGGCTTGAGGGGTCCTGACCCAGGTTTGGTGTGCAAGGTTTGCCAACAAACCCCTATACTACTGGCTCTTTCGGCAGTGACCTACTTTCGCAGGTCACAGTTTCACCCGAAGTAGTATGGGTGGGTGCTGGAACTAGGTTTCCGCACCTTGAGAAAGGAAGGCTAAGGCAAGCAGAGTTGCGTTCTGTTCAGATTACCTGGTTTCTTCACAAGGTTAAGTATGTATCTATTTGCATCCACGTGCACTATATCTACAATTATATGCTTTTCATAACATCAACACAACATTTATATAAACAAAGCAGAATAGATCTAGATCCAAGCATTCATTACACAGAATTTCGTAGCAGAATGATAGGAAATGCATAACACAGTAATTACCAGCAGTTCATATAACAGTACTCATGGATTCAGATCTCTAATAATCCTTCGCATTCATTCATTCATCAACCTTTCCTTACAATTCCCTTCCCAACCTGCGCACACAGCAACAGGGTCCACACATAGCTGGACTAGGATCTCCGCGTACGCAGCCAGCAGGAGTCTGTTCCCCCAAAACCAAAACATATAGCTTAAACAATAGATCACATCAATAGCTCATCAATTCCTATCCCTTACAATCCAAAATGAATCTCTACTTATAAAAATCTAGCCTCAACGTTCCTATGGTCCACAACCCATGGTTTTTGAACCCCTAGTTTACCCTTTGACCCATTACAATGCGTTTGGGGCTTTGACCCACCCCAAAACCCCTACGCTATATTAAATACAATAAAAAATAATCAAAATGGACTAGTTTTGCAGCTTGTTAGGAAACCCCATTCCAATAGTCCCCCAACATAATCTTGTGACTCGTCCCGAGTCACTACATTGGTGTGGCTTCCATTTGCGCACACAAAGTGTCTAGAGTGCGGGTAAGCGGAGGGAGTACGTCCAGAATTTGGGCCACAACTTGCTACGCAATGTTGACCAACGCTAGGGAGGCAGACCCATCTTTATTCGTAGTGATTCGTTCTAACAGCCTGTGGAGACGTGTGATGGCAGACTGAGCATCATGTGTGAGCTGGAGTGCAGTATCAAACCATGGCTTCAACCATTTTTGAACAACTTTCTTGGATTACCAAAGGTGCTCAATCTTGTCTATGGCGGCTAGGTGCTGCGTGGAATTGGGGGAAGGTGCGGAGGTTTGGACTTGATCCAGAACATCTTCTACCTGCTGTAATTCTTGCTGGATATGCTAAATTGTGGAATGGTGTTGCACTGTCATCCATAGCTCTGTAGCTATTACGACCAATTTTTCTCCCTACGTCAGCTGCTCCTCAATGATACGCATTGCGTCTGTGATCACGGCAATCCACTGGGCCAAAACTTCTGGAGGTATGGCGTACTGCTGCTTGTCCTGGTCACAGTGGCGAAACTCCCACATCACCTTGGAGGATAGTCTTTTTAGCTCTGAACCAGATAGTTGTGTTAAATCTAGGTTGACGTCCTCAATAGTTAGGTTAGGAGTGCGAATTATGGCAGCGCGAGGGAGGAAACATATATTAATCTGGGTAGGTGGCACTTGGGAGCTACGGAGACATCGTAGCATGTCTCTATACCTTAGCATTCCTCGTGGCTTGCAGAAAATCCTCGTTGTCAAAAGTTCGAGATCCATCCTATAACTGCACTCAACAGTCCCAGGTCCTTGCACCAGTTCTTTCGGATGGTCCGGGTCCATAGTTTTAACATAATGGCGAACGTTACAGAGAATATGGATGAACATAAAAACCTAGAATGCAAATAACCAGAGCCTACCAAACGGTGAATAAGTAGCCTGGCACGAAGCTTTCCAACTATCCGCGCTATTAATTGGTAAGGGAGCTCGTTCGTGGAACGTACCCTTAATTTTGTCAACCGTTTTTATCATTAATTACTGCATTAACAACCTACCACCTGTTTTTCATTCTTGCGAGGGTCTTGTCTTATGCAATAGGGACATGCCAGTAGTTATCCTTCATGCCCTAGGTCGTGTCCATGAGTATAGATGATGCTTGTATGTCATGTGCGTATCTGGAGTGAGGGTCAAGGCGAGGTGAACCTACAAGTTGGATAGTAGTCTTGTCGAAGCCTTTATTTCACTCATGGACAGGACGTTCCTGGCTACGACATACATCCTGGTGTCATTTATTACTTGAGATTTTCACTGATTTTCAGACAGGTCTGTAATCCTACGCGTGTTGAGGGCTGTGGTACCCCGATAATTCTAACGAGGCAAGGTTCGATCATACTTTTGAGTGTTTCTCCACAGCAGGTACCCACATAGGTCAACTGGCCTCAGATCCCATTTGGTCACAGGGTTCCCTATGTGCAAGATCACCCTACTCCAGTAATTCCCTTGAGTGAAGAATACTGGTCCTTGCATAGGTGTTTCGCATATCATTAGCGTTAATTCTTCTGGCATATGGTCCATAGGACTCTTTGGTTCATCAGGCTACTGATCTTCACCTACGTCCCCCTGGCAGGGCGAGGTTCTTTCTGTGGTAAGGATGTGACGGAAACTCCTGATGGTTTGAAGGCTTCGCAGCACTGAAACCTCATGCAACTGACCTTGCCAATTCTACAACTCTTCATCCGAGTCAAAAAAACATTTGCTGTCCTTTTCCCAATAGAGAATTCCTTCATCTGTGGGGTTAACCCAATCTTCGTCCTGCGTAGTTATCTTATAAATGTGATCCAATTCCTCCTTTTCATATTCTGGCTCTGTGTACCACACACCTTCTTCTGGATCTAGTGGTACTATGACACGCATACCTTTGTTTTCGAATACCATGCTGCGTCTCTTGAGATTGATGACACCTCCCATGTCTCTTGCCCAATCCAATCCCAGGAGCGCAGGGTAGGGGTCTGCATCATCTACTATTTATATTACTTCAAAATCAACTAGGGCTTGTACCCCTGCGATGTCCACCGTGACCTTTGATAACCTACCTAGAGGGATGATCTTTTGTTGTTTCGCCATTCATAGTTGGATAGTAGACCATTTCAACTTAGGCTCTCCCATTCATTGCCATGTTTGTTTTGTTAAGACATTGGTATCCGATCCAAGATCTAAGATAACCTGATCCATGTCATAGTATCTGATCTGCGCAATTAACCGCATTTATCTCCCAGTGTGTTTCTTATAGCTGTATAATTTATGTACATCCTTAGTCTTAGGGATCAAGGTGGGTGGAGTTGCGCAGGTATTCAGTAATGCTAGGATATTTCCTACGTCTTGTGGATTTCTTAGCAACTTCAGACATGCCTTTAAAAAGGGCTCAACTCCTTCTTCAATCTGAAGCTGCGTGGGGGCTGCCAATGGTGCTTGTTCCTTGCAAGGCACTCCTTTCTAAAAGGCAAGCCCTTCTTTGTTTCCCTGGGTGTCCAACCCACTACGTTTCATGAATTTTACACTTGAATCCACCTCCTGTAGCTCAGTTTTAACCCTCTGTACGTTCTATATAGGGGTAGGATTCTTTTGCTGCATCTTGGCTTTTAAAGTTGGGCAGTCTTCCACCTCATGGTCAAGATGTCTATAATATTTACACGTCGTCCTGGTGGGATTAGGGAATTCTCTTGCAAAGTGCCCTATTTCTCCACAGTTATAACAGATTAGCTGGCCTCGTCCTCGGCTTGCGCTGCCTCCCCGACCTCCTCTGCCTCGAGCCGGTGATCCTCCAAAGTGTGCGGCCAGTCTTGGTGATGCAGGGTCTGATTGCATCTGATATAAGTTCCCATGATCCATCATTAAGTCATACGTTCGAAAGTTCTGCTCATCATGTCCCACTGATCGGTAGAAGCGACACCATTTTTGTTTTAGTTTTGGGACGTACGCACCCAGCTGAGTGCAATGGTTCGTATCATGTTGGCCTGCTATCCGAAAATCATCACACCACAATGCAGATCCGCTTGATCCAGGTCGCAATAGGACATGTTCCCTAATTACTCCGGGTTGTATCGGACTAGGCCCTCTTGCTTGCATATAGTCAGCCAGCAGAGGGCACTGATCCTTCGTATGGGCAGACGCCCGGCAACGTATGCACCAAATATCTATGCATATGTCCTTTCCTCGCTCTTTTCGTAGGTTTTGTATCTCTATATGCCTAGCCCCAAGTTATTCCTAGATTTTTTGTACCCCTGCAGATGTATCCTCCTGGGGTGTAGCCTCTAATTTCATAGCAACTTCCACAACTTTCTCTTATGATTCAAAGGTCTGCTGCCCCATCGGCGTACGCAAGTGAGGTAACAACATGGCGATGAACCACTCCGTATGTTGTCTATCATCATACTCAAACCCTCCGTCCCTAATTTCTTTCTTCAGTCGCTAATCAACCTCCCATACTTACTCAGACACACCTTGTTTGAAGTCCTTTACCTCCGCTACCAGCTGGGAATAATATTTTGGCTTCCAGAATTGTTGCTTCAGAGCATCTTTGATATCTTAAATGGAAGCAGTCCCATTCTAGGTAATGTATCGCATATACTAGTCCAGAGCTCTGTCTTCGAATGCTAAAGACCGTTGTGCGCTCTTGATTGTGTCACTTGCTATGTTCTGCGCAGTCCAGACAGAGTCTGCCACAAACCAAAACTGGTCCATATCCTCATCTCCTACCCCCTTGAAGGTAGGTAGTTTCAAAGTCGCAGCCATATCACTACCTAGGGGGGGTGGTGGTACAGGAAAATTATTACCTTTATGCGTCTGAGGTGGCGATACATCCGAGGGGTCGTGCACAACAGGTTCCTAAAACGGATTGTAGGCGGATCTCCCTCCGTCAAGGTTGGTTCGATAGTACTTACCACTGCGAGTCGCGCTTCCGTCTAAATCCAAGGTCATTCAGTCCGTATGACTACACAGAATGATCTTTTCGCACCATAATTTCTTGATCAGAAATGGTAATGTCCTCAAGAATTTGCCTCAGAATCCTTTGAAAAATCATCGTTCAACTTCAGAGTATGATACAAACTGATCAATAAAAAATTCTGCTACAAATCCTCCCAGCACACTATCCACCATGCGTGTGATAGTATTATCAGTTTTCTCAAGCTGTTCGAGCAACTTTGGGGTCCACAAAGTGACCCGATTGTCCTTCCAGCACTTCTGGAATTCCACCAACCTAGCCAACCACTCTTGGAGTTCAATTGCAAAAGTCACAAAGAATATTTTGTAGCTTTCAGTAAGGACATACCTATTTTTCCACCTCTCCATCGTTAACTTCTCACTACAATTTTATTTTACTGCGAACTCCTGGATCTGCCTTTCGAACCAGTACTCGATCTCTTTTCTTTCAGGCTTCTAGTATTCTCTTGTCATTACCCGATTCCTCTCTCAAACTTCTTCCGGTCCTGGAAACAGAACCATTTGTTGGATTGAGGGGTCCTAACCCAGGTTCAGTGTGCAAGGTTTGCCAACAGGCCCCTATACTACTGGCCCTTTCGGCAGTGACCTTCTTTCGTAGGTCATAGTCTCACCCAAAGTAGTATGGGTGGGTGTTGGAACCAGGTTTCCGCACCCTGAGAAAGGAAGGGTAAGGCAAGCAGAGTTGTGTTCTGTTCAAATTACTTTGTTTATTTGCAGGGTTAATTATGTATCTATTCACATCCACGTGCATTAGATCTACAATTATACGCTTTTCATAACATCAACACAATATTTATATAAACAAAGCGAAATAGATCTAGATCCAAGCATTCATTACGCATAATTTCGCAGCAGTACGACAGGAAATGCATAACACAGTAATTACCAGCAGTTCATATAACAATACTCACAGATTCATATCTCTAATAATCCTTCTGATTCATTCATTCATCAACCTTTCCTTACAATTCTCTTCCCAACCTATGCACACAGCAGCAGGGTCCGCACATAGTTGGACTAGGATCTCCGCGCACATAGCCAGCAGGAGTCCGTTCCCCCACAACCCAAACAGATAGCTTAAAAAATAGATCGCATCAATAGCTCATCAGTTCCCATCCCTTAAAATCCAAAATGCATCTCTATTTATAACAATCTAGCCTCAACGTTCCTATGGTCTGCAACCCATGGTTTTTGGACCCTTAGTTTACCCTTTGACCCATTACAATGCGTTTAGGGCTTTTACCCACCCCAAAACCCCTGCGCTATATTAAATATAATAAAAAGTAATCAAAATGGACCAGTTTCATAGCTTTTTAGGAGACCCCGTTCCAACAAAAAAGGTCTTTCATGTACATGGGGATGCATTAGAGATTGAATTAGGAGCTTCCTTGGCACAGCCTGGAGAAGGTGACATTGATCACCCGGTGGAATTCACTAGAAGAAAGCTTTCGAGTGTAGAGCATAACTATTCCACCATGGAGCGTGAAGGGTTGGCGATGGTAAATTTCCTATAGAACTACCGACACTATTTATTAGGAGGACACTTCAAAAATGTTCATAGATCATTCAGCTTTGAAATACATGGTTAATAAGCCTATGTTGGGGGGGAATATCTGTAGGTGGCTACTACTGTTTCAGGAATATGAATTCAAAATCATTTCGAAACCAGGGAGGTTGAAAGTCGGGCCAGAGCACTTGTCCAGGATTGAGATTGGGGAAGAGCCAACTAACCTGGAAGAGGGATTACCTGACGCATGGCTATTTTCTATCAAGGTGGTTGACAAGAACTTTGCCGATGTTATCCAATTCTTGACCATAGGCAAGGCACCTGATGACTATTCAGTACCATGGAAAAAGGAACTGGTCGCTTGCACAACTGATTTTACCATAATCGTGGGAAAACTCTACAAGCTGGGCATAGACGAGGTACTACACAAGTACGTACTCAAACACGAGAGACAAGCTATCTTGTTTGTGGCCCATGGAGGAATTGTTGGAGGACATTATGCAGGTAAAGATACTGCACAAAAATCATTAACGGACAAGCTGTGGTGGCCCACATTTCACAGTGATTCCCATGCGTACTTTCAGGCCTACGACGCATGCCAACAAACTAGGAAGCCCTCACGAAGAGATGTGATTCTCCTGCAACCACAAATGGCTCTGCAAGCATTCGAAAAATGAGCCATATATTTTTTTGTACCCATTAATCCCCCCGGAAAGAAGACCGGTGCTCAGTATATCATCATTGCCACGAATTATGTCACTAGATGGGCGGAAACAAAATCTGTCAAGGATTGTATTTTGGATACTACTGCGCACTTCATTTTCAAACATATTATAGCTAGGTTTGGTTGTCCAAAGATCTTGGTGAGCGACAAAGGTACAAGTTTTGTTGATGAAACTATCATGGCTCTGACTGAGGAATTCCAGATCCACTATGCAAAGAATACCCCGTATCATCCGGAGACGAATGGGGCCGTAGAAGCCTTCAATAAAATTTTGGAGCATGCACTCACTAAGGTCTACAACACTAACCTTAGTGACTGGGATGTACGCATCCCCTATATGCTCTGGGCCTGTATAACTATGTGTAAGAAACTCACGAGTAAAACACCCTTTCGAATGGTCTACGGGAAGGAGGTCTTCATGCCTATGGAATACATAGTTCCCAACCTACGCATCTCAACTTTCACAAACATGGAATACCCAGACATCATGGAGGAGTGCTTGGCATAGCTGGTGGCCTTGGAAGAATATTTTTTCATTGCTCAGTTCCACCAGCAGGTTCAGAAGGCTTGCAAAAAATCCTAGTATGATCCACACATTCGGCAGAAGGTCTTTGTGGAGGATGAACTTGTATTACTTTACGATAACTAGTTTTCATGACACCTGGGGAAGTTACATAAGCACTGGCTGGGTCCATATATAGTGAAGGAAATTACCGATGGAGGTGTGGTCAGATAGGCTACATTGCACATAGATTTTTTGCCGAGGTACATTATTGGAAGTCATCTGAAACCTTATATGGACCCCTCGGTGCCAACCAAATGACTATATGGCCGAAGTAGTTGTATAACGGATGTTGTGCACATTAGGCTGCACAAACGAAAGAAAAATTGATGGATGTGCAGGGATGATGCGCAGGGTAGGGGGTGCAAGGGGGTGCGATGTAGGCGCAGGGGTTGTTTGCAGTGGAAAATGCTAGCCGTTGCAATGGGGCACTGGTGTGGAAAACCAAGTTTACCATTAAACAGAATGGGAAATTGGCAATTGATGTGGAAATTCACTAGCATTTCTTACTATTTCCATAATTATTGATTCCAATTAAGGCTAATCTAGCCATTTTCCATCCTCGTCAACTATAAGAGGAGGGTCATCGGTCACAAGGGGTTTGTTTGTTGTCTGAAACTCTCACGCCTTGGCCACCTTGGTGAATTTTGTTTAGTCTGTATAATTTCCCTCTGCATGTCTGAGTGAGCTACTCCTTCTAATAGTAGTAACCCCAAATTTATCTTCCGAGAAAGAATGACCGCTATGAACCCTAATGAGTCACTACCTATCACAGCTTCTCGAGAGGTTGGATCTGATGAGGTATTCGAAGTAACCCTTGAAATGGAGGAGGTCCTCTCTACGCAAAAAAAATGGAAGGGAAAGAGGAAAGTGAAGGGCATAGAGGTAGGGAAGGTAAAAGAGGTGAAGTGGGCTAGGGTGAAACCTCCCACGTTCCCCCGAATTATGCATTCCCTTGGAAAGTGTCTAAGGGACGATTGCCTGATTCATCTAAGCGCCCTATGACGATTATGGAGGAAGCCCTGCATCCGACTCTCCTAACCTAGTTGCTGCCTTATGTTAAGCCAAGAAAGCCAGCGATGCGCACCCCCAAGAATTTCGATGTTGTCCATGCCTATCTCCAGATGCCTCTGGTTCTGGAGGAAGTGCCCCTACAATGAGATATGTTAGGATGCCTCTCCCTCATTAAATTCGATAATCATGATTTGGGAAACCTAGATGCCTTCGCTTCACTGGCTCCAGAGCTATTCCTAGAAAGGGTAATGTATGGAAATGTACTAAAGGTAGAGCCAATGGTGTGGGTATGAGGATTGGATGGGTCAAGGATCTTAAAATTGTTGTGCATCCCCCACTTTGGCCATTACAACATCACCGACCTGGCTATTTTCCAGCTGCTTTCGCTAGTCCACGATGGGTGCTTATGGCTAGAAGATTGAATACCGATCAATGCTGCTTTAATTCACCGAATTACCGGCCTCCCCATGCATGGTCCAAGTCCTAAGGAGGGAATTGGAAAGACGTTTGAGCAGCAGATTTCTGAATACGTCTGGCATAGATACCATGTCGCTCACAACCAATGAGGGATTTAGATAGATAAAATTAGTGATCCAGGGACGCTCATGGGTACCCTGTTAATTTCATGCAAATTGATGCACAAATTACAGGAAATGACCACCCCCGCCTACGTAATCCAGCTTGTTGGTAGATGCGAAAAGGGATTCTGCTTCAATTGGTCGCATTACCTGGTCGACGAATTTCTAGACAATGTGCGTGGGGCCCACGATCAAGGAAACACTTTCTACTACTCCTCACTAATTCTATTAATTTCCTTAGTTGCGTGGGAGACACCTAAAGAAGCAGTATTCCCCTCTCTCAAGCCAGGCATCTGTAAAGGAGCATGGTTTGTTAATCTCTGGGATTCAAAGGATCCCAAGTAGATCGAGGAGAAAAAGGTCTTTTGGGTACTATATGATCAAACCTTGGCAGTGGAAATTCATTCCCAGCCGCGCTTTCCGCCTATGGTCTACAACAAATACAAGGATATCATGGCATTACAGGTTACCATACATAATGTGAAGATTCAAGCCCACAGAGATCCCGCTTGGTATAACCTTCCTTATATTGCCACAAAAGCAAAGATTGACCAAGTAATTACAGCTCGACCACCTGAGTAGAATATTTCTGCCCAGATGTTCGGCCCGGGCACAGCAGCCACATCCAGCTAAAGAGAAACCTCAAAGGATACTACTCTGCCCGCCACAACGAAGGATTCAACGGTTCCTGCTATGACGTAGCGCACGACCCCCACCACCCCCATGAGAGCTACCATGCAGACAGAACCAGATTCTAACTCAATCAGGACCTTGATGGTCTCGATGGCATAGACACGACGCCCTCACATGGTCTCAAATGAACCAGTGAACCTCCTAAGGGGTCCAGGAAGAAGCGTAAGGCTATTAAGCCCGGTACATATATAGAGGTTACGTTGACAGAGGATGACCTTGAGAAATTTTTCAACGCCGTCACCATTGCGTCCGAGGATTGATGGGTTGCTTTGAAGGACAGTACAAGGCTAGGGTATAAGTTTTGCAATCTGAGCTGCAAGCTCTCCGGATAAAAGCTGACACCCTTCAAGCGAGCGTGGATCAAGTGAGGTAGCGTAAAGCGAGCGTGGATCAAGCGAGTCAGAATCAAGCAGGCCAACCAGTTATAGTTACAACCCTCCCAGGCGTAGCTTTTGCAATGGTTCCTGCAGAATTATGTGACCAAGACTGTGTATGCTCTTCAGTTGATCTCGATGTTGGGCGCTTGACGGGTGTGCAGCTGCATGAATTATTTACCTCCATCATGAGTGAGCTTCAACATAGAGAACTATGAGTGCAACAACACCTTAGCGAGGCTGAGAAGACTATTGCAATTCAATCTGCTGAAGCCACCTAGGCCCAAGCTGCACACATTGTCACCATTGCGCATGATGTTGAGTTAGAGCAGCTGATAGACCGGCTCTGTGAAGACATGCCAGAAGTATTTCTTGCCTCCATTGCACCGCAAGCCAAGGGTGAAGGCTTGTTACCTGCTTTGAATGTGTCTCATACTGAGGTACAAGTTGTTAAGGCTAATTTAGAACTTTAGATAACATCGTTGCAGGCCAAGCTATAGCTAGAGACCCACCCCCCCGAAAGTGCGGGACCAACAAGCTGCATTGGTCATAGAAGCAACAACCACTATTACCACGCAAATTAGTCAGGGCACCACTTTGTTTGAGACTGCTATGGAATTATGGTCCTAGGTGCAGCGTGACCCCCTCCTTCGCAAAATCAACCAGGAGTTGCACCAAAAGGAGAAAGAATTTGAGCAGATGGAAGCCACTATGACCAGCCTTGTTCCAGCCCAATGATTAGCGTGCCTTCAGATCAGCCACATGCTCAGAATTGAAATTGTGGGGCTCCAGCGTAAGAAGCATGTACTCATTGACCATTTTATGCCCTGGGCTGATGACGCTCTCAAGATTTCGCAAGAGTTAAAAGGGGCCTTGAGACAGTTGAACCAGACCTTGGAAAGTGTCACCACCATGACTGAAGGCCCAACTTCACAAAATCTGCTTGATATTGGGCAAAATGAAGTCGCGTAGAGCATAGGTGTTCTTCCCCCATTGGTTGCCACTACTGCGCACCTCAAAGAAATGATGAAGACCCCGTTGGCGCTGTGACTCAGGACAAGTCACAAGATTGTGTTGGGGGACTATTGGAACGAGGTCCCCTAACTGCATTTTTGGTCCATTTTTTTAATATGTTTTTAATACTTGGTCTTGCGCAGGGGCTTTGGGGTGGGTCAAAGCCTCGATGTATTAAAGGGTAGAATAGGAGTCCACAAACCACGATTTGTGGACTATAGAATAGCACAGGCTAAGATGTTATAAATAGATAGATAAATTGAGTCTAGAAAGGGCTAATAAAATGGTAAGCTAATATTGAATATGAAGATATGGATCTTTTGTGTAAATCTTTTGGGTAAATTCTCCTGCTGGTTGTGTGCGCAAAGACCCTAAAGTCCTATTGTGTGCGGACCCGACTGGATGTCTGCGCAGGCTGGTAATAGAGTCTCTAAGTTAGATCTGCATATGAATGAATAAGAAGGTTGTTGATGATGTCTTAGTTTTCTTGTGTTACGATTATTGATTGTGCTTATGTTCTAAGATCGTGTTTTCTTACTGAATACTGATGATATACTGATGCACACATGGATATGATATGATGAATGCGTAGCTCTAGATAAATTACTCTGCTCACGTTGCTTGTTAATTACGATTTCTGCTTAGCCAATATACTGCAAAAAGGGTTTTGTGTAGGGCTTCTCCTGCACAAGTCTATAGATCTGAAGGTACCCCCTTTTATTAAATCTCTCTCTCTCAGGGTGCGGAAACCTGGTTCCAGTACCCTCTCATACTACTTCGGGTGAGACCTTGACCTGTGCAAGCAGGCCATTGCCGAAAGGGCCAGTAGTATCAGGGTTTGTTGGGAAAACTTAAAACTGAACCTGGGTCAAGACCCCTTAAGCCAACATTTCCTAAATTTTAAATGCATACATATCATGAATATATCACCTACCTTGGTCTGAACCTATTCCTCGCTTGAATCCTTTAATACTTCATGCTCTGTAGTCAGATATTTTCTATCATCGGTGCTTGGTTACCTGCAGAAGGGATCAAACGACAACAAACATTAAAGAATAAGATATATCTTGCATATAAAATATACCTAGTCGATCAAGGAAAACTAAGAATCCAATCATAAATTATAGATGATAATGGAGAGCACGGATCAATTGTATTATATTAAAATAGAGAGGGGGAGTTACAACTTGCGCCTTGATGTCACAACCCTCCTTCGCCGAGTCTAGATCCAAGCACATCTCCAAAGTGGTTGTTTCAACTTGTTGTGAAGGGAAGAAGGTCTCCACTCTTGTTGAATACCTATAAAAACAAATATCTCTCTTATTTTCTTATATATCTGTTCTAACTATCAGAGCTATGGGAGAATGTCCATTTTATATCAAGGGAGGAGGCAGCATGGATCCACTTCAGGTGGGGAAATGGGTTATACCTTTGGGTGGTTCCACTTTTCTAGGAACAAAAAGCCCAAAGGGAGAAGCTCGACTCTATCCTTAGGAACAAATAATCAGCTCTCTGCTATGAAGCTTCTAGATCTCGAAGATTCACTTCCATTTTTAAAAAAAATTCTAGAAGAGGATCGACGTGGGTATGATCCTCATTCCAGCGCCGATCGATGCTTCCCTAGACCAAAAAACAAGCCATCAGCATGAGCAAGACACGTAGAGGGCGCGTCGCTCCATATAATCATTTTTTCAAGGAGCTGCTTTAGGAATGGTCAATAGAGAGTTTACTCATTATGCTGGAAGGAATATGATGGCACATTTTTATGATGGAAAATAGACATAAGGGTCACTGTTAGGGGTCTCTAGGATTAGGAACAGGGAGTACAGGGACAGTGAAAACTTGTTGTGTAATAGATGCCCCCTAAAGCATGAAGGCCAAATAGGAGTGAGGAGTGAAATTATTTATGAGTACTTGCCAGGACCAAGATGCCATTGTCAGAAAACTTGCACAAACAAGCACACATATACATAACTGAAATCTTTGAAATAATCACATGACATGAGGGATGGACACAGCCATCGACAAAGAAGATCATGAAATAGGATCCAAGGTATGGTTGTAGCCATCCAAATGAAAGAGTCATGTGTACAATCATGAATAACACATATCGCCTCGCAACCTAGGATTTATAAGATAAAAACCAGGGTCTTGCACTCCATCACGACCCGATCAAGTACAAATTGAGGCATGCGAATAAATGAGTCGAAGTCAAACATGCAAGAAACTCGCTTGATTACCAGCCAATGATGTAAATCATTAACATGCATGATAGAAACCACCAATGGTTCTCAAGGTACCGATAGTACAATCCACAAGATGCGAATAAGAAGCTGACATCGAACACCCGCGGAATCACCCAATCGAAGGCCAATGATGTAAGCTTGTGATCAGATGCGAACAGCCTGCCATTAGGGCATGCAGGCTCTAAGGTACTGAAAAAGGATCTCTAGATCAACTTCTTAGATAATGAGCTGAAGTCGAAAGGAAGTGATCCATCGAAGAAGGGCCATAATGTATCACACATCATCGACACGAGAGGAAGGAAATAATATAGTAATGAAAGTGATCAGAGAACTGGGCAATGAATGAGACATAGAAGGAACTTCTCTTGAACATATCAGAGACACGACTTTGGAGTTTGGCAGTATTTGACTCAAAAGGAATCAGGGGTCATGTTTGAAGAAAATGGTAATGGCATGAGAGGCAAAACAAATTTCCCAAACCCGTGGAGGAAAAGTGGTGAATGTAGGATATCCCTAACCCAACACGAAACAAAGGATGTGTCATGTCCAAGAGTGACATACTGCCAACACAACTGATTAATACTTTCCATATTTCCCCACCATTTCTAGCGAGTACCCCAATTATTTTTGTATACAAGCTTGAAGGGGATAGCACATGCTTGTCATATAAGTTTGTCCTTCGGACATATCCATCTTAGTACATTTTACAAGCCATAGGAAGGAGGAAATAAGTGTCGTCATGATGAGGGATCAAATTTCGTTAAATTTTAATGAGTCTAAAAAAGGTGGAACTTGGAATATTTTCACCTTTAGAGATTTTGAGAAGAGGCGAAAAGAAAACTCCAGATGGCCCTTTTCGTAAATAGTCCCTCATACCCGAAATGGTAGAAAACAAAGTGTGAGAGAACCTCTTAGTGACGATTTACTAAGGTATTCATTTTTCGTAAATAATTTATTCTAGCCCGAAAAAGGGGTGAAAGTATACTAGGTAAATGATGTTTCATGCACTTTAACGAGCTCAAAATGACAAGAACTCGACAATATTTTCATGTTTAGAGAGTCAGAAAAGAGCTGAAAGATGACTCCACCTGGAGGAATGAGTGGTATAAATAATAGCAACTGGTTCTAGTTATGGTGGAACTGCTCAAAACATGATAAAAGTCAAGAGGCTTGGTAACAAGACCAATCATTGCAGTGGTTCCTCAAGGATGGATAAAACAATCAAGTGAAGGTGTATGATTGACCGAGTAGATGGTGATGATGGAATTATAAAAAGAAAGGCTCATCTGGCAAAACAAGTGATAAAATGGAAATCATGAGAGGTAAAATGAGAATGGTTTCATTTTTACGCAATCTTGAAAACATGGGAAACTCTGCTTGAAAAATTTGGCATGCTTCCAACATGGTGACTCAATTCAAGGTACATGCCCCCCAAGCTTCAGTCCATTCGCCTGAGTAGACTGTTGGTTACTAACATGGGAGTGGAATGAAGGTTCAAATACGAGAGGTAAAATTAAAGACTCGACTGGGATTTTACGAGATCTAAACCAAGACTCGAATAAAAAAGGGGAATTGTTTCATTTTTTAACGAGGTTGACAAAGTAAAAGAACTATCCTCATACACCTTGTTTCATTTTTGAACGAGCTTGAAAAAAGAAAAATAACTCTGCTCCATGACACCTTGTTTCATTTATGAAGGAGATTGGCCCAAGAAAATAACTTTGCTCCGAAGATCTTCTTTCATTTTTTAAGGAGCTTGACATAAGAAAAGGAACTATGCTCTAGAGACCTAATCAACACATATAAGAATTCATGGATTCCAATATATCCTCATCAGATGGGAGAACAACATCTCTAAAATCACGATCTAATTCCCCCAGTACATGGTACACAATGGCACTATAACTGGATGCGGGAAATGAACAAGTGGTCACATAATTAACCTGTGGTGGAGAAGACACCACCAGTGGGTAAGGGCCAGGAAGGGATGATGATAGACTAGATGTCACATTGGGACCAATGAATGAAAGTTGATCAATGGTCGCGATCTGACCTTCATGTGGAAAACAGATCACACGAAAGAGGGAAGGTACAAGTGCTCCCATGATATAAGTATAGCCACGCCCTAGGAGTAAGTTGAAATCCAAGGGGCCTTGGAAAACCATGACCTCTATATAGACAAGATTTCCTCCTAAAGAAATAGGAAGCTTTGAAAGGATTCCTAACGGTTGACTAGTTCCTCCGTTAAAAGCCAACAGATTATGAGTGACAGGCACAAGCTACGGAGAACCGAAATCTTCTCATGTGGCTGAGGAAAAAATACTAACCGATGCACCTTCATCTATAATCATGCTTGGTACAGCCATATTGCAGGCCTGTATAGTGATCTCAAAGGGTATGTAAGCAGAAGATAGTATCTCATGAATCGACTCCAATCAAAGGAAGCCACCAAACTACATGGAGGGGGTGCCATAGGAATAAGTGGACTATCTCCTTGCATTACGGGGGTGGAAATACCATCCTCCTGGACTTTGGGAATGAGAGAAGGAGGATCGCTTTCTGGGATTATGGCAACAGGAGGCAGAGGATCACCCTCCTGGATCATGGGAACATGAGGATGTCCCTATGATCCTGGAGAATCAAAGGAAAGAAAAAGAACCTGACTGGGATGAGCTCCACTCTCTATGGAAAAGACCTAATGAACCGTGGGTGGAATCAGGTCAACCTTTTTCTCAACCAATGATTGGTCTTAAACAGACTCATGAGACTGACTTTCGGAGAGAGTAGAATTGACTAGAGATGAAGCTCAATCAATTACTTGATCAAATAGCAGAGGAGTCGAAGAAAAATTCCGCTAACCAATGGGAATAAATGACTCAGAGGCCAAAAGGGTATCCAACACTTTATAATATTCATCCATATAAGGAAAAAGGTGAATGGGATGGTTCCCTTCACACAACCTATAGGGAATTTTGATCTTACCTTGTTTCTTACGAGTCATATTATCTCTATCTGAAGGCTCATCATCAGCATGATGCCTAGAGGTTAATGATGAAGGATGAATCGGGCCAATGGACCACACTTCTAACACCTTGGGAATTCCAGGAAAATAACGAAGAAGATAGTCACCCTCACATAACTTGCAAGGGAATTTTATTTTGTGGGACACAATGAGAGGTATCTCAACACTAGTTGCATGGGTAGAAATAGTTGTTGGCTTGCCCCCATGCTTATTTTTCTTCTTCTTCTTCTTCTTCTTCTGCTTCTTCTTAGCCACCTAGTTACTAGAATCCAAAACTTCACCAAGAAAAGAGGAAGATCGAGGTGAAGAAATGGGTGAAGAAGTTGAGGGGTCAACCTTAAGATCAACATGGGGTTGACATGCTTCAGACAGAAGAGAACTCGATTGAGAAACAATTTTCACATTTGAAACCACAGGGGTCGAAAATAACCAAACTGGAAGAACAATGGTTAAGCCTGGGAGGGACAACGTTGCCATATACAGGGCACCAACATTTCTGAAAGAAGGAAAAGGACCAGGATTCCCATCTGAGGGGATTCCTTGGTTGCTGAACTCAGGAACCATTGCCATTGATCTCAAACTGAGATCATCTTTGGAGATGAGCACAGGTAAAATGTTATCATGGACGATAAATTTTAGAAATTAAAAACAAAACAAATAAAAAAGAGGTGAACTATGCATAAAGGATTACCAGGCACATGTGAACTACAATATACACCTTGGTGATCAAATGAAAGAGAAATGACAAAGGACTTAACATATGGTAGCGAATCTCCTCGAATTCTGTGTTCGGTGGATAACTTCTACAAGGCAGTCGACTCTGTTACCTATGGTAGGTTTGTAGCCTAATGGTGTCTCCCAAAATACACGTGACAGTATGCGGGAGTCCAAATCCGTAGTAGTGTTTTCTGATGCATAACCGTTCAATGAGAGCGTCCCAAAATATACTTTCATACATCAATATACTTCCATACGCGGGACGGGATATCACCCCCAGGATGTAAAGTAGACCATTAGCAACAGTTCCTATGCCAAGACCTCTAAATGTGTTTCGTTAGATTCCAAATGCTCCTTAGGTTGATTAAATAAATTTTAATGTTGATCTTGAATTATGTCTTGGTTTTAAAGTCCTACCAATGTCACTTGAACCCCTAAGATGCAGCTAAATGAGAGAAGAACTATTCATTTTGATGAATACTATGTTAATGAAGGAGAGAGAAATTCTCACAATCAATGCAGAAAACAAGACAAATGCATAAAAAGACATTCAATTTTCTCTTCAAGTGCGGAATTTTAAAGCGAAACAAAAATTTTACAATTTATTCCTTTCACTAAATTCACTTAGAAGTGAATCGAAATAAAAAATTTCATTTTATAAAGCTAATTGATTTTTATTTTTTTTCTTATAAGCACAATGCGAAATGTAGAATGAAAATCAATCAGCAATGCTTTGAGTACTAATGAAATCTCTCAAGAGTTCATGTAAGAGGCAAATATTTTGAAATTCAAAGAGAGACATAAACCATTTTCTTCAAAACAAGACACTCTTCACTTAAACACTAATTAATAACTCAAAGAAAACAAACTTCAGTCAAAGTACAAGCAACTGTAATCTTATGCTTGATCGCGAAAAGAAACTCAAATGCATTCAAGGTTGACAGTTGAAAATTCTACTCGCGAGAACTAACTGAAAGACAAACTTTAACCAAACAAAAAGTATGAAAGATACGACAAGACTCGATTCAACAAGAAGCCTAGAAATCAAAAAATTCAGCAACCTCTCGAATGACCCAAGAACACCTAGAAACCCTAGGATTACAAAGATGCAGTAACTTCGCAAAAGAGACAACCAAAGATGTGAAAATCGAATAAATTTTTTTCGATGAACAGAGAAGAAAAAGAGCTATTCAAACAAAAATTAACACTTAGAAGGATAAGATTCACTGGCTAACCAAATGAAGGAAAACCTAAAAAGTTACACACAAAAATCGGTGTGGCTATTAAGTAGCAACCCGTGCTAGAAGAGTAAAAGCGCGACTGTGAAAAATGCGTTCAACACTTATCAACACGACTGTCAAAGAAATACTAGCGCTGATCGAGGAGAAGAATAAAAAATAAAAGGGTTTGCTAAACTGACACCAGGCTTATCACTTCAACAGAGAGATAAATGTCTATAAGCAATTAAAGAAGCTATAGAGACAAGGATATGGACACTCGAAGAAAATTGATGACAAGACAAGAAATAAAAAAATCGAAAACAGGAGACTTAAAGTCTAGCAATCCCTAGCAGAGTCGCCAATTTGTTATACAAGAAAATCCTCTCTGCTAACAGAGACAATCCCTCTAGCCATAGGATAGGTCTAGTAACAAAAGGGAACAATTAGAAGCCTACTTTCCTAAAGTTTAAATGCACGCAGATGATGAATAGATCACCTACCTTGGTCTAATGCTATTCCTCGCTTGAATCCTTTAATCCTTCGCGCTCCGTATTCAGATATTTGTCATCGCTGACGCTTGGTTACCTGCACAAGGGATCAAATGAAAAAAAATGTGAAATAATAACATATATCTTTCATATACAGTCTACCTAGTTGATCAAGGAATATTAAGAATTCAATCATACATTAAAGATGAGAATGGAAAGCACAAATCAATTGTATTATATTAAAATAGAGAGGGGGAGTTATAACCTATGCCTTGATGTTGCAACTGTCCTTTGATGGGTCCAGATCCAGGCACATCCCCAAAGTGGTCGTTTCAACTTGATGTGAAGGGCAGAAGGTCTCAACTCTTGCTTGATACCTATAGCAACAAATATATATTTGATGTTATTCTATCTCTGTTCTAAATAGAAGAGATATGGGAGAATGTCCATTTTATAGAAAGGGAGGAGGGCGCATGGGTCCACTTAAGGTGGGGAAATGGGTTATCCGTTTGGGTTGTTCAAATTTTGTAGGAACAAGAAGCAAAAAGGGGGCAACTCGGATCTATACTAAAAAAAAAACAACCAGGTTTTCGCCATGAAGCTTCTAGATCTCGAAGCTTCACTTCCATGTTTAAAAAATTTTCCATAAGAGGATTGGGACGGGTATTATCCTCATTCTAACACCTATTTTCACTACCCTAGATCAAAAAAAGAGCCATCGATGTGAGCAAGACACGCAAAGGGTGCGTCTCTCCAGATAATCATGTTTTCAAGGAGCTGCTTCAAGAATGGTAAACATAGAGTTTACTCATTGAGCTATAAGGGATACGATGGCACATTTTCATGATAGAAAATAGACACAGGGGTCACTATTAGGGTTCTCCAGGATAAGGAATAGGGAGTACAAAGATAGTGAAAAATTTTTGTCCATCAACTTTGCCAGCCCCTGGCCTTTATCAAAATTTTAGGCCTTATCTCCATATCATACTCCAACAAAGTGGTGACCCACTTATTTCTTTTTCCGTCTTGATAATCTTGAGTGAGTATGTCTTTCACCACAACATTAGGTAAAAAAGCCACAATGTGAGAATGTAAAATATAGATTCTGAAATATTTAAGAGCCTTCACTAGAAAAAAGTATTGTTTCTCCATAATGTTTTACTTCATATCATAATTTTCAAGTGTCCTAATGAAGAAAGAAATGGGTTGTTCATTATTTGGCTGCCTCTTCTGCAATAACACTCCCGCAATTGTATGTTCGGAAGCAAAAGTAAAAACTAGAAAATCCTTTGAAAATCAAGAGTTATGAGCACTAGAGCTTGGGTAAGGGCCTTATTTTCCTTTGCTATCCATTTAATATCAGAATCCTTCCTAATCATCTTAGTAATATGCTTTACAATTTCTACTAATTTAGGAATGAATCTCTGAACAAAATTTACCTTTCCTAAAAAGGATTGAATATTTTTTATGTTTCCGGGAAAGTATATCTTATGAATGGTAGCAACCCTACTTGAATCAATACTTATTCCTTATTTTGATATTATATGACCCAATAATTTTCCAGTGTTCAAAGAAAAACACTCTTACTATGATTGAGAGAAATACCAAATTTTCTGCATTTTTGTAGAATTTTCTCCAAGTGCTTGAGATGCTATTCTTCCTTATTTGAAAACACAGTAATATCATCCAATTAAACCACCATTGGCCTGTCCTTTTCTTTAGCAAATTAAATTTCCATCACCCTTTGGAAATTAGCTCCTACATTCATGAGACAAAAAGGCATTTTGGCATACATAAATGTCCCCCATGGCGTAGTGAAGGTGGTTTTCTCTTGGTCATCCAGATACACTAGAATATGAGTATAGCCTGAGAAACCATCTAGCATAGACATCCTTTGGGATCCAACAATGTTTTGGAATATTTGGTCCATTTTTGGAAGAGGATAATTATCTTTAAGGGAATCCTTATTCAAATTTCTGAAATCAATGCATATCCTAATATCTCCATTTTTATTTTTCACAGGTCCCAAGTCAGCAAGCCATTTAGAAAATATCAATGGAACAATGATTTTTGAATCAAACAACTTCTTAATTTATTTTTCAATCAATGGCATAAGTAATGGATTGATTCTCCTGATTTATGTTTAAAGGGATTTTAATTTTCTTTGATTGGTAATGTGTGTTGAATGATGCTAGGATCATACCTCTTTAAGTCTGCATAACTCCATGCAAAAACATCAATGTACCTTTTCATCGAATCAACATACCTTTGTCTCACCTCTGAAGAAAGAAGTTTGGACAACTCGATCAACTTGGGATTTTTTGTAGTACCAAGGTTACAACTTTCATCTTTGGATACTTAAAGAAATCATTCTGATCAAAAATATTTTCAAGGGTGATTATCCTTTAGAAATACAGTTATTCTTCAGCTAGAGGACCTCTATATTAGCTTTGGTTTCAACAAACATGTTCTGCTGATCTACTTGAATGTTTTCAAATTCTTCTTTCAACTCAAGAAATTTTTTGACATGTTGATCACTATTAAACACTTTCCAATTGATTATATTACTATGGATATCTGGTCTATTCCTAACCTCAACTTCATATCTCTTGATGGGATGAGTAGGGATGATAAAAAATCTAGCTGAGACAACCAAGGAATCAACCAAAGAATTATGGTTTCTAGCTTTGATAGTGAAACTATATTCTTTGAAATTTTCAATCATTTCAAGGATCAAAATTCTATAAGTCCTCATTCTAACATCTTTAGGTTTATAATATCCTTCTACTTTATTTATTACTAATTTAGAATCACTAACAACTGAGATTTTATTGGCACTTAAACCTTTCAATGCTTCTAAACCCAAAAAAAAATCCTCATATTCTGCCATGTTGTTTGTACAGTCAAATTTCAATTTGTAAGAATAAAATTTACTCTCATTTCTAGGGCTGGTAATCCACATACCTATCCCAACTCCTTCTCTTCTAGTAGTTCCATAAGATTTCATATGCCACCAAATGTCTTCATTTACCTCCTCAATCTGCTAAATTTATGCTTGCTGATTTTTTTCAAATTTCCGATTTTCTATCTCATTAGTGATCTCATTGAACAAAATGGAAGACCCTAATTCAGTTTCTACTGCATATAATGGAAAATTTTGTGGTTTAGTTTTTATTCTAGCCATATAGTCCATCCTAGATTCTCTGTACAACCTTCTTTGCTCACCAAAGACCAGAATAGTGGCATAAGTCAAGTACATCTACATATTTCCTTTTATTTTAACAGCCCAAGATCTAGATAGTAGCATACCAAAATTTGGAGGGATTCCAGCCACAACTATATCCATTAACATTGTTTTACCAGGCACTTGAGATAAACCAACAACCACATCCTTTATAAGACAAATACACTGATTTTTTTTTTAATCAAAGGAAAACAAGTCTTTGTAAGGTTTGGTTATATGTATAAACCCATTCTCTCCATGATCACCTTAGGCATTAAGTTATGGGATGCCCCTGAATCTAACATAGCATTATGTAAAGTAATTTCATGGATGTTTAGACTCACATAGAAATGTGGGACTTCTTCATTTTTCTCATCTTCCACTCTTGGTCCTAGGAAGATAGTAGGATGATCTTCTTGCAGATTTAGAATGTCAGAAGGTCCAGATTGAGTGTTAAGCATATTGAAAATTTGACTCCTATACTCAGTGACCTTAATGATCTCACCAAAAGGGACAAAAATTTTGATCTTCGAAATCTGATTTTCTAGATTGAAATTTGGTGGTGTTTTCTAAATCTATTTACCATGGGGTGGTGTGTCTTTCTTTTGTTCAACTAGCTTTGGAGCATCTTTCTTTGGCTTCCTTTTATTGGCTATAATAGGAAAATTTATATTCCTCATGATATATTTTTTTTGCATCTCAAAGATAGCATGCTGGTAGCCTTTCAAATAATCAGATTTATTTTCATCTTCATGATTCCCTGTCATGGCTAGATTCATCGTTTTTTTCTCTGGTTAAAAACATCCCTACTACATCCTCATCCAAATAGTGAATGATATCTTCTTGTAATTCAAGTTGTGTTTCTTCCTCATCCACTATATTTTGTTGAAAAGGAGGCCTGACTTGTTGATCAGGTTGATTTCTACTGTCCCTTGATCTCTGCTGATTTTTAGGCCTTCTAAACGGATATTCCTAATCTGTGTTTCTTGTTGTGCAACAGGTAGGGGATTATTACCAAGAGAAATACTATCCAAAATCCTCTACATAGTTTTCATCATGGTATAAAATTTTACATTCGCAAACGTGGAAGGTTTCTCTTCTTCTTTTAATATATCTTT
Organism: Pinus albicaulis; assembly: GCA_034641835.2. NCBI lineage: Eukaryota > Viridiplantae > Streptophyta > Pinopsida > Pinales > Pinaceae > Pinus > Pinus albicaulis. The sequence goes on along the minus strand of CM076571.1, from coordinate 965,981,738 downwards.
TTCCATTTTATACCTCTTTGCTACAATCATATTTACTTCAACCTTTACAACAACATTTTGCATATCAACTAAAGTGGCAGATTCTCTCTCCCTTAGTAAAATAGAGAAATCATATTCAAAGGCTTCAACATAATGCAATTGGGAAACTCCCGAGGGAGGTTTAATGTGAGCAGGGATAGAATTATAAACCTTATTGAATATTTTAGAAAAATATTGAACTGAATCATATGTGGCTTTTTTTAGATTATTATATTCAGTCAAGACTTGAACATGGTTCACTTTACTTTCCCATTTTTTTAATAAACTGTCTTCTAATTGGTCCCAATTATGTAAAATCCCAAGGGCTAAAGTTTTGAACCATTTTCTCACCTTACCTATAAAAATCTGCACAAATAGTCTCATTTTTACATCTTCATCATCCACCTCTTCTAAATCAACAAAATAATTAAACTGGTCAACATGCTTCTAAGCAGTGATACATTCTTCACCCCCAAAACTTTTTATTCTAGTGGAATACCCTTCTGGAAGGTCATGGAGTATGGCAGGTAAGATATGAGGAGCATACCTAGCTGGAATTGTAGGAGGAACACCACCCATAATGGAAATGACAATACTACTTGAAAAAGTAGTGAAAGGAGTAATATTTTGACTAGGAGAAGAAGTAGTGAATGAGGATGTGATGCCATGAAATTTTGAGGTGGGAATTTTCAGTTTAGAGACAAAAAAACTCCACTCAGGAAAAGGGACACTAGACCTCCTTCTTAATAACAAATCAAAAGGATCAAGTTCGTTCAATTTTTAGAATGACTTTTGTTCGAATGACAGTTCTGATATGGCCATTTCCCAAAACCCTTATTTTTATTATTTTGACACAAGAGATGATGTATCAATTCCTAATATTTTTATATCTGATATAATTTCAGTAAATTAATTCTCATATTTAGATCTAAAAATAACTTCTTCTATCTTTTCATCAAAATTTTTGTCTTCAAAACTTCAAACAACCTCAGAGGGAAAAGATGAAACTCTTATAAGATATAGATTACTTGATTTTGATGAGATTCCAATACCTCTGAGATTTTTTTCTAGATTATCAACTATCTTAAGTGGATTAGGGTTTGGATTTCTCCTTGTATTAATCTTCTTTGAAGCCACCTTTAAGATGAGAATCTCAGTGGAGTCACCAAGGTAGAATGCAACCTCGAATATTTCTGACCTCCTGCTACCTCCAAGAGTTCAGTTGTTTTGATTGGACACAAATTTTCAGGAAAATGTAGCTTCAGGCTCCCGACAGATGGATCAAAATATTATCACGAAACTAGGACTAATTGGGTTGTTCAATAGTCAATTTGATGTAACTATTTCAAACCAATTAGGGTTGGAAGTTATCCCTTCCAACCAGAGAGGGCTCTCTCAAGATAAGGTATGCTATTTAATAAACAAGCTTATAATGAATATGGATAACTCTTAAATGAATTTTAGATGATTTTGTAGGTGAAAGATGAGTGAGGAATACCATTGGGCATGGATCTAGGAAGGAAACTCAATTAAACATAATTATCATTCATGGAAACTAAGGCACATAAGCTCTTATAAAATAATTTTGACAGCAAAAATAACATATAAAGGAATTTGGAGCATAAGAGTTATGAATTCCAAGTAATTATGTATGATAAATCTGAATTAACATTCAAAAGACAAAGGACACACACACATAAAAGCTCAATCAGAATCTCAGGTCTAAATAAAGGACTTATGCAACTGTCTATTAACTGAGTGAAAAATATATTACAATAGTAGATTTGATCATTACATCCATCAACAATCTCTAACTCTAAAACTCCTATATTTATAGAGTGAAATCCCCTTTACATAGGCCTTCCACCTGGGCTAGACTCTCGAACTTGATCTAGAGATCTAATCCAAAAAGAATTCCATTACATTGAGAAAAAATAGAGATAATTATGTTTGAAAGAGTTTGTAGTCTAAAAGGACTTTATCTCTATTAACTGCATCGGCAAGAACATTAATGATCCATGCTAATTATGGCTATCAAACCAAACAACCTTGTTTAGGTGGCAAGTTGTCATACTAGATTTCAGGTCCTGATAAACCAAATTTGATGATGAGGTGGCAAAAGTGATGTGTTGTCAGCCATGTCAACCTTATGAAGTGTATTGTTGAGTAGTATTCATTAACATATGTCCTAATGACACTTCAAAATTTATTTTAGCACTCGCCTCCTTCCTGAAATGCATTAAATACTTCAAAAAGACCAAAACTTTAGCTTGCTGGAAAAACAAAGTATTTAGGCAAGTTCGTAGCATAGTTTTTGTAGAATTTTCATTTCATCACCTTCTGCAAATTTTCTGAATTTTATGCCTATGAGAGGGTCTTCATTAGGTATAATAAGTTAAACAAATGCCTTCATTCACCCCTGACATGATATTTTTTGGAAATTTTTACCTCAATATTCTACAGTGAGTTCGTAGCAAAAACTCGGCCTATGGCCTGGAGCTCGCTATGAACTTGCCTAACTTCACCAAAAATTGAAATTTTTTCTCTTTAACTCCAAAAAAATTCTTGCAGATCTACGTCTGATTTGATATGGTATCCTAAGACAAAAGGTGGCCAAAAAGGTGTGTCTTACCATCTTTCAAGGAGCAACAGGTTTATCTTCCATCACAATCATCTTCAAACCTTTTTTCTTCAACTCTGCTTGCACCATCATCATTTGTATTTCTAATTCTCTGACTTGGCCTTGTAACTTCCTTCTTTCTTATTGCAACCACATGTTCCTTCTAAAAATATGTTTCATAATCTTGTGTAGGGGTAGTGTCCTCTTTAACATATTCCTTGACCCCTCTGCAACGTCATCATAAAAATCAATCTATTTTCTCACTTCTTTTTTGGAGTTTGTGAGTTACTTCCTCTATTGTTTAAAGTCTGCTAACTACAACTTAGATTCTATAATTTCCTCTCTAGCTTCCTTAAGTTGTACTTTAAAAAGATCCAATTTATACTTTTCTTAAACTTTTTCTTTGCCTTTACTTGTCTTGATCACCTCTGCCTCCGTTGGAGATAACTCTATGATTTCTTCCCTTTTTGGTTGGTTCTTCTTTTTTGGTTCCTAATGCAACTTCTCATATTTTTCTCCCTTTGATAAATGTGACCTAGTGAGTGGCTTCCTATATTTAAAAAAAAATCTTGAATCTCCACTGAAAAAATATAGCTTCTTAGCTTTAAGACCCTTTTTCTTGGTTTTTTCTCCTTTAACCTCTATAGGCTTCACAATAGGTGATTCCTCAATGTCAATAGCCTGAAAAATGTCTTCTAGCTTGCCTTTCCCCTCTGTATAGGATTCTAGTGATCCTTCTATGGGTTCTTGTATCAGTTTTGACTTTACTACTGATAGGGGTTTGTTTAGGCACCACTGTCTCCTGCAACTGATCAATTTCTACCTCCATTGGCTCCACCATGGGCTGCACCTCTGTCTACACCCCCACGTCATGTTCTACCTTTGTTTCAGCCCTAGATTATTTATCTTTCCTTGGAGTATTTTTCTTTGATCTAGGTGTATTTATAGGAGTGAGGAAATCCACCTCACACCCACTCAAGGACAAAAAAGTGGACCTAGGCCACTTGGGAGAGGGCACACTACCTAATTTTATTGCAGACCCACTATCACTTAATTATGCTGGAATACGGGTAAGCCTGCATCCCTAACGCCTAGGTAAAAGGTGCAGACATGCATACCTACCTTGTCGCATTCGATTTCTGCAGTGTTTTAATTAGTATCCTATGTAATAAGAGGTCCCTTGCTGATAAAAAACGAAAACAATCTGATAAACGAGTTAGTTTTCATTTTACCAAAATACACTCTCTCTATCTCTCATTTTTCTTGCTGCGTGAACATATGTATTTTCTTGTTTCATGGGTTCCTCTTCATTCCACACAGATCTGAGAAGAGTTAATGTGCCTTCCTCATGGCCGCACCTGACTTCTCCCTTTTGAACAAAACTACCTCTGAGAGGTAACCTCTTTCTCGTATCTTCATAGTCAGTTCCACAATATCACTACTGTGCACAGAACTATTGCACAATTGCAGACTTGTTACACTGTCGATTCACAGATCCCGGTAGAAATTACGGATCAATTGGTACTGGAGCTTGAGATCCAAGGGAAAATTGGATCTTGAGATGGGTCAATTTTTATTTTTATTTTTTATTTTCAATGAGATGAGCCAATTCTTAATGATGGTGGATACACAGGTCTACTAGTGCTAGCAGCGTACAAAACTCCACCACACAGAGAAGAGGTGCAAAGATCTAATTTCCACATATCTCTCCCTCTTGATCATCTGACAGATCATGTAAGCCCACCTTCCACATATCTTTCGCTCCAAGATTCCTCATCGAAGAGATCCCTTGGCATTGGAATCTGACTCCAGTACTTCAAATCTCATGCAAGACCTTACCTCTGCTCTTAATGAATTAATAGAAATGCAACAACCAAATACTCCATGTCCCTTGTGTTTCGATACTTGAATCCAACTCCCTAAGTTTGTTGGGAAAAGCAATGAAGAAACGATGGATTCATAGACCTGTAGCCTTTCCACCTATTTCAAAACTTGCCCAGGCCTCTCCAAAGAGCAAAAGATTCAGATGGCTGCCTTGCAATTGGAAGGCCTTGCCCAAACATGGTGGGATATAGAGCAAGAAAAGAACACATTCTTGGTCGAGCTTGGAGAATTCCCAGGGTCCTCTACCTCTCCCCCAATCCAAAGTTGGGCTCAACTTTGTGAAGCATTAAGAAACCATTTTTACCCACCCAGCTACGTACAATCTTTATGGATCCGATGGCACCAGCTCTGCCAACTCCCTACACAAGGAGTGCAAGCCTACATTGGCTAATTATCCAAGTTATGCCTATTGCTCCACATTCTAGATCAGGAATAAGTATTAATACTCAAGTTTATGGTTGGCTTATTGGTTCAACTCCATAGAGAGGTAGATTTGTTTGAAAATCAGACTTTAGACAGACTTTTTCAAAGAGCTCTAGCCAACAAAAGGAAGCTCATTCTTAGGGGTTGTCCTCCTCAACCCCGCTCCACCTCCACCCCTTCACCCCACTTCATACATCCTCGTTCTCCAAATCCCAATACCAACACACCCTGGTGTTCCTTTTACAAGACTACTCCCCACAGTACTTCCGATTTTCAAGTTCTCAAATCTATGAAAACCAATAAAACCTTACTCACAGAGTCTACTACTTCCCAATCGGTCGACAACAATGAGGATGTTTCCCTTTAAAACACCATCGCCCTAGATCCCGCTTTGAAATTAATGATCACTGAAGAGCCAAAATCATCAAACCTCTTCACACACAACTACCAAATCAAAAGCTCATTGGCTTTACTGATCATGGACAATGGAAGCCAGAAAAATTTGGTGTCTCAAAAATTAGTTAACTGCCTTCATCTGGTCACTACTCCACACCCAAAACCCTATCATCTCAGATGGGTTAAAAAGGATGGTCCTTGCCTATTGGTTTCCCAACGTTTCCTTATCACCTTTTCCATAGGCCCATTTAAAGACACTATCCTTTTTGACATCTCGTCACTCGACTATTTTGACTTACTTCTAGGAATCCCCTACCAAGCCCAAAGAGATGCCATTTATTTGGATAAATCCTACCAATATAAACTTACCAAAGATGGGCGTACCTACATCCTCATGGCAGCACAACCCAAACCCACTTCTACCACAGATAAAATCCCTCATGTCCATTTGAATCAATTTGTCTCTCTATATTTGGTGCACCTTCTACCACCAAACAATACGACACATCCGGTTCCTGAACCAATGACTCCTATCCTTCATGAATTCGTTGTTGTTTTCCAACCTCCTATGGGCCTTCCCTTGTCTTTCCATATCAACCATTCTGTTCAACTCATTCCAGGCTCAGCTCTACCTAATGCACCAACTTACAGGTTGGACCAAAGAGAATCAGAGGAAATGGAGAGGAAATTGACAGACCTCATTAACTCCGGCCACATTCAACCATCCTCTTCTCCTTGTGCTTCTGCCCCTTTGTAATCCCAAAACGAGAAACCTCAGAAATGCGCCTTGTCACTGATTACCAAGCCCTTAACAAAGCCACAATAAAGAACCATTACCCCCTACCTCGGATTGAGGATTTACTTGACACCCCCCAAGGAGCTAAGTGGTTCACTAAATTGGATTTTACATGAGGATATCATCAGGCTCGAATGAACCCTGATGATGTGTGGAAGACAACTTTCAAGACCAAATTAGGTCTTTATGAATGGAAAGTCATGCCATTCGGCCTAACTAATGCACTAGCCACATTCATGCGACTCATAAATGATATTTTTATAGGACATTTGGGTCGCATTGTTGTCATTTACTTAGATGATATTATCAGCTTCAGTAAGACATGGGACTCCCACATGAAGCATGTCCGTCAAGTTCTCCAAATCCGTAGAGAGAATAAGTTACAAGTCAAGGAGAAGAAGTCCTATTTTGGCTAGCATTCAGTTCCTTACCTTGGCTTCATGGTCAACTCAGAAGGTATTCAACTAGATCCATCCTGCATCCAAGCCTTGTCGCAATGGACACAACCTTCTTCGGCCAACGAGCTCAAAAGTTTCCTAGGTGGTATTAACTTTTACCGTAATTTTATTCTTCATTTTTCTCAGATTTCTCGTCCTTTGCATCAACTCTCTAATAGTCATTCTACATTTATTTGGACTAATGAGGCTACCAGCTATTTTTTTCCATCTCAAGGAGGTACTATTTTGATCTCCAGTGTTGCGTCTTCCCGACCTCTCTCAACCATTTGAGGTTGAATCAGATGCCTCACAGTATGCTATTGGTGCCATACTTAAATAGGAGGACACCCCATTGATTATCACTTAGAATCTCTTTCCAAGGCCAACAAGAATTATAGTACTTATGAAGAATAATTTTACAGTCTAGTCCAAGCTCTTAAGCAATGGTGCCACTATTTGTTGGGAAAAGAGACTATTCTCCACACAGACCATCATCCATTGATCTTCATCAACTCAGAGTCTAATATTAAGGAACAAAGGCATCTTAAATGAGCCTCCTACATTCAAAATTTCATTTGGTGATCAAATATAAGAAGGTCACTTCTAACAAAATGGAAGATTTACTCAGCAAGCTACCCATGCCAATCCTCCCAATTCTAGAAGTGCGTTGTGCTAATTATGATTCATGGAAAGCACAATATGCTACTGATCTGGAATTTCAAGAGATTTGGGTTGCCTTATGCAGTCCCATAGTCATCAATCAGACTCCCTTCTTGGACTACACCATTCAGGATGGTTGGCTCTACAAATTCAATTTACTTTGTGTCCCACACTCATATGATCACCTCTTGCTCATTTGAGAAGCTCATGCATCAACCTATGGTGGCCACTTTGGTACCAAAAAGACACTCCAACACCTCCAATGCCATTTATATTAGCCTTATATGAAACCTCAAGTTTTGAAATTCATCAGAGCATGTGCCTTGTGTTCTCAAGAAAAACCATCCAATATAAAGCATGGATTATACCAGCCTTTTCCTCTCCCTTCGCGGCCTTGGAAATCAATCTCTATGGATTTCTTAAGTGTATTACCCACCACCCAAAAGAAACATGATGCAATCTGGGTAGTAGTATGTTGTTTTAGCAAAATGGCTCTTTTTATTCCCTGCACAAAGACAACTACAACAATTCAAATAGTAGAATTGTATTTCCAACATGTTTGGCCACATTTTTGGCCTACCAAACACCATCATCTCAGATCGAGACTCACGCTTCCTCAGCACCTTCTAAAAGACCATATGGACACTACTTGGGTGTCAAATAAAGTTCTCTACCGCCTTCCATCCTCAAATGGATGGCCAAACAAAGGTGGTCAACTGAGTATTGGTCCATGCTCTCTGTACTCATTTTGGGCACAGTAAATAGTGGGACAACTATTTACACATTCTGCAGCATAGCTACAACAAAGCCACACATTCTTCTATTGGGCTCTCTTCTTTTGAGGTATGTTTGGGCTTCCAACCAATAGCCCCAGCCAATCTTCCCCTCACTTTGAATCCCCAAGGTACCATGCACCAGCAAAAAGAGCAACACTCAGCACACCATTTTCTTCAAAACCTTGCACAACGACACATTGTTTAACAACAACATTCAAATCAGCCCAAGATAGTGCCAAGAAAAGGCATGGCAAACAAAGTGTAATATTCCCAATTTTCCACAAGATAATTGGAATATTATAATTCTTAATTTTCCTAATTAATTAAGTAAATAAGAGGGTGGAGGGACCCACAAACCCCATTGATGAATAAAATCCACTTTTGATGTGTGTATGTGGATATTTTAGATCTATATCTACATTATGGAGTAGTGGAGTAGCTTCTTAAAATGAAGGAAAAGTGGAGATCATGGATCATTAATGTAAAATCATGGAGATCTTGGAGGAGGCCAACTAAGATCATAGTGCGTTCAAAGTAAGATCATAAAGCACTTATGATAATATAGTGGAGGAAGTGGTGCATCTAATGCAGACATGATGGAGAGAGTGGGAATTAAATGCAAACATGATGGAGATCATGGAGAGACAACACAGTCTTCATGGAGGCCAGTGGCCACATAGCAAGCGAAATTATGAGGTGGGCCTAGGCTATGGAAGGGTCATAATCTATATAATGAATATGAAGGCACAATAGAAGTTAGGCATTAGGTTATTATTTCTAATCTGTTTAGATCTAGATTTGTCGGTTGAAATTTCTATGCACGCTTATGTTGTTTAGCTAATTCTGCAGTGTTGTTTAGCATAGGGTCTTTCTGAGCGAAAATCCTACCCTTAACCACAGGGAAATTTGAGTGCCTACCTTAGGAAGGTTTCTATTGAGCTACATTCCTCATCAGGCATTGGTGCCATATTCAAGAGGTTCTTTCTATCATTCCAGCTAGGAAACCGGTGGAGGATTCATCCTTTCACCATGTGCTTCATGTTCAGCCTTTCAGAGCCAACAGCTCTATATCCGGAATTCAGGCCATTGTATTTTACCTCCATGCAGCAGCAGTCCCCACAAGGATTTCACAGTTCAGTCTTGTATATCCATTGGAGGAAGGAAGTTTCCAGTATTTCAGCTACAAATCCTGTGAGGGATCATTCCTTCACCTTCGACATATTATCTCCATCATTCTTGAGCTGCATTGTGGCATCTAGCATCAGGCTAGAGAGGCTCCATCCTTGACAGCATAGTTTTTTGCAGCAGTTGTGTAGCAGGAACTCCAATTAGTGGAGAAGGACAAAGGAGCTAGATCTTGATCTTCTAGCTTGAGGATTTAGTGAAGGGATCAACCCTTCTAGCTTAGATATGATTGTGTACCATATTGCAGCCATATTTTTATCAGATCTTGCTTTAGATATGCATACCCAATAATTATATGTGCAAGCCCTAAGAGGGTGATTTTATTAGATTGATAGATTTGGAAAATCCTTTCTTGGTTTTCTTGGGTATCCATCATAGAGTCCGGAACTAAATTTTCAGCATCATCAGAGCTCCAGAACTAACTAGATCTACATTTTACATTTTGACGGTAGTTGCAGCCCAACAGTTGCAACGAGGACAATGAAAATTTCATTCCAGCAATCCAGCAGTTATGAAATCCCTCCTGTGAGGTCATTTCAAGGTCATTTTAGGCCATCTCTTTGGATTGTGTGTCTCATATTTTGAGCACTGTTGTATTTTTTACCCAACTCCAATATAATAAAATGGCTCAGCTATTATGCATACTCTAATTTTTTCTTTAGATTAATTGTTTACTTTGCTGTTGTTCATCTATTTTGTTTTTGTACTACTGAATTCTCCCTTTTTGGATATTACAGGGGTATCAGAGCATGATCTTTGGCTCAGCTTGTGGACACTTCATATTTTGCATCAAAAGAAGAAGCAGATAGTTGAGATCTATCATGAAGGAGGATTGAATTTTTTCCACTCTTCTGTTTAGATCTTTGCAAGATCTCTCCAAGGAGGTCAATTAGATGAAGAGAGAAAGGCAAAGGAATAATCCAAGAAGAATATTTGATGAGGAAGGTCCCACCACTTCCTATCAGCATGAGAAGCAACCGAAGAAGCAAAGGTCTTCATATTATTCCACTAGATCCACTTTCTTTGATAAGAAAGAGGACTTGTCTGAATATGAAGGAGACCTGGAGAATGAGACCCTAAGTAAATATATGTCTAAATACAAAGCACAGCCTAGAGCTTTGAAGGAGAATCTCTCTCTCCAATAGTTCTTGCGGCTCAAAGAAGAAAGAAGATCCAGAAGCAGCAATAGAAGAAAGAGGCATAGATTATTCTTACCTACATTTGATGGATCTTCCACAAGCACGTTGAGGGCTTGGACGGAAGAATTAGCTACATTATTTATGAAAAATCCTATATAATAAAGAGAGATTGTGCATATTGCAATGCTACACCTAGAAGGTGAAGCAAGGGATTGGTGGTTCAGTCACTTGTCACACATGAGAGTGTTTGTTTATGCATATTTAATTCAAAGACTGAAGAAGAGGTATGGTGGAAAGAAATTAGAGACATATCACATAGTAACATCTCCCATCATTGAGGAGATAGTACATGAAGAGCCCAAGGAATATGTCCTCATTATCACTCAGGAGGAGGAGCCTCTAGCACCACCTCCAGCTGCAAATGTATTGAAGTCAGGAGGAGGATCAATTTCATCTTTGCAAGATGGTCTTAAGTTCTTAACATTTGGAGCCCCATGCATTATTCATGAGATGCATGATGAGGAGAATCCATATACCATCGCTGGTACAGTTGAAGAGATGCATCCATCATCATTACCAATAGTTGGAGAGACCATTGCACCAGTTGGAGGAACTCTTGTGGATGTGCAAGATGCTCTAGAGACTTAGCTTATCCAAGGTTTTCACATACTTTCTTCTCATATTATTTCAATACCCCATATTGAGATATGTGAGACCATACCATCAGGGTAAGTGCATAACCAAGGATTATATCACCTTGCTGATTTGGAGCAGAAAATTATCACTGCACAGAGGACCCTTGATTTGATCAAGGAGAAGATGTATTTCTATTCTATTTTTTCATGGTTGAGCTACAAAAAACACTTTGTGTTGAAGTGTGGAGTTGCAGAAGATGGGAGGAGCACAATTCTATTTAGTATAGTGCCAAACTATGAGTTTAGCATTGATGTGGCCATGAGACAACACATGTATCACCATGTAGGTCTACAACATTGTCACTTAGCAGCAATGATGATGAGAGGGACCCATCATTCTTGGAGCATTCTGAAGGTAGCTTCACTCGTGAAGCGTTGGAGGGACAAATTATAGATGGTGGAAATATTGTGATGAAGAGCACTTTCCATTTTCAAGATGAATTTTCCTTGATGAGCATCTCAAAACTCAAAGAGGGATCTCTACCTACAACATGTATGGAGTTTTATGGGTTCCAATGGGCCTTAGATGAGAGGATGTCATGGAGAGACCTAAATGGATGTGCATGTCAACATCTCATGGAGTACAAAGCTATTCAGATGAAGGATCTTGGTATTCTACATTGGGAGGATACCAAGATTGATCTTGGAATGATTCATCATCCACATTGGGATGAATGGATCCAGATGAGGAGTAGGAGGTTGCCTACCTTCTTGCAGATCTATGATACCGGGAAACAATAAGCATGGTTGCGCTGGTTGCTTTTGGGTGAGTATGGATACTACCCAACAACTCACACTTGTGTGGTCGATTCCAAGTAAATCAATAATGACATGTAGCTGCAGGAGGCATGGCTGCATTGGTTATTGATGAGAGAGTTTAGACATCTCATGATATATCTTATGTCCATGTATTTGCTTTTGTTTGGGATATGTCTCATGTATTTACATGTATTTCTGTTTGGGATATATCTCATGTTTATGTATGTATTTGTTTTTGTGACAAAGCATAACTCTCACATGATGTGGCATAAGGGAGCTTATTTGTATTGCTCTGATGAGACAATTCACATGTCCATAAATATGTTGTTGCTCCATGACTTGCATCACGATGATGTAATGAGGCAACAAGAATATTTTTTTCTTTGGTTGCTATTGGGAGAGTATGGGCTGATTTCTCCCCATACATTATATGACATTGATAGAGGATGGAAATAGGAGGCCTTACATCGTTGGCTTCTGTTGGGGGATTATGGTCATTGTACTTGGTATGATGATGATGTGATGGGGAAACAAGATGCCTTACTACGGTGGCTTATCTTGAGAGAATATGGCCACTACATTTGGTACAATGATGATGTGACATGGCAGCAAGAGGCATTGCTATAGTGGCTTCTATTGAGAGAGTATGCCTCTCATATTTATAATGATGAAGATTTGGCATGGCAGAAATAAGCATTGTTGTGGTGGTTCCTATTGAGAGAGTATGGCTCTCTTACATATTTTCATGATGATATAGCATGGCAGCAGAAGTCTTTGCTTCATTGGTTGTTATTGGGATAATATGGTTTGACATTGTTCATGTTTATCCATATGTATCTACTTCTTATTTTTCTCTATGTTGATTTGATGTTTGGGTCCTACATAGCCAACAGGGCTAATGATGAGAGCATTAATAGATGCAATCTACTCTATGTATCATGGGTTGGAGAGATAGTTCATGAGTTGGGACTTTTCACTTTGGGAAGAAACCACTTCATTTCATGTATCTCATATATAGAGGAGATCTTTGGACATCGTATGGTTTCCAATTGGAGATTCATTGATGAGCAAAGGTATCTAATTTTTTAGTTGGAGGCCATTCTAGACATTCCAGAGAGGCAGCTTTGGAGTTGGACATGTGACACATTGTGACAGATGGGGAGGCCTTCCATATGAGGATGCGATTTGGAGGGAGGATGTTTGCTGTAGCATCCACTTTTGCAATTGCTTGAGGACAAGCAAAATTTTGGCGGGGAGGATTGTAATATTGCAAATTTTCCACAAGATAATTGGAATATTAGAGTTCTTAATTTTTCGTAATTAATTAAGTAAATAAGAGGGTGGAGGGACCCACAAACCCCATTGACAAATAAAACCCACTTTTGATGTGTGTATGTGGACATTTTAGATCTATATCTACATTATGGAGTAGTGGAGAAACTTATTAAATGAAGGAAGAGTGGAGATCATGGATCATTAATGTAAAATCATGGAGATCTTGGAGGAGGCCAACTAAGATCATAGTGCATTCAAAGTAAGATCATAAAGCACTTATGATAAGATAGTGGAGGAAGTGGTGCATCTAATGCAGACATGATGGAGAGAGTGGGAATTAAATGCAAACATGATGGAGATCATGGAGAGACAACACAGTCTTCATGGAGGCCAGTGGCGACATAGGAAGCGAAATTATGAGGTGGGCCTAGGCTATGGAAGGGTCATAATCTATATAATGAAGATGAAGGCACAATAGAAGTTAGGCATTAGGTTATTATTTCCGATCTGTTTAGATCTAGATTTGTCGGTTGAAATTTCTATGCACACTTATGTTGTTTAGCTAAGTATGGAGTGCTTTCTAGCACTGGGTGTTTCCGAGCGGAAATCCAACCCTTACCCATAGGGGAATTCGAGTGCCTACTCTGGGAAAATTTCTATTGAGCTAAATTCCTCATTAGGCATTGGTGCCATCTTCAGGAGGTTGTTTCTAGCATTATAGCTAGGAAACCGGTGGAGGATTCATCCTTTCACCTTGTACTTCATGTTCAGCCATTCAAGAGTAGCAGATCTATATCCGACATTCAAGCCATTTTATTTTACCTCCATGCAACAACAATCCCCTCAAGGATTGTGCAGTTCAGTCTTGTAGATACATTGGAGGAAGGAAGTTTCCAGTATTTCAGCTGGAAATCCTGTGAGGGATCATTCCTTCACCTTGAGCATATTATTTGCATCATTCTTGAGCTACATTGTAGCATCTAGCATCAGCCTAGAGAGCCTCCGTCCTTGAAAACACAATTTTTGGCAACAATTATGTAGCAGGAGTTGCAATCAGTGGAGAAGGATAGAGGAGCTATATCTTGAGCTTCTAGCTTGGGGATCTAGTGAAGGGATCAACACTTCAAGCTTAGATCTGATTGTGTACCATATTGCAGCCATATTTTTATCAGATCTTGCTTCAAATATTCATACCCAACAGTTATATGTGCAAGCTCTAAGAGGGTAATTTTCTTAGATTGATATATCTGGAAAATCCTTTACGTGTTATCTTGGGTATCCATTATAGATCCCATATCTACATTTTCAGCATCATCGGAGCTCTAGAACTACATAGATCTACATTTTACATTTTTCCAGCAGTTGTAGTCCCAACAGTTGAAGTAGGGAGAACACATTTTTCCTTCTAGCAGTTACGTAATCCCTCTTGTGGGGTCATTTTAGGGTCATTCTCGGCCATCTCTTTGGCTTGAGTGTCTCATATTTTGAGCATTGTTTTACTGATTATCCACCTCCAATATAATAAAATGGCTCAGCTATTACATACACTCTGATGTTGTCTTTAGACTAATTTTTTACTTTAATTCTGTTCATCTATTGTGTTTTTGTATTACTGCATTCTCCCTTTTGGGATATTACACAAAGGACCTCCATCTCCTTTCAGCTAGGTGACAAAGTATGGTTACATTTGGATAAGAAGTGCTTCAAAGGACAACATCATAAACTTCTTCCAATCTGATATGGCCCTTATACCATTTTAGAACATATTGGGGAGAATTCCTATGGATTGGACCTTCCCCCTCAGCTTGGAATACACAATGTCATTAATTTCAATCATCTAAAGTTGTTTGAGCCTCCCCTCTTGGAGGAACCAATCACAATTACTCATCCTATGGACAACATCTCGGACTTCCAACTCCCATTGTCAAAGACACATTATTGGACACCAGGACTCGTTCTCATGGAAACCATAGCTACACCTCCTACCTTGTGGTATGCCAAGGAAAAACTCCAACTTAAGAAAAGTGGATGACCTCTGAAGTGGTGCACTGTATGTATCCTCATCTTTGCATGGAATCCGAGACGCTTCCTGATCTAAACATGGAGGAATTGGGCCACCTAGGAGAGGGGGCACTACCTAATTTTATTGCAGGTCTATTATCACTTAATTACGCTGGCATAGGGGCATGCATGCATCCCTAACACCTAGTCAAACGCGCAGACAAGCATACCTAACTCGACGCACTCGATTTCTGCAGTTTTTAATTAGTATCCTATGTAATAAGAGATCCCTTACTAATAAAAAGGGACAAAAATCTAATAAAGGGGTTGGTTGTCATTTTACCAAAATACACTCTCTCTATCTCTCATTTCTCTTTCTGCATGAAAATATGTGTTTTCTTGTTTCATGGGTTCCTCTTCATTCCACACGGATCTGAGGAGAGTCCGTGCACCTTCCTCATGGCAGCACCTGGCTTCTCCCTTCTGAACAAATCTGCCTCTGACAGATAACCTCTCTCTTGTATCTGCGTAATTAGTTCCACAATCTCAGTGTTGTGCACAGACCTATTGCGCACTTGCAGACTTGTTACACTATCGATTTGTAGATCCCCATAGAAATTACGGATCATGACCAATCCTTGTTCAACTTCTCAACTCCTCCATAACTAACAATTTAATTAAACCATGATTAAAAATAGAAGTATTACTGCTTTCGGGTTTATCTTGCACCTTATCAACCATTTTGCCTAAACTCCTATACAGAAAAACGAGTAGATCCAGAGGTTGTTTACCTTTGAAATGAAGTAATAATATGACGTGGTATTGATAGATCATGTGAAATTTACCTTCAAAAGTAAAATATTTCTGAATCACCATCAACAATTTTGAATATTTGTCCTTGAGGAAATTCCTGTAGATGCCTAAGCTCATATCTATGACTATGTGCTCCTCCTTTAGAAATTCATCACAGTTTTGGAGCTTAAACTTTGTTGCTTTAAAATACTCCTCTCTAGACCTTGGAATCTCAGTTGCCTATGAAATTGTTTCAGGAGACATAGTAAAATTGAGGATGCCCACCTTCGAACCTATACCAATGAAGTTGACAACAAAATCTTTGAACACCTGTGCATGATATCCTTGCAATTTCTGGCAGAAACTCATGCAACCTGCATTTGTAAAAGCTTGTGAGAAGCTGGGGTCTTCTGAAATTAACCTCATATCCATGGGCTCATATTTGACCACAGTTCCACCCTTGTTTGGATTTTTATGTGAATCCATACCTTTAAACACAACAATGATCTACTTCTACTTTGACACCTACAAAATATGTTTGAGACAACAACCACCTTATTTGACATAGGTAACACCTACGCTAAGACAACTATTGGACAAAAAACAAGACTCAAAACTACTATAAAAGGTTCAAACAAATTACAAGGATGAAAGGCAAGGTGCTGCTTTTCGAATTAGGGATCAGGCTAAATTAGGAAAGAGGAAATGAATGGGAAAAACAAAATGGTGGAAGGCATAAAGATTACCATGCATGCGCATGACACATGATGACACATAACTGAAAAGTACCATGATGACCAAGTGTGCAATGACCACTAAAATTATGATAAGATACTTCTTATCCCATTGTTAGAATAAAATACAAAGTTCATAGTGTTTTCAAGTCTTGGGAGGGAAAATTCTCTACGAAACTCTCAAGCACTTCCGTAGCGAAATTGGATTGTTTTACATTGAATGCTCTGGAGAATATAGAAAAAGTTGCCAAGTGTCACAAATTACCTTTTTTACCCATGCAATCATTTTTTTTTTTAATCTACCTTGATGAGACGTTTATTTCATGACCAATGACCATTTAGACCCCTTAAACTATGTACAATATTTGAAATTTAATGAATTTCATTGCCTTATTTCATCCTAATGACCTAACCTCACTTAACTAAGAAAAACGTAGACAAACCTAGTTGTTATTAAGGATAACAGGTTCTATGATCCCTGCAACAACCATTTTCTCCAATTCCTCTTTAAATCTTCTTATATTTTGGATTCAGCCTATACGGGTGCTGCTTCATAGGTCGCGCATCTGGTTTCAAGGTAATCTTCATTGCCTCAAGATCTCCTACTATCCCTTTCAACTCAAAAAATTTCGTAGGAAATAGGTCTTGATATTCGTTCAATAGCTCGGCGACCTTTCCCACCATATAATCATCCCAGTAATTTCCTATTTTTGCTAATTTTGGTTGTTCCTCTGAGCCAATTTTGACTTGTTGAATCTTCAGAGGCTTAGTTACATCTAGTGACTCAATCGTAGGTCCAACAACTACATGTTCTAATTCACATTCAAGGATCATAATTTCCCTTGGAGCTTCCTCGTTATCTTCAAATAAAAAATTTCGACAATTAACTATGTCCTTCATCTGCACATCCCATGCTAGCAAGGTGCACTCAACCTTTGGTTTTGTGGTATCAAATATGACCTCCTAAATATCCTGTAGTGCCTCGTCCAAGCATTCGAACCCACTTTCAAAACTAAAGGTCAAGATAAAACTTTTTGTTAGCACAGTCCATTCATTAGTTCCTCGTCGTAGCTCAGTTTTGAGGTACCAATCCGTAGGCACCTTCCCCAAAGTGTGGATGAATATTTGCACCCGTTCTGGCCTTGGCTCTGCACCCCATGCTTCAGTCCATCTAGCCAAATGTTTGCACGGATCACCTTCTCCAGAATAGGTCTCATCCATTTTTGTATTTGGGTTCTCAAAATGCAGACGCATCATGTGGGTGCATTCTTCCCAATTAGCCATGTTTCCCTTATGCATCTCCCACCAGCAGGTTGGGGTTGAGTGCAACGCTATATCAATTACATTAAACCTTTCTTCTTTTGGCACAAAATTTTAAATTTCTTCAAAAAACATGTTAACATTAGTCAGACCATCATAATAAGGCAATTCTCAAACCTCTGAGGGTATGCACAAAAGATATTTTTTCACCCAATTGAAACGTAGCACAAATACTTCATGCAGCTAGTTCTACCAGTTCTCCAGTTCCCCATCTGAATCTGAAAAGTAGGAGCTATCCTTCTCTGAGTTGAGTCTTCCATCAACTTTCTGGTTGATCCAATCTTCATCTCGCACAGTCAACTTATAGATATGATCAACATCATCATCTGTGTGCACTAGTTATCTATATCTTTCACCTTATTCAGGATCTAGGGGGACCACAACCCTGGTTCCATTATTCTTAAATACCATACTTTTGAGCTTAATATTGATGATGCCACCCATATCAATAGCCCAATCTAAACCCAACAGTGCAGGATAGGGATTTTTATCATCTACAATATGTATAACTTAAAAGTGTGTGAGCACCCTTAATCCCTTGATATCTAATACTACTTGCGAGAGGCATCATAATGGGATAATCTTTTCTTGATTTTCCATGCCCAGCTGGATCTTGGACCATTCCAACTTAGGTTCTCCCATTTGCTGCCAAGTCTGCTTTGGTAAGACATTCACATCAAATCCTAGATCCAGAGTAACATAATCCATTTCATATGCAACAATCTGATCAGTCAAGTGCATTTCCCATCTAATTCTTCTTTTATTTTTATAGATCTTGTTAACAACATTCTACTCCATCTAGGGGTATTCTTTCTCTGTGCAGCTGTCTATTAACGCTTGGAGGTTCTTGACTGCCTTCTTATTGTGCAAAAATTTGATAGAAGGTTGTAGGAAGGGCTTTATCTCTTCATCTACTCTGACCATGTCCATAGGTTTACTTGATGTTAAGGCACCTGCTTCTGCGAAACCCTTTTTCACTGCTACAAAGGTTTCTTTTTCTCACTGTAAGTTGAATCCTTCCTTATTTTGAGGTTCTTTTCAGATCCAGAGATCTGTTTTAGGATTTGTCCCTTTGTCTTCAGCAGTAGCTACACTACTCCTAGTGACGACATTCACACATGGTTCTTCTTCATGCAACTCATCTCTTACCATCTGAATATTTTGAGTGGGAGTATGTGTTTTATTTTATTTCATATTTGCAATCAAAATAGGGAAATATTTAATAACATGATCAACTTGTGTACAGTACCTACAAGATATTCATGCACATAATGACCCGCGTCTCCACAATTATAGTAGATGAGCTGCCCCCTTCCTCGACCAACTCCTCCTCCTCTACCTCGTCCTCTACTTTGGAATCCACTCCACCCATATAGGGATGCTGGTGAGGTTGGCTCAACATGCATCCTATATAGGCCAGCTCGATCAATCATCAGATCAAAGTTGCGACAGTGCTACTCGTCATGTCCCACCAATGAGAAAATATTGCAGAACGATTGATTATGCTCAGGTATATATTTACCAATCCTTAGAAAGAAATATTTCATGTGCATACCCATAGCTTGAAAAATTGCACACCATAACATAGGAGTTCCACTTGGTCCAGCCGCGATCCTCAGTAGGCTTGGTCCTCCATCCTGTAGATAGTCATTGAATACAGGGAACTCATCCTTGTGATACCCAACAACTTTGCAGCATATACACCATACATCTGCGCATACCTCCTTTCCTTTATCCTTGCGCAGACTCTGTATTTCTAAGTGCATTTCCTCCAACTGGCTTTGGATATGTTGGGTCCCAATCTGTGCAGCTGGTACCGATGAAGCCTCTAGGTTCATTACAATCTCTACGGCTTCAGCCTGCATGGAAATCTTCTTTTGACTTAGGGGCTGGCACAGATGCGGTAACAATATGGAAATAAAACTCTTTATGTTGGGTGTCATAAATAGTAAATACTCCATCTATTATTTTATGCTTTAGCCATTGATCCATGTCCCATACAGATTCGTTCAATTCATGGAAAATCTCCTTCAACTCAGTTACACATTGCGCAAATAATTTCGGCCTCTTGAATTGTTCTTTTAGTGCAACCTTCAGATTATCAATAGTTGCATTAGGGTATTTTTACACATACCTTATGTACCTATCCAGCGCGTGGTATTGAAAAGTAATGGACAACTGTGCTTTCTTAACATATTTATTATTAACCTGTTGCGTTGTCAATACAACGCCAATAAAAAACCAAAATTGGTTTGTGTCTCTGTTCCAAATACCACAGAAAGTAGGAAACTTCATGGAGGTGGCCATCTCAGTGCCTGGCGATGGAGGTGGAGTGGAGGACTTGTTAGAGTGAGATTATTTCACGAGTGGAGTGGATGGGATCTCAGTTATGGCCAATGACCCAAGACTATTATGATCTTGCAATACTTCTTCTTCAGAGTGCACATATTCATCAGAGATGCTAGTTTCATATTCCTTGTCAGTATCAGATTTACCTTTGAGAGGACTGTAAACAAAACCTTCTCCTAGATCTACTCTGTAAGTTCTTCCACTGCGCGTGGTTGGGCCTCTACGGGAATTCACTCAATATGACTATACATAGTACCTTGTTCACATAATATCATTTTAATCCACAAATTCAGATAGCACAAGAACTTACCTCTAGGACCCTTGAAAAACCTTCGTTCGGTTTCAGAATATGATACAAATTGAACAATAAAGAATTCAGTCATAAATCCTCCAAGAACACTATCGATCTAATGATCTACCGCATGGGCGAACTTGTTGCTACTTTTCTCTAATTTTTGTACAAACTCTGAGGTCCACTGAGTGATCGTGTCATCCTTTGCATAGATCTAAAATTTAGAAAGATGAGACAACCACTTGTGTAACTCGGTTGCAAAGGAAGAAGCAAAGAAAATTTCGTGGACTTCTATGTAGTACCTTTTTTCCCAATCTTTCGCAGACAATTTAGAGAGTTTGTTCTCTTGGATTGAAAATTCAAGTATCTTCTTATCGAGCCACTCTTGTAGTTCATTCTACATCAGATGCCACAACATCAGATATTCCTCAAAATAATCCTATTTGTGGCAAAGAAACCATTTTTTTGGCGTGAGGGGTCCTGACCCAGGTTCGAAGTTATCGCATAACCAAAAAAACCCTCCAACTGCTGGCCCTTTCGGCAGTGATTCGATTACGAAAACCAAAGTCTCATACTTACTAATCATACTTACTGCAATTAATATAATAGCTCTATGCATGTGCAGTCAACAGATCTAACCCTTTCGTAGATTACCACATAATACTTCAATATATTTTTCACACAACATAATTCATTCAGATCTATTTATCTAACATCAACTAGTTCTTGCGTATATATGGAATTAACCATTAACAAAAGAAAATACTCAATAACAGAACAAAAAATAATAGATAATCAAGAGAGAAAATCACATAAAAATCTGGGTTCGCAAAAAATGCCTTCTTTATTAAGAGATCTTTCAATTTAGTACAATCTATCTTCTACGCACACAATGATAGATTCTGTTATCCATATTTATGTGGGAACACAAAAAAATACACTTATAACCATAAATACAAATATGTAGTGGAAATAACACTTCATTTCATTAATATAAAGAACTGAAATTTGTTTATAGAAAAAATGGAAATAAAATAGCTAGGGCGCTGGTAGCTTATCTCTGAGAAGAGATGTGCTAGCTATAGGGCTCTGAACTATGTTACATTGAGGTTCGAGGGCCTATTTATTATTGAGAAACAATGGAAAACCCTAAACATCCAAAAGCCTAACCCTATGAGATGAAGCGCCAAAACTATGGGCCCCGTTTGGGTAAATTGGTACATCACCTTCCCGGGGATGTAACTTTGGCATATGATCTTCGTTTGACATGCCCAATACATCATTAGAAATATCTACTAGAGGACTACAAATTTTGATGTGAGAAACACCAAAGGAGCTTACATGTTGCTCCCAGGTTTCCCAAAAAATGTCGTTTAGGGCCTCAAAATGACTCCGGAAGTTTAGGACCTAAAAAATTGCTAAAAATAGTAAATTATGCTACAATTAAGGAAGCTGGAAAACTGAAAGAAACAATGGTGGGGCCCCAAGTGGAATAGGTGAGTGGCTAATAATATCCACCTAGATCAGTCTGCACATAGCTCAGGACTTAGGTCTTCGTGCACATAGCCAGTAGGAGCCTTTCTACCAAGAATAACCCATAATTGGGTCAAAACATTAATAAAAAATATCAAGATATCATCATCATCATGTCCTTACTTGACTCAACCCTTACATATTTATACTATCATAGACGCACACATACCATGGTCTCAAACCATGGTTTGAGACTCATGGTTTTTCCCTTTAACCCATTACAATAATTAAGGGACTTTGACTCGCCCAAAAGCCCCTTTGCCTATTTGCACACAGTGTGTATAACAGAACTTAGACAAAATTAACCACAAAAAAGTGCACCCCAGGGGACCCTGCTCCAACATATATCCATAGATGAATGAAGCTTCTCCTTTGTAGTTGTCTTCACATTCTTCTAACAATTCATGAAGTAGGAAGGAACACCAGTTCAGTTGTGCACCCAACACATAGTGTTTTGCAACATAAATTGTGTCCAGTGTACATTCATTCCTTATAAATTGATGCATCAGCTTACCAACGATGATGAAACATGTAAACTTGATATTGGATTTATTTATTGGATCAATTTTAGCTCCTTTTCATCTTGTCTTGGTGTTGTAATGGTAATAGTAATTATCATCACCAACCTTCTTGGCCCTCTTGGAAGATGTTTTGAAAGTCATGGACACTGCATCCAAGAAAAATTTTAAGGATGGAAATTTATCTGAAATATTAGAAACCTTGGCAAGTCTTACTAATCCATAATATGAAAAATAAAAATGCTCAGTGATATTTTAATAAAAACATATCAAGGTTATAATGATTTTATGTAGTCTCTATAAAATTTTGGTGATTTCTAAGGCAATATAGTTTTTTCTTATAAAATTTGGGCGAATCATTTTTAGGAAAAAATGGGAATTCGAAAATCTAAAAGAATGGAAAATTAGCCCGTCTGTGAATATTAGCCCCGAGAATTTTCCATGACTACATCTCCCGTTGCTAACAGCCCCATTAGACTATGTATATCTATCTCATGAATTTGAATTTCTCTATCCAAAAAAAGCGATCCCCCATGCATTATACTGAGAAGTAACTTTGTACATTGAATCACCGATCTGGTTGTGATGAACACATGAAAACTTCTTAGGTGTAGCAATTTCAACCTTTGAATTCCTCTAAAATCATATATTTCTTGGACTGATTGGCTTCCATCTGATTTTACCACCAGTTCTATGTATACTTCCTGCTTCAATGCTGGAAATTGGAATGAGTCCACGAGGTCATTATCAACCAAGACCGCTTTCTCTGTTGTTCAATAGAAAATTGTGCTACTTAGCACTTGGAGTTCCTATGCAGGAATTTCACCTCTTCCATTGAGGATTCTTGGAGGAGTCTTGTTGATTTCATCCACTATCAGGCATTTGGCCAAGCTCTACTTCCAACTGTAACGTAGATCCAGTGAGGGTTTATTTGCTTTTGTAGGCTGCAGCAAGTGGAACACTAGATCTGTTCAGATCTAGCTTGTATTGGTGCCTCTTCTCAGTGAGTGTGTCTTTTAACCTCCTGGAAGAGTGCATCAGTTGTTTGAGCTTTATATTTTTATCTTGGCGTCAGGCCAACCCAGTTATTCAAGCTACAGTGCATTTTCCCTTGAGTAACTGCGTTATTTTCAGTGGAGATTTTGCAAGGTGTTTTGATCCCATTTTTTATGAGAGATCTCTGGTGCTGGGCTTTGCCTTTAACTTTGGTGATCCATGGATTAGCTTGATAATCCATGTTCTATATAGATCTGATCTGTTTTAATGTAAATTCATCTTCAGAAATTTTTGAATAATATTGCAGATCTGCTCCTTAAAACTCAGATCTACTCTTTGTATGGCATGATTTGATCAAAAACCTAAGGGGATCTTGTAATAGAGCCTTTCTAGTGTAAAGATCTGAAATGGATCTGATATTTTGTACACAGATCTTCTCTATATCTGAAGTGTAACATTTAGCTGCTGCAGCTCCATAAAATAACTTTGTTAAGCCATTTTACAGTTTATACATATGTTGCAACATTCTTTTCTGAAGAATTTCCTTCTTTCTTTTCTTCTGTATTCTACTGTATAATGTAAAAACATCATTGTAAATATGATTTGCTATAGTATATTCAAAATTTGATCTTATTTGATGGCCTCCTGCCCATGCTTTCCAAGACTGTGTTATTTCTAAAGCAATTTATTGTGCATAGTTGTAGCCCCTCTTGTAGGGTGTTTTTCAGCTAGACTAGGTGGTGGGAGATTTGTTTACCACACCTAATTTGATTTGTTTTTGCTCCCATTTTGGATCTAGACTCCAGATCTACTGATATAAGGTATCCTAGGGCTGCAAACTCATTTCTATGCATAATATCTCCCAGAAGTGCATTATTTCAACAGGCCTGCTATGCAATCCCAATTTGGGATATTACAGTGGTATCAAAGCTCCTTTCTTGGTAAAACCTGTGATTTCATTGGAGAACCACAAACATGTTGCATTAAGAAGAATATGAGACTATTAATGAGATGGAGAAGAGGTATCAGAATATAAGTCACAAGAATTTTGATTACACCATTGATGATCAAGACAAGGGTAAAGCACCTGAAACTGCAAGTGATAAAGAAGGAGAAGAGTTTGCAAGAACTCTTTTGGTGGCCATGCAAGATCTTGCTAGAGAGATCAAAGAGATTATAATGGATGGAATGAGGTAATATCCTAGGAGATTTCATCCTGGGTAAAGCTCTGACATGTATCACCACTGGACTGGTCAACCAGTGAACTAGCCACAACGCTCCACTATGCCTACCTTCTTGGCTGTGGAGAATGAAGGACCACAAGAGAAAGCATCCCTTGAAGACTACTTTGTGGAATATGAATCTCAGAATCATAGATTCAAGGACCACTTGAGTTTCCAAGAGTTTTTTCACCTCAAGGAAAAAAGAAGACCAAGGCATCATTATAGAGATGGTGGATTCTTCCATAATCATGATAGGCATCACTCTATGGGAAGATTCTTTTCTCCCAAGTTTGATGGGTCATCCAACTATTCTACCAAGGCATGGGTAGAAAAGCTGGACATCTACTTTCAGTTGAACAAAGTCCCCGAGATTGAAGCCATTAAGATTGCAGCGCTGCACTTTGAAGGTGAAGCACACAATTGGTGGTTCCATGGGTTGTCTACATTGGGCCATGCCAATGTGACTACCCACTTTGAATTCACTAGAAGACTGGTGGAGAGGTTTTATAGAAAGGATCCAGAAGCACCTTTCATGAGCCTTACAAAGTTAAAGAAATTGAGAAATGCAGAAACTTATATCTCTAAGTTTATGAGATTATCTGTTATGGTTCCTAATCTGTCTGCAGCAAGGAGGGCGTACATGTTCATTGATGGCTTGGATGAACCTTTGCATGGGTTGTTTAAATCTACCAAGCCCATCACTTTGCATGATTCCATTTAGAGGGCTAGATACCTACAAGAAAAATCTTCTCCTTTCAAGGAGAGCTCATTGAAGAAGCCTCTTGATATTGAAATAAGGAGGGAGCTGAGAAATAAGAGACTATGTTTCACTTGCCAAGAGTCATGGGCACCTGGACATAGATGTGCTACTGGGAAAGAAAACCACATAGAAGTCTTCTCATATTTTTAGGAGGAAGATGAAGATGATGAACCAAGGAGGGGTCACAGTGCTGATAATGTTGAGGGAGATCCAACACCATCTGGAGATGGGGATGGAGCCTTTTCTCCAATAGGAGGAACTCTTGCATCTTTGAGAGGAGTGCCTAAGTACTTGCACCTAATAGTACAAGGTTCAATCACAAATCAGAGGGTATCTGTACTGATTAACAGTGGGGCAATCCACAACTTTATTGATGCTCATCTTGTGCAAAGGAGAGAAATCCCCACTGATATTTTTGAAGGATTCTTTGTTTTGGTCCCAAGAGATAGGACAATGAAATGCATGCAATATGTCCCATCACTCTCAGTTACTATGGGGTCATACATTTTGGTGGATCAATTTTTTGTAGTTGACATACTAGACACCAATATCATTTTGGGTGTCCAATGGTTGATTACATTGGGGAAAGTCACCACTGATTGGAAAGCTTTGCAGATGGAGTGGGTGGAAATGAAGAGTGGTAAACACCAAATGATCAAAGGAATGCATATTTATCCCTCACCAAGCACTTCCACAAAAACAACAGAGATGGATTTGTGCAGTGGAAGCAAGGATCTCACAGTGCCTTCTCTTATGTTCATGATAATTCTGCAAGGGACATTCCTATCTAGTGGAAAACCACCTGGGAGGTCACCAGATTTAGATCTTGTGGGGAGGCCTCACAAAGTGCTACTCCAAGTCTAGATCCAAGAAGGTTTGGAGCAATGGGAGACCAAGCTACAGTGCTAGAGGGCTTGGGATAGCTCAAGAGTGAGGGGAATCTTCTCCTTGCATCACTCTCACCCTCTCTCTTTTCCAGATCTGCGCTGTGGGAGGAGGAGAATGGGAGGATCAACCTTCCAACACACAAATTTGGCATGGGAAATGTCAGAGAAGAGATCAGCAACATGATAGGCACTTCCATGGATGTATCATCAGCGCTGTCATTGTTGAACAGTGTGGATCTGTATTGGAAATCTCAACTTCTTGTAGAGTATTCCAAAGATCTCCACATAGGTATGATACTAGATGACATGCAGCAAGAAGAGGGCTACTTAGTCCAAGGGGGAGTCATCTATCATCATGGTAGGGTCTTCTTGGCTGTAGCTTCCAAGCTCAAGCAAAAGATACTACAAGGGGCACACAAAGAATTCTTTCTCAGCCATATGCATTCAACAAAGATCTATACCGTGATCATGAGGAGCTTTGATTTGGAAGGCTTGAGAGAGGAACTACATCAGAACTTTCAAGAGTGCATGAGCTCTGTGGAGTTGGGACAGCCAATGGACTCTATGCAAGAGTCATTTTAGCCATTCCTTCCTTCTTTTGAGAGAAGGGGAATGTCCATGCACAACTCCATGTGTATGAGGAACTTGGATGGTAAAAGATATGATCATGTAGAGAAAACTTTATTTTCTGATTTGTCACATTATTTTACCATATTTTTGTAGGATATGACTCCTAAAGGGAGTGAGAGATCATGTGGATCTCATGGCTTGGGGTGGGCCAATAGGAATTTTGAACTTGGCCACTCCCTTGTTGTGTAAAGGGAGATTCCTTTTCATGATGGGTGCTTTCGAAAGGCACCAAAAATATCTGACATCTTCAGCCATGTTAAGGTAACCCATGCAACAAATGTGTGCTGGGAAAGCCACTTTCCACACCTTGATCTAATGCAGGCAGGAAATGCACTGTGCTGGCATCACATGTGGGATTTCGACCCACCTCCCCAAGCTCATATTTCTATTTGGGTATATGTAGTCTTGCTTCCATACTTGGATGATATAGTTGTACAGTTTATGGGATTGTATGGAGGGAGGATGGGCAGTTTGTATGTACCACATGGAATGGAACTTGTCCCTGTACCTCATGCTACATGTTTTAGATGGAGAATTGCTCCAACCATGCTTATGTCAGTTTAATTCTTCACTCTTGGTGGGATGGACTATGCACATCTTATGTTGACCTTGAAGGAACAATTCATGATGTATTTTCTTGATGAACACTTGGCTTATGATGAGGACTTGATCATTGATGGTAACATCAATGGAGGAGGGGAAATACTACAGCTCTCACCCTATCAGTTTCTTGAGGACAACCAACATTTTGGAGGGGAGGACTGTAATATTCCTACTTAGCCTAAGCTAAGAGGAATATGCAATTTTGTCTCATTTTCTGTTGCATGAATAAATGAATAAAGGAGGACATGTAAAACTCCTAAAAGAATGAATAAATAAATGCCCATATGAACATGGATAAATCTAGGCCATGTAGCAAATCACTTTCAGGTGTGAAAGGGGTTTGAGCTATGAGACTGGGTCAACCTTGACCAAATCTACAACATTGTCTAGATACAATGTACCTCATGAAGGGACAACGCAGTTCTAGAAGGAGGTCCCTCATGTGAAAGGAGCTAACTCTCCAAGGTGGTTTAAGGTTTGCAAAGGCTTTCATCTTATAAAAGGAAGGGGGAGGCAACAAGAGGGGGTTGTTGATTGTCTATATTTCTGAGTATCTTGTCTGTTTAGACAAATACCATTCTCTGTTGTTCAGTAGAGAATTGTGATGCTTAGCACTTGGAGTTCCTATGCAGGAATTTCACCTCTTCCATTGAGGATTCTTGGAGGAGTCTTGCTAATTTCATCCGCTATCAGGCATTTGGCCAAGCTCTACTTCCAACTGCAATGTAGATCTAGTGAGGTTTTGTTTGCTTTTGTAGGCTGTAGCAAGTGGAACACTAGATCTGTTCAGATCTAGCTTGTATTGGTGCCTCTTCTCAGTGAGTGTGTCTTTTAACCTCCTGGAAGAGTGCATCAGTTGTTTGAGCTTCAGATTTGTATCTTGGCATCAGGCCAACCTAGTTATTCAAGCTACAGCATAGTTTCCCTTGAGGAACTACATTATTTTCAGTGGAAATTTTGCAGGGTGTTTTGATCCCATTTTTTTATGAGAGATCTTTGGTGCTGGGCTTTGCCTTTCACTTTGGTGATCCATGGATTAGCTTGTTGATCCATGTTCTGTATAGATCTGATATTTTTTAATGTAAAGTCATCTTCAGAAATTTTTGAATAATATTGCAGATCTTCTCCTTAAAACTCAGATCTACTCTTTGTATTGCATGATTTGATCAAAACCCCAAGGGGATCTTGTAATAGAGCCTTTATAGTGTACAGATCTGAAATGGATCTGATCTTTTGTACACAGATCTGCTCTAGATCTGAAGTGTAACATTCAGCTACTGCAGCTCCATAAAATAACGCAGTTAAGCCATTTTACAGTTTATACATATGTTGCAGCCTTCTTTTCTAAAGAATTTCATTCTCTCTTGTCTTCTGTATTCTACTGTATAATGTAAAAGCATCATTGTAAATCTGATTTTCTGCTGTATATTTAAAATTTGATCTTATTTGATGGCCTCCTGCCCATGCTTTCTAAGACTGGGTTATTTCTAAAGAAGTTTATTGTGCATAGCTGTAGCCCCTCTTGTAGGGTGTTTTTTAGCTAGACTAGGTCTTGGGAGATCTGTTTACCACACCTAGTTTGATTTATTTTTTCTCCCCTTTTGGATATAGACTCCAGATTTGATGATATAAAGGATCCTAGGGCTGAA
Source organism: Pinus albicaulis (assembly GCA_034641835.2). Taxonomy (NCBI): domain Eukaryota; kingdom Viridiplantae; phylum Streptophyta; class Pinopsida; order Pinales; family Pinaceae; genus Pinus; species Pinus albicaulis. The sequence continues at coordinate 965,952,388 of CM076571.1, read as the reverse complement.
AACTCATTTCTGTGCATAGGATCTCCCAGAAGTGTGTTATTTCAACAGGCCTGCTATGCAATCCCAATTTGGGATATTACAATTTTGATGATATAATACTGACAGGTGATAAGCGTCTCGTAAAATATTGCAAAGATGATCTTGCAAGAGAATTTGAGATGAAGGACATGGGGCTCTTCCACTATTTCCCTGGATTGGAAATATGGCAAAGAGATGGGGAGCTATTTGTATATAAGGGAAAGTATGCCAAGGATATTCTGAGGAAGTTCCACATGGAGGGCAGCAAAGCCATGGAGACTCTTCTCGCAGGAAACTGGAGGAAGGAGGATGCTACATTGGGTGAAGTAGTGGATGATACTGTTTTCAGGAAGCGTGTGGATTCACTCATGTATTTGGTGAACACACAACTTGACATATGCTACATAGTTAACCAACTAATCCAAGCTATGGTTAATTAAACCAAGCTCTTTTGGAAGGCAAGGAAGAATGTGTTGAGATATATCTCAGGCACTACAATGTATGTATTATGGTACAAATGGATAGAGGGAGTGAATCTTCAGGGCATCACCGATGCAGATTGGGAAGGGAGTCCATCTGAGTGGAAGAGCACATCAGGAGGCATCTTCAACATAGGATTAGAAATAGTTTCTTGGTACAATAGCAAAAAAATATTAGTTGCACTCAATTTAGTAAAGTTAGAGTACATGGCGGCTAGTCAGGCAGCATACGAGGCCATCTAGATGAGGAAGATATGTCTTGGTTTGTTTGGTCAGCATATGGATCTGATGGTGATACATTGTGATAACTAGAGTTGCATAAAACTCTCGGTCAATCCAATATTCCATGACAGGTCCAAGAATATTGATATCCAGTATCACCATCTCAGAGATTGTGTTTAGAGGAGGATTATGTCATTAGAATACATTCCCATAGAGGAACAGGATGAAGACATCTTGACGAAGGCGATGGCAAGATGAAAATTTGAATTCCACAGAGACAGGTTCAGGGTAGAAGATAATCCCCTTCTTTACAAAAAATTCTTTCGGTGATAATCACATCTAATCAAATTTTGTCGACGTGTTTCGAACTAGCCAGTGTGGTTCATCATCAAGATAAGATGTCCTAATTATGAACCACATTGGCTAGTTCAAAAAGTGTCGAAAATATTTGATTAGATGCGATTATCACTGAAAGAATTTTTTATAATTTCTATGGATCAAAGAAGCCAAATTCCTAGTATTGAATCCCTTTCTTGTTTAGAATGTAATATTCCTAAATTAGCATACAACTAATTGGAATATTAAATTTTTCTTTTTCCATTTAGATAGATGAATAAATGGGTAGGGAGACCCATAAATCTCTTTAGTAGGAATAAAATCCCTCTTGATGTGAAAAGGGATCATCTTAATAGCTGGATAAAGCACCCTCATGTGTGAACAGGGGCTAATGCAAGTGGACAAGGTCAACTTTGACTAAATCAACAATGTTGTCATAAAAGGAGTGACATTCATTGAAAGACAACAAAGTTTTGGTTAGAGACTCTTTGCATGATAGTAGTGACTTCAATGAGTGGGACCCAAGGTAAGAAGGCTCACATTTTTATATAAGGAGGTCAAGGAAACCATAGATGGTTATGTATTGATTATTGATTTTGTGGTCTATATGAATTCTTGCATTCTTCAGCTGTTTAGTTGAGCTTGCAGTGTTGTTTAGCACAGGATGTTCCCGATTGGGAATCCCACCTCTTTCCTTGAGGGGTCTATAGGAAGAGTATTTCACTATAATTTCCACATTCCAGAATTCTAGCCAAGCTTCAGTATTCAACTACAGTGTAGTGTCTGTTCAGATTTGTGTTGTGTTGCAAGGTGTTGCAGTGGAGGTTTGGGAAACCCACTTTCTGAGCTAGTTTTTCAGTAGATGAAGCATTCTTCCCATTGGGAGATCAGAAAAGGAGGTTTTTCAGATTTCTTTCATATATTGGCACCATTCCAACCTATTTCCATTAGCTACGGTGCAGATCCCCTCTTTGACTGCATTATTCTAGTGAGCATTTGCAATGGATGTTTTAGTGCTTGATTGGGAGGGTGAGACCTTTAGTGTTGGGATCAACCTTTCACTTGAAGGATATATTGGAGGAGATCTATTCATTTAGATATCAGTTTCATCCATGTCCATCCAGTTATTCAGTTGCAGCTTTTATTTAGCCCTAGGGCTGCATTCCGGCATTTGTCATGTTTTGGGTATTTTCGAAAACCCTTCCTAGGTTGTCTTGGAAATGTGTTTGGGAGCCTAGATCTTCACTCCCGACATTGTTTGAGCTACATAAAAGCAGATCCATATTTTTATATCTTGTTGCAGCAATTTATGCCATAAAAATTCATTTTCATGGCTCATGGCATGTGTATAACAGTATATTTCTCATGTATTGACATATTTTCTTAGAGGAGGCTTGTTTTGTATTGCTTGAGTGACTGGATCCTCAAGATATTATGCCTATCATTTGATGATATATTTAATAATATGGCTGTACATTTGTCTCATGTAATGGTGTATTGATTTATTCACTGTTATTTCCTTGTTTATGCACTATATTCCTGCTTTTCCCATTTTGGAATATTATAGTGGTATTAGAGCATAATCTTGGTTCAGCCTCTGAGTTTCATCCAATATGCTATAAGAAGAATAAAATAGATCTAAAAAGATGGAAGGAATGAGATTTTTCTCATCACTTTTCAAATCTATGAAGAATCTCTCGAGGGAGGTCAAACAAAGAAGAATGGAGAGAAACAATGAGACCTCATTAGGGTTTCAAGATGAGGAAGGTCCATGCACTTCCTGTCAGCATAAGAGGAATCCGGTATCACATAGAGCTCCAAAGAAATATAATATTCCATTTTATTTTAAAGAAGAATATAAAAGGCATGGATATGGAGGACACTTAGATCTTGAGATTCTAGGTGAGCATCTTACAGAATACCGATCTCAATCAAGAGCTTTCAAGGAGAATCTAACTCTCCCACAGTTCATTCAACTCAAAGAAGAAAGAAGACCTTGCAACAATAGATTTCTCTTGTCTACATTTTATGGGTCATCCACATGCACAATAGGAGGTTGGGGAATGAAGTTGGATGCATTCTTCCAACTACATCCAGTAGTATAAAGAGACATTGTTGAGATTGCAGCGCTGCACCTTGAGGGTGAAGCAAACATTTGGTGGTTCAGCCATTTGAGTCATGCACAAGTGACTGAATATGCATATTTTACTCAAAGGTTGATCAAGAAGTTTGATAGAAGAAAATAAGAGGAAGAGAAACTTCCACCACCACTTGCTGCAGGAGAACTTGCATCAGGAGAAGGAACACTTGCATCTTTGCAAAGTGTCCTTGATCTCTTGAAATTTTGAGTCCCATGCACTATTCTGGATATGAATGAGGAGGAGGAGACTTATACCAATGATAGTGCAGCAATAGAGAAGCATCCATCACCATCAGTAGTTGGGGAAGTCATTACACCGATAGGAGGAACCCTTGTATTAGTACAAGATGTTCCCAAGAAAAATCAAGGTATGCAAATGTTTCCACCTTCTGTTATTTCGGCATATCTTATGGAAGGTTGTGGAGACATGCCATTGCATGACCTAGGGTCAAGATACATTGATGATTTGGAGGAGAAGACTATCACTACACAGAGGACCCTTGAGAGGATCAAGGAAGAGATATACATTCATCCTAGTGTATCATTGTTGAGTTGCACACAAATATTGGGGTTGGAGTGTATATTTTTTGGGGATAGGATGATTATTGTCTTAAATAACCCAATGCAAAATTATATGTTCATCATTGAGCATGATCATGAGACAAAATATGCATCATCATGGAGATTAGTAGCGCTGTTCTTGAGCAGCAATGATGAGTTGGGGTCCCAACCATTATTGGAGCATTCCAATGACCTTTTTACATGTGTAACGGGGGATATGCAGATGGTTGATGAGAGACATCTTATATCCCATTGTTATGATGGATCTTTCTTGATGAGAATTTCACAGCTCAATGAGAAGATTTTTCCTTCAAAATACTTGGATCCTTATGGATTCAACTTGATCATTAATGAGTGGTCTTCATTTGGATATCTCCAGGAGGTTGTAATTCAACATCCCATGAATTACAAAGATAGAAATGTGATTTGGGAGGAGGGTATTCTCCAATGGAGGGATACCAATTTTGAGCATGGAAGGAGACATCCACATTTGGATGGATGGGTAAGGATGGTGAGCAAGAGGTTGGTGAGCCACTTGCAGATCTATGACACAGGGAAGTAGGAGGGTGGATGTGCTAGCTACTCTTGAAAGATTTTGGCCATCATGTGACATATCCTATCTCAAAGGGTATGTTTTGGGTTGGGTCTTTACATGGCACCCATATGTTATGGAAGAAAAATATTTGGTTATATGGGGCATTCTACAAGTCAATCATCATGATGTTACTCCATGACTTGTATGATGATGATATGAGGAGGCAACAAGAGTTGTTGTTGCTCTGGATACTCTTGGGAGAGTATGGGCTGATATTCTCCCACACTTTGCATGATGTTGCAGGAGTAGATGGTGGTACAATCATGGTGCAAAGGGTCTATTCCTTAGCTTTGAAGGATCAGGAGGTACTTCCACTTTAGAAGGAATCTACCACATATAGCACTGTTATGGTAGATGACTTTGTAATTTGGCATGTCAAAGAATGGAGCTATGAGATGACAGGAGCCTTATCACAAAGGCCAATAGAGCTGTCACTTGGGAGCTTGGGTTTGTTAATGGGGTGTTCCCGGGATCACTTCACATATGGTGCACTTGGTGGACAAGTGTGTTGATGAGAAATTGTCATTGATGTCAACCCAAGAAGCACCAGGGGCTAACCCAATATTGCATGGGAATTTTGACCTACCAAATTACTATATTATAGTTCAATAATTATTTTTATGGTTTCTAGTTGTCGATATGTTTCCATTGATATATGGAATGCCACGTAATTCTTCACGGTTCGAGAGATATTCATGTTTGAAGTTTATACCCCCAGTTAGTGGGCTAAAACCCCATAGGGTTGTGGCACGAGTCATTGAAAATTCATAGTTAATATTTTTTAAGCTCCTAAAATTCCTCCCACGTTCACTTGTTGAAGCCCCTCTCAACCTAAGCATTTATATAAATTGTGATCCTCATATCCTCCTTATGCAAGGGATTTTGCTATCTGAAACAGTTCATCGTGGGATTTTCAGTCTAAATTTCTTTCTACGAAGGTTCAAAAGCTGAAATTTTTATTTGGTGAAGTGAAAACCTGAGGAATCTCCTGTGAAAATTTCAGATCAAGGTGGGAAATATTTTCAGAGATATGATCTGTGGAAGTCAGTGTTTTTGCAGGCTCCTGAAATTCATCTCAAAGAAGTGACCTTGGGAAAATCGTCATAACTTCCTCTCTGAGTATCAGATTGGAATTCTGTAAAAAGTGATAGATAGTGCATGGAATTTAGTTTTCTCTCTATAAAGTTTAGAGCCAAATAAAGAAACAGTGACACATGGAATGCCGTAAAATTTCAGTCTACTGAAACAGTCCATAATTAGGGCATTGTGAGAGATTGGGCATAGCTCTCTCTTGAAGAATCAAAATTGGGTCAGACCTGTGGCATTGGAAATATGACTCAAAGGACTACTATAGGGCCAAAAATCACATATTGGGGATATGAAATAACATAGATACACCAGTTTCAATATCGAGTTCCTAGAAGGCAAGAAAAAGCTAGATCATGTGTTGTCAAGGGCTGCAAAGGACCAGAATTTCTAGGGCAGCAAAGCAAAGAAAGGTGCAAAAGAGGGTAGCATGACAAGATCAGCAACCAAGGTCCATAATAGCAGCAATAAGTTCATCACATGAAGTCTTCAAGTGGGCAGCACTGGATACAGTCATTGTAAATGTATCATTGTACTAAGTCATTGTAAATACATTATTGCAAAAATTGTACTAGTGTCTATATGCCAAGAGTTGAAGAGGTAGTGTTAGGTGGTCTAGGATCATGATTAGGTGGTTGTGTCATAGTTGGGGTTATGTTCTAGTGTGTCTTCTTCTTCTACATCATTCTATATCATTGTAAAGTGGACCATTTTCCCTGGTACGGGAGTCCATTCTTCTTTTATTATTCTACAGGGTGGTAGGGTGGTGTTAGGGTGAGTTGTAGCTCATTGGGTGTTGGGGCATACGTTTAGTTGAATACTGAAGAATCTCAGGCATTGGAGCATCCATCCAGTGGGAGCTGGAGAAGAATTATTTTCTAGATTCTAGGAAGTTGGAGCTTTATTTTCAATTGGAGTTGAATATTAAAGAATTATTAGAAAAGCATTAGGTGGATTTCGTCCCAGAGTGGGTTTCCACCTTAAAAACTGTGTGCATTTGTGTTCCTTTTTTTTTTACTGCTATCATTGTACATACACTGATAATAATTGAAGATTAACTAATGCTCTAATTGAAAGGAATACTGATTCACCCCATCTCGGTATTTCCAACAATTGGTATCAGAGCTTGGTTCCTTCAATAGCAGTTTAACAATTGGAAGGAGGTCATGGAGCATACCAATAATGGTGTACCTCTGTTCAATGAAAATAATTATGCACTCTGGAAAGGAAAAATGGAGGTCTGTCTCTTGGTGTAAGGTTACGAAGTATGGGACACTGTTCAAAATGGATTTACATCAACCACGGATGAACAAGGTAAGAAGTATTTGGTAAATGATGCAAAAGAAAAGAATATTATTATCAGTGGACTTATTGAATCTACTTATCATAAGGTTTTGGGTTGTAAAACCACCAAAAATGTATGTGACAAGCTTGGGAATATATATGCAAGTGACTCAAATGTCAAATAAGCAAAGCTTCAAATCTATAGAGAAAAACTTGAGCAACTCAGAATGAAATAAAATTGCAACATTGCTGCATACTTCTAATACGTTGATGAAATAACCAATACTCTGGAAGGATTGGGAGAGCCAGTTGATGAGAATACTATTATACAGAAGATTCTTAGAAAGTTACCAGGGAAATTCAACACAAAGGTATTGGTCTTAGAATACAGTGAAAATTTGGAAAAACTCAGCAAAGAGGAATTACATGGAGTTCTCATGGCATATGAAATGAGACTTGATGAAGAAGAGGGTACTTCAAATCTAGAAACTGTGTTCGTTGCATATAAGAAAACCAATAAGGACAAACAAACTTAAATTAAAATGACATGCACCTACAAGTGTGAAGAAAAGGGAGATGATGGAGAAGTTCTTTCAGATGAAGAATATGCTTACTTTACGAGAAAACTAAAAATTGGTAAGGGAAAATTCAAAGATAAACTTCCATTGATATGTTTTGGTTGTGGTGAGGTTGGGAATTTCGCAGCAAAATTTCCGAACAAAAGTGATGGAAACTCAAAAAGAAAGAAAGGCTTTAAGAAATTCAACAAGCAAGGCAAAAAGAAAGGATCCAAAAGGAACTTTCTCTCTAAAGAAGATAGCTCATCATCCGATGAAGAAAGTAACAACAAAGAAGAAGCCAATGAGAAAGTATTGTTTATGGCCAAGCGCAATAAACAAGAGGTATCAAACAATGAAGAAGAAGGGTTGACCATAGAAGAATTTTATGAGGAGGCAATCAGGCTTATAAAAGAGCTTAAGGCTGAGAATATTCGTTCCAATACTCTTGAAGAACAAGTTCAAGGTCTCAAAATTGAAGTTGAAGGACACAAATGTATTGAAGAGTCACTTCAAAAGAACTTTTGGAAGAAAGAAACCAAGAAAGGGAAGCATTAGAAGCCGAAGTAGTCTCGCTGTGTAAGGAAGTGAAGAAGGGAAAAAATGTCCAAAACTATGCCAACATCTCAAGGGCATTTGAAGAACTCATCAACAATCAACGATCTTACAACGAAAAAACTGGCCTCGGTTACAAAGAAGAAGTAGGAACTTCTACAACAAAATACAATGAACCTATGAGATCTGACATACATGTAGACTTCATTGGACAAGATTCGCAAGAACATCCTTGGAAGACGATTCCTCGATGAAGATTTCCTTCCAAGTACCAACATATTTTTCATGGCTATTGTTATTCATGTGGAAAATTTGGTCATAAAGCTGTAGAATGTTGCACGTACCCTAGGAGCCAATACAACTCCAGGAGATCCTTCAAATATGAATCTCCCAGGGCTCAACAAAACATCAATAGATTTTAACATTTAAGAAATAATATGGAATGTTACAAATGTCAAAAATTTGGACACATAGTCAGAGACTACAGACTTGAAAATCCTCAAGAAGAATCTTTGAAGCCACAGAATGAATGAACATGGAAGAAGAAGAAGACTGATAATTGTGTTCTCACTCTCAAGGCTCAAAATAATAAAGATGTGTGGTATGTTGACAACGGTTGCTCAATGCATATGACTGGAGATAGAAGGAAATTCGTATCTCTAAAGGAGAAGAAGGATGGAACCGTATCCTTTAGAAATTATGGATCTTCAAATGTTATAGGATCAAGTACCGTCACTCTCGGAAGTAAAGATACTATAGCCAAGAATGTTCTATTGGCTGAAAACATGAATCACAATCTACTCACTGTTGGACAAATGTGTGATCAAGAACACACAATGCTATTCAACTCCACAAAATGTGAAATCTGGAAAGGCAGGTATGGTAAAATTGTGGCTACAGCAAGTCGAGCTCCAAACGACATATATGTTCTCGATGAAGCAACTAAAGCACGTCTACTAGCTAAAGAAGATGAAATATGGTTATGGCACAAACGAATGGGTCATATAAACTTTGACAATCTTGTCAGGATAAGCAAAAAGGAAGTAGTATGGGAAATGCCGAAAATCTCAAAACCTTCCAACACATTATGTGAGGCCTGTCGGCACTATTATGTAGGTAAATCCTCTCTGCTGACAAAGATGATTCCTCTAGCCCTAGGGTGGGTCTAGTAACAAGGAATCATGCTAAGGTGTAGATTCCTAGATATTCAAATGAAAGAGGACATGAGAAGATAGCCTACCTATGGTCCAATGCTGTTGTCGGCAATCATAGTGGTGATGGGAACCTCTCGCTTCTGATCGAAGGCAAATCACAATCCCTCCGCTTATCACACTTGGACACCTGCACAATGATCAGAAAATGACAACCACATTCCACATACTAATTTCATCCAAAATCTACTAATTAGTTAGAGAGGACTAGCATATTGCATTCGATAAAGATAAAACACAAGACGAGAACCAGACAATAGTCACTTATATTAATAGGTAGAAAGAAGAGATACAACCATGCTCTGACATTGTGGTCTCCTCTAGTGGGGCTCGGGTGAAGCACATCTCTTTGGGGAATTCAAATGGGATAAATTCCCTCTCGATGGATTTCTCCCTCGTTCTACGTTCTCAATAACTTAGTTTTTCAACTATAGCTTGGTCTTTCAAGTTCAGCACTTCAACTGTATAATTCTCTTTGTTTAGCTTCAGCTACAGCTAGTTCAGCTAGCTTTCATAAAGAGAGAAGGCTTGTTTATATAGAGTCAAAGGATGAGGTTGGATCCCTACAAAGGTGGGAGGGAGGCCTATCCTTTAGGAGTGTTCCAAGGGAGGTGGAAACTACTAACTAAAGGAGGGAGCCCATGGTTGTTTCAGTTCAACCATTCCCAATGACTCATCCCTGAGGTGGTTGGAATGGAACCTCCGCCTCTATTTAAAAAAAAAGATTCATAAATAGTTTGGTGCAGGAATTACATTGGGACAGAGTGCCAAGTGGGGTAGGCTTAGTTTAAAATTCCCAGGTCGGCACGAGGAGGTAAAGGGCTACTCGCGCCAAGGAAAAAATAGGGATTTTCACAGCTCTGCTTAAGGAAATGTCAACAAGAAGAATGTTGCCTTCATTAAAAGGGATGCATGGATGTAATTTGCAAAGCATGAAACTGTGCATTGGTCACAGAAAAAACCCTCCAATGTGTGAGTTGGTGATTGCAGGGACAGTGACAAAATGTTGTGTAATAGATGCCCCCTAAAGTATAAGGTCCAAGGGAGAGGGAGGGGAAAAATTATTTATGAGAGCGCGTTCAAACCAAACACCATTATCAGAAAACTTGTAATTACAAATACAACTGATATCTCTGATACATGAACATGTGGCACGGTCGCAACCATCCATAATAAAGTATAAAAAAACTAAGATCTAGGTATGGACATAGCCATCGAGTAGTAAAGATCAAAAAATAGACTCAGGTATGGTCGCAACCATCCAATCAAAGAGTCATGCAATAAGTCATGATAATCCACAAAGAACCTGCAGCCTGGATTTTATCAGACAAAATCCAGGGTCTTGTTCTCCATCTCGACCTGAATAAGTACAATTTCTAACATGCGAATGTATGAGCTGAAGTCGAACATGCAAGAAAATCATCTATTTACCAGCCAATGATGAAAGTTGTTAACAGACGCGAGAGGAACCACCAATAATGAAAATGGCTCTCAAGGTACGAAAGGTACAATCCACAGAATGTGAACAGTGATCTGGCATCGAACACCCACAGAGTCAGTCAATCGAAGGCAAATTATGTGGAACTTACATCGAATGCGAAGAACCTGCCATTAAATCATGCAGGCTTTAAGGTATGGGAAGGGAGTCTCTAGATCAGATTCCTGGATAATGAGCTGAAGTCGACAAGAAGTGACCTGGTTGAAGGAGGGCCATAATGTTTCCCACATCATTGACACGAGATGGAAGAATATGATGTTTGTGAATCAGGACCAACAGAGAATCAGAGGGACGTTGAAAACTGCAGAGGCGAACTTCTCTTGAACATATCAGCAACACGACACTGGATTTGGCAGTATTTGACATCAAAGGATCTGAGGTCATGATGACGTGGAAAAAAGCGAGTGAGAGGTCAAAAAATATTACCCAAACCCATGGAGGAAAAAATGATGAAATGAGTTATCCCCAACCTGACACAAATGCAGACAAGTGCCATGTTCAAGAGTGACATACTGCCGACACAACTAAAATCTAGTTCCCCACCATTTCTATCGAGTACCCCAATTATTTTTGAAAACAAGCTTGAAGGGGATAACATATGCTTGCACTATAAGTTTGTCCTTCGGACAAATCCATCCTAGTACATTTTACGAGCCCTAGGAATGAGGAACTCGGATAACATCATGGTGATTAGGTCCGATGTAAGGAAGAACTCGGCATCTTTTCATGTTTAGAGAGTTTGAAAAGAAGGCAGAAAAGAAAACTCCAGCCGTCCCTTTTTGTAGGTAGTCTCACAGATCCGAAAAGGTAGAAAACTGTTTGAGAGAAACTCTTAGTTGCAATAGGCTAAGGTATTCCTTTTTCGTAAGTAATCCATCCCAACCTGAAAAAGGGTTAAATGTATACTAGGTAGATATCGTTTCGCAGCCATTTAACGAGTTCAAAATGACAAGCGTCTCGAAAATATTTCAATTTTAGAGAGTCAGAAAAGAGAAGAAAGATGACTCCAGTAGTGAATTCTTCGTGTTTTTACCGAGTCCGAAAAAGTATAAAATATAACTCATTACTTCATCCTTGTCACATGAAAACCTGTTGCTGCACAAGAGACATGTATAAAACCCATTTTCTGAAAATAATATAGTAAAATAATCGAAAAAAATGTCTTAAAACCTAATTAGGGTTGTGAAAAAGTTATAAAATGCCAAAAATAGTAAAAACAATTACTTTTCATTTTTTACCTCTTGTGGAGCAATTTTTACCCATTTTACTGTGCAATCTTGTGGCGACGATAGCAGCCAATCCAGTACATCAAATGCAAATCTGTCAACTCCAGGTAAGAGATGAGATCCCTCTTGTCATTTTAAGCTATTCCTTTCTTCATGCATTTGTGAATTTTGAATTTTGGAGGAGAAATTGTAAATTTTAGGGTTGCCCGGTCGGCAGGGGTTTCAGGCACGGAATCACACTGATCGCCTATTTTTAACATTAGGGCGTGCCCATTGGCGCGATTGTTTAAGAAACATTCGCACCAGCGGCGCAAACCAATTTCAAGCAATAATACATACCAAATGTCCCAATTTTTTACAAAATCAACGATAAATATTGACTAATACCACTTGTATGTGTGTGTTTGTAGGTAGAAAAAAGAAAAATGGTCATTGAATGGAAAGAACGGGAACATAGTGAAGAATATGAGTTAGCCATGGAAAATGAGGGAGTTATGGAAGCCCTCAAGAACTGTGGTTTGAAAAAAATCTTCCTCACACCATGTCTCCAAGCCCAACCATAATTGCTACAATATCTTATCAGTATATGGGACGAAGATCAAGAGAAGTTCATCCTACGGGATCAAGAACTTGAAATTGATGTTTCTGACATGTATTTTATCACAGAATTATCACATAGAGGTGCAACACCAATCCTAACCGGCACTGAGCCCTGCATGGAAAACATGTCCATGGTGATAGATAGGGTATGTCAAGGAGCACGGAAAGGAACCGGTAGTGGGAAAGTTGATATAAAAACTATCCCAGATTTGACACTACGCATGGTATTTCATACCATCACACGGGTTGCGGGATCGCAAGCACCACATGAAGCAACAAATACACAGTTGCTTCTTGCTATGGGCGGCATGGCTCTGACACTCTTCAACTGGGTAGAGGCGGTGACTATAAACATGAAGCGCCAATTAACCAAATGCAAGAAGACAAAATTGAAATTTTTTTGTTATGGATCCATCCTGGTATCATTCTTCCTGGAATGATTACCAATTTTTCAGCGACAAGAGGTCATAGTTCTGAATCCACCAGCGAGAGAAGCTCAGATGGCCTGATGGGCAGCATTGATGCCAAGGGTAGGGGGTGGCCAACCGATGTCTTGGAGGCCATAATTTTTTTATTGGCTCCATCGACAACTAATTTTCGTGGAGGATTGGCCCTACTCAAGCACAGAATTTACTGGTGACCTAGACCTCCCACTCTCAGAGGGAGAAGATTGGGATGAAGATTTGGGTAAGACTCAATTTTTGAATTTTATGAGTATTATGATTTTTTTGTTTCTGTATGTTCTAACATTGAATCCATGTGATTCAGATGTTGGCCCAGAAAGACCTGCTGGCATGTCACCAATAGCGAGGCAAATTCCTCGCGATTTCGACCCTCAAGTTGAGGGAAGCGAGGAAGATGAGATAGTGCGCAACCTGGAGGGGATCACCCCAGGAGTCCCAGATTATGCACATTTTGATGATGTTCCTCGTGCCTATCAGAGACACTATGTAGGAGTGCCCAGCCGAATCCACCGCTTTCTGAGGCGGCTAGTACACACCATGACATGTTATCATGAGCATCATGCTGATTAGAACCTAGGTTTATTTTATCTGCATATTTTGCGAGACATGATGTCTCGGGCTGTAACAAAAACATACACATATTTTTTGACGTTATGATGCACACAGTTGCAAACATGAGATATATATATATATATATACATCTACTTCCTTACATGGATCCTTTTACATATGATGATGCATTTACAAATTATGCAAATGTCTATCTAATAAAATGTTAGCCACTGTATCAGTTAGTGTGTTCATTCGCCTAGGAATATGCTGATAAGTAATGAAATCAAAATTTATTTCCAACAAACGAATACGTAAATACAATCTCAGAATGTGCGGATTTCTAACCAAATAATGATTATTGAGTTGTAGAATAATAAGCTGTGAATCTAGATTTACAAGCAATGCGTGTATGCCAAGGTTATTTGCCTCAGTTAATAGCTCAATGCCAGCGCTATATTCAGCGACAATGTTTGTAGTTCGTCCTAGACAAATACCTTGTAGTTCTATCAACTCACCAGCAGGATTATAAATTACCCAGGTTGCCGAAGACAAATTCCTGGTACTGCGGGAAGCACCATCCACAAAAGTGACATAAGGGGTAATAGACATCTACACAATAAGAAAGACTGAATAAGCAGGAAAACGCTCACAAAGCACACCAAACACAAAAACATGTACAAAACTAAAAATAACACCTATCTACACCTGATATGCACAAATGACTCATGCATAATATTTTTTGAGATACAACCCATTTCTGGGTTGTTCAAGAGGATGACCTTCGTAATCAATAAGCTCATAGGCCCCATTTTGCAACACACATTTAACGATGTAGGGCCCATGCCACATAGGTTGAAATTTACCTACCCCTAGCTTATCATGAGCTTGGTCATATAGGAGGATGAGATCTCCTTCAATGAAAGAGCAAGGGGAAACTGATTGATCAAAATGAGCTTTGGCTCGCTTGTTTTGTGCCTCGATGACCAAAGTAGCCAAGCAACGAGTTTCATCTAACCTCTCTAAGTAAGGGAGACGCTCTTCTTCTGGTGAAGTGTTAGGCAGTAATTCCACAGCTAGCTTGAGCAAAGGTATTTTACATTCAATCGGGAGAGTAGCTTCTAGACTGTAAAACAACTGAAAAGGAGTGAATCCGATCACACTCTTCACTGAGGTTCGGTATGCCCAAAGAGCATAAAATAACATGAGATGCCAGTTTGATTTGTGGATCACAATTGTACGTTGAAGCATTGTGACAAGAAATTTGTTCATAGCTTCAACCTAGCCATTGGCTTGATGATAGTATGGTGTTAAGCTATCGTGACGCAAACTCAACCTGGAAGTCAACTCCGCCACCATATAATGCTGAAAATGGGAACCATGATCGGTAAAGATGGCTTGAGGGACACCAAACCTAGCAATACTATGATTGAAAATGAACTGATCAGCTATCTTACCGTCAGCGGCAAGTGTAGGCATTTCTTCGACCCATTTGGTGAAGTAGTACATGGCTACTGTAATGTTCCTAATTAGCCCAAGCTAATTGGAACATTTCATTTTGTCTTAATTTTATGTACTGATGAATAAAATGGAAAAGAGGACATGAAAAACTCCTAAACTCAAGAATAAATTAGTGCCTATGTGAAAAGAGGCATATTTGAGCTACTTGAATAAAAACTTATAGGTGTGAAAGGGTCAAGACCACCAAAGGAGATCCTATTTGACCAAGTCAACCAGCGTTGTCTAGGTTCACTGAACCTCCTTGATGGACTGCGCTGTTCTAGAAGGGGTTTCCAAGTGTGAAAGGGGCCAAAGAGATGAAGTGTTTTAGGGTTTTACAAGAGACCCTAATGTTATAAAAAGGAGGAGAAGGCACATGAAAAGGTTGTTGAATATTTGTGGTTGCTGGAGCAACTCGAGTTCTCTTAGCTGGTTAGCCAAAGAGAAGAGGGTCTCTTGTTTATGAATCCTCTCTCCTTCTATGGAGTAGCTCTTTGGAGGAGGATGTGCTTCATTTCTCCACTATCTGGAATTTTGTCCAAGCTCCATCTCCATTAGCAGCATTGGTCCTGTTGAGGGTTTTGCAACTTTTGTGAAGTTGCAGCAAGTGGTGACTCATATCTGCAAAGATCTAATTGTTTTGAGAGATTTCTCTCAGGGAGGGTGTCTTGTAACCACCCGGAAGAGGATCTCTATTGCATTTTCATTTTGGATCTGTATATTTCACATATTTTCATATTCTGTCCAAGCTACAGCGTTGTCTTCTTAGGGAACTCCGTTATTTTCTATGTACTGCTTCACTATTGTTTAGATCTTTCATTGTACTTTCTTTCTGATGATTCAGGCTTGCCTCTCATCTTGAAGATTCATCTTGTAGCTTGCTGATATCTATTTTATAGATCTGATATACTATAATAATAATCATCTTCAGCAATTTCTGGAAGTTTCCTGCAATTTCATGTATTAAAAGTCAGATCTACACCTTCTTGTGCAATATTTTGTAAAAACCCCAAAGGGGACTTGTGGAAGAGGTTGAGTAGTTTCCAGATATGGTATGGATCTGATGTTACAGCCATATATCTTCCATAGATCTAAGCTCCATTATTTATCTACTGAAGCACACTTAGAGGGACGCAGTCCATTCCTTTTTGCAATTTTATAAATGCCGGAGATGTCACTTTAATGGATTTCTGCACTATTATTTCATGTGATTTGCTGTATGTTAATGGGAGAATCTTTCATAATGCTGATATGATGTTATAAGGTTGAATTATAAGCCTTATGTCTGGTCTCCAGTGATTACTGGGCAAAACTATGCAATTCTGGTTGCTGGGTTTCCTTGTTGTAGTAGCTCTTCTCATTCGCTGATTTTTAGCTAGTCAACTTTGTGGGAGATCTATTTAAGGGTCTTAAACTCATTTGTTTTCCTGAAATTCATCACACAAGTCCCAAAACCCAAGATAGGGGAACCAAGCATTGAATTTTGTTATTTTTTCACCCATTTTCTTATACATCTTTCTCACTGAGCCTCTTGCTGATTTTCCTGAAAGTGGAATTTCCCGCTTCTGCCTTGGTTGGTTTTTGCTCCTCTTCGGACTCATTATTTAGAAATGAAGATATAAAAATCCCAACGGATTCAAAATCCATTTTGAGTGTTTTATTCCCATACTTGCTGTGTTTCACCAAATTTCTATAGACAGAGTTTGAAACGGGCCAGGTAGCCTCTAGATCTCACCCTCTTCTTAGAGGTGACACATCTAGTAAAAGCCCCTTCAACATATCTCTCATTTAGAATTTCTGGTGCATTTCCATACTGCTATGAATCCATAGTTTAATATCTTAAGATATTCCCCACTAAGCTTATTCTTCCCCATTTGGAACATTACAGTGGTATCAAAGCATGATCTCTGGCTCAGCCTGTGAGATCAAGCTATCAGAGAAGTACTGAGAAGAAGCATAAAGAGGAAAGAAGAAAGTATGGAGAGGATGAGATTAATCTCATCTCTTTTCAGATCTAAGAATAACCTCTCCAAAGAGGTTTTGAAAGAAGAATAAAGAAGAAGCAGTGAAGCTCCCAAGGAGTTTCAAGAAAGAGAAGATCTTCCAGTCAGATTTGCAAGATCTGTGCATGAGGAACATCTAGAATCCTCATATTATGGATATGAGCACTAAACCATATCATCAGAGCCTCATAATTTTTTTAGTGACTCCTTCATGAAGAGGGAAAGAGAAGGAGTGAGTTTATCGAATGCACTGCCAAGGGTCAGATCTCCTTTGGGTGAAGGGTCCTCTTCTCAAGAGGGAATCTGCAGTGAAACCTTTATGAGGTTTCAAGAGAAAGAATAATACATGGGTATCCCTCCTTTAAGAGAAGACCAATCTCTAAGGTCTCCTATTGAGGATGAGGCATGTTCCATCTCTGAAGAAAAGGCTAGGGGTGACAGCGCAGACATAGCAAGAGGACCTCTAGTATTGCATGAAGGAGAAGAAGGAGCAACTTCTCCAAGGAGAGAAGCTCTTACATTATTTCAAAGAGTTCCTAAGAGTCTCCCACATAGAGATTATGGCACAATCCATGGGCAGCATGTGCCATACTTATCATATGGTGAGATCTTGAAGATTGCAGAAGACAGAGGGAAGGGCAAGCTTCAAATGGTGAGAAACTTTTTCCCCTCTGTATTTCAGAAACATGTTGCACAAAGAAGGCTGAAAAGATAAATGCAAGAAAAGCAAGGACATATCAGTCCCTACATTTTCTCATGATATATGCCTTGATGTCTCCTTACTTGAAGGAATTCCACCAAGGAGTTCCCATGATGAGCAGAAGAGAAAAGTGTTCCCTCAACCTTGTGCATCAATGTCATCTCTTCCCAAGGGGGAAACTATCACAGCATTGGAGACTTTGGGTAAGATGCATGCTTATGAGAATCACATCTCATTTTATGGTTGCATGTATTTTCTTACTTCATATTTGTAGCCCATGACTCCCCAGAGGAGTGTTATACCATACAAGCTTCCTGGCCAACTATGGGTCAAGATTGTTCTCAAACATGGCCACTCCCTTGATGGGCTAAGCGAGATTATACACCATGATGGGTGATGTATTAAGGCACCAAATATAATTCTCACTTTCAGCCATGATGAGATGAAGGGAGCAGCAAGTAAGTGGCTTGTGGACCACTTACAACATTCAGATTTGATGCAGGAAAAGGAAATCCTACACTGGGTTTTGCTGGGTGAGTTTAAACACTCCCCAAAATCTCTGATTTTCTTGTCACATGCCTTGTATCTCAAGAGGAGGTTGCATAAGAAGAAGTAATTGGTGTTTGTTTTGACAAGGAAAAGGTATGGACACCACATGATGAATCCCATGTCCATACATTTACTTTTGCCTACCATGTATGTGCATGTATTTCTATTTAGAGTGCATTTTAAAATCATGTATGTACTTGGGCTTGGGAGAACTTGTAACTTTCTCATGGGTTGGCATAAGAAGAGTTGTCCATATCATATTGACACCCCATGCATGAGAGGAGGGATGACACATTGGGTGAATGTGTCCAGGGTGAATGAAATCTCCCAAATTCATTGGTATGTCAAGGAGAGGATGGAACTTTATATGACTGCTGCATTGTGTATGATGTTTCCCTATGCAAAAGGTCATGTATTGAGTTGGTATCATGAAGGGAAGTCTCTCACATGGGGGGGGATTGGAGCATGATATGTGTTTTTTTGAATTCCATTCAACCAACAATCATTATCCTCTATCATTTCCAAGCTTTGAAGAAGCTTATTCCAACAAACAAGTGGTGGGATGGCCACTTATTTTTGAAGCAGCATGGGAAGGGGAGCCTTCCAACATACACCTTGAAAAGATATTGGTGGAAGGGCTCTGAAATAGGGCTACATCAGCATTTTCAAAGAAGCATGGGAATTGTAGAGATGGATCAGCAACATGACACTTTGGAAGAGTTGAATCAGCCCACTCTTCCTTCTATGGAGGGAGGGAATAGAACCATGCACCTCTCCCTTAATTGGAGAGAATTATTGGTGAAGGACATGATCATGTTATACATGTTTTTATTTCTGATTTCATGCATTCTTACACCATGTTTTTGAAGGCCAAATATTCCAAGGATAAATGATATATCATGTGAGCCTCTTGGCCAATTTTGGGCTCCAAATTTTTTTGATTTGAGCCACTCCCTTGAGAGGAAAAGGGGGATTTTTGCAAAGAGAAGGGTGCTGCCCCAAAGCACCAAACATGCATCACACTTTTAGCCATGATGATGTGGCATGGGCGGCAAGAATGAAGGATGGCATGTGCCTCATGAGATGACTACTCTCCATGTATTGAATGTCTCATATTCTAGAGAGAGCATGAGGCAAACCATGCTTGTTTCATATGATCTATTGTATCCTTATGGGATGAGCTAATTGCATATCATGAGAACATTGGAGGAGAAAGACATGGATGGATTGGTGAGCACTTGGCTTATGGAGGAAGCTTATCTTATGTTGGTGTCACCAAGGAGGAAATTTTGTAGCACTCACCTTACAGTTGCTTGAGGGCAAGCAACAATTTTTGGAGGGGAGGACTGTAATTTTCCTAATTAGCCCAAGCTAATTGGAACATTTCATTTTGTCTTAATTTTATGTACTGATGAATAAAATGGAAAGGAGGACATTAGAAACTCCTAAACTCAGGAATAAATCAGTGCCTATGTGAAAAGAGGCATATTTGAGCTACCTGACTAAAAACTTGCAGGTGTGAAAGGGTCAAGACCACCAAAAGAGATCCTATTTGACCAAGTCAACCAGGGTTGTCTAGGTTCATTGAACCTCCTTGATGGACTGCGCTATTCTAGAAGGGGTTTAAAAGTGTGAAAGGGGCCAAAGAGATGAAGTGGTTTAGGGTTTTCCAAGAGACCCTAATGTTATAAAAAGGAGGAAAAGGCACATGAAAAGGTTGTTCAAGATTTGTGGTTGTTGGAGCAACTCGAGTTCTCTTGGCTGGTTAGCCAAAGAGAAGAGGGCCTCCTGTTTAGAATCCTCTCTCCTTCCATGGAGTAGCTCTTTGGAGGAGGATGTGCTTCATTTCTCCACTATCCGGCATTTTTTCCAAGCTTCATCTCCATTAGTAGCGTTGGTCCTGTTGAGGGTTTTGCAACTGGTGTAAAATTGCATCATGTGGTGACTCAGATCTGTAAAGATCTAATTGTTTTGAGGGATTTCTCTCAGGGAGGGTGTCTTGTGACCACCCAGAAGAGGATATCTATTGTATTTTCATTTAAAATCTGTATATTTCACATATTTTCATATTCTTTCCAAGCTAGAGCGTTGTCTCCTTAGGGAACTCCATTATTTTCTATGTACTGCTTCACTATTGTTTAGATCTTTCATTGTACTTGCTTTCTGATGATTCAGGCTTTCCTCTCATCTTGAATATTAATATTTTAGGTTTCTTATATCTATTGTATAGATCTGATATACTGTAATAATAATCATCTTCAACAATTTCTGGAAGTTTCCTGCAATTTATGTATTAAAAGTCAGATCTACACCTTCTTGTGCAATATTTTGTAAAAACCCCAAAGGGGACTTGTGGAAGAGGCTGAGTATTTTTTAGATATGATATGGATCTGATGTTACAAACATAGATCTTCCATAGATTTTAGCTCCATTATTTATCTTCTGAAGCACACTTAGAGGGATGCAGTCCATTCCTTTCTGCAATTTTATAAATGTTGGAGATGTCACTTTAATGGATTTCTGCACTATTATTTCATATGATTTGCTGTATGTTAATGGGAGAATATTTCATAATTATGATATACTATTCTAAGGCTGAAGTCCGAGCCTTATGTCTGGTCTCCAATGATTACTGGGCAAAACTGCGCAATTCTAGTTGTTGGGTTTCCTTGTTGTAGCAGCTCTTTTCTTTAGCTTATTTTTAGCTAGTCAACTTCGTGGGAGATCTGTTTAAGGGTCTTAAACTCATTTTTTTTTTCTGAAATTCATCACACAAGTCCCACACAGCCCAATATAGGGTAACCAAGCCCTGAACTACATTACTTTTGCACCCATTTTATTATACAGCGTTCTCACTGAGCCTCTTGTTGATTTTCCTCAAAGTGGAATTTCCCACTTCTCCCTTGGTTGGTTTTTGCTCCTCTTTGGACTCATTCTTTAGATCTAAAGATATAAGAATCCCAAGGGCTGAAAAATCCATTTGGAGTGTGTTATTCCCATACTTGCTGTTTTTCACCAACTTTCTATGGACAGAGTTTGAAACGGGCCAAGTAGCCTCTGGATCTCACCCTCTTCTTAGAGGTGACACATCCAGTAAAATCCCCTTCAGTATATCTTTTATTTATAATTTTTGGTGCATTTCCATACTGTTATGAATCCATAGTGGAATATCTTAATATATTCCCCACTGAGCTTATTCTTCCCCATTTGGAACATTACAGCTACGATGATATAAGCATGCCCCCCCGGCCGAGTGAGGGTTACACATCATAAAATCAATGCCCCATTTGGCAAAGGGACCAACAGTAATGACAGGGTGAAGAGGAACTGGTGGCGCACACATATTGCGTTGATAAATTTGGCAATCATGGAATTTATGAACGGCGACAATACAGTCTTTGAAAATGGAAGGCCAAAAATACCTGGCACGAAGTATTTTTGTGCAGTAGTGTAGCCATACATGTGACCACCACAGGTGTCACTATGAAAATCATTCAA